>CM063498.1:134703044-134705544 GCA_032207245.1 Pardosa pseudoannulata | reverse complement strand
ATATGTACTCTATTCGATCAGTGCTTTAATATGATTAAGAATGAAGCAGAAAAGATAACGCATTTTCAAGCTCTTAAGGTATTTGTATATTTTAATAAGAAAGGTTAATTTAAGTGAAGGTTTGAGAGGTTTTTAAAATAGTTATATATGTACTCTATTCGTTCAGCGCTTTAATATGATTAAGAATGAAGGAGAAAAGATAACGCATTGTCAAGCTCTTAAGGTATTGGTAGATTTTATTAAGAAAGGTTAATTTAAGTGAAGGTTTGAGATGTTTTTAAAATAGTTATATATGTACTCTATTTATTCAGTGCCTGAATATGATTAAGGATGAAGGCGAAAACAAGGAACCTAATCTGATTTTATGTAAAAATAATTTTTTTAAATGAAAATTAAAGGGTGTATTTCTCTTTTTCCAATAAACTATTATTTTTAAGGGCAAGATATTTCATCCAAGAGCATAAACAGTGGACGATTCCGTGGATGGGGGTTCGGAAAGTCTTCGAAATCTGACAAGTCAGCCACAACTAAGTGTTAACACCTTAACTTTTCATTCAAATGGTGTACTAGACTAATGTGTGTAACCTAGACTAATGTGTGTAAGTCCTCATTTACCAGGTGCAGTTCTTTAACACAATAAATTTGTACTGCAGGACATAATCAACTCGAATGTTCTTGTTTTACAAGTATTCAATTATTTTGTTCAAACCTTCTCTGAATTCGAGTGTTATTCCCAATGCATTGATCTTAGCATTACCAAGCATGGTCCCCATCTAAATATGACAAGACAACCATAACTAACTGTTAAAACCTTAATATTTTTTGCATTCAAATGGTGTCTCCGATAATACCTAGACTAATGTGTGTAAAGTTTCATTTACAAGGTGCAGTTCTTTAACACAATTCATTTGGACATAATCAACTCGAATATTCTTGTTTTACAAGTATTCAATTATTCTGTTCAAACCTACTCTGAATTCGAGTGTTATTCCCAATGCATTGATCTTAGCATTAACAAATGTAGCCCTATCTAAATTATGGTTAAATTTCCTATATCTGTACTGCAGCGTACGAGGACACAGCTGTTTGTACATTTGAATTAATTGTATTTAGCAAGGAACACAAGACCGATTTTCAAGATCTTCTATATTATTACAGGCTACATGATGCTAAATTATCTGTAACTTTATCTCCTATTCAGTAATTTACCATCATGTTTGCACCTCCTAATGATTTTGCAAAAAAATATACACTCGAGCTAAACCATTGTGACCACCTGTCAACCGTCCTTGGTAGATGGCCGGAGACAGATTGTACCAGATGTTTAAGCAACGGTTACGCAAATTCGAGATATTGCGAATTAGTGGTCTTTGAATTCTGAGCTACCGTCCGATGACATCCCAAATGTGTTCTATCGGGTTGAGATCCGGTGAGTTAGGCGGACAAAACGTTAACTTGAATTCAGCAGCATGTTCCTGGAACCACTCCAATACAATTTTAGCCTTTTGACACGAGGCTTTGACCTGTTGTAACATTCCATTTAAAGATGGAAAGACAGAGGCCATGTAAGGGTACAAATGGTCCGCAATGATGTTCAGATACACTATAGCATTCATAGTCTGCTCAACCACAAACACGGTTCCAGAGACGCCCAAGAGAAAGTTCCCCAAAGCATAATGTTTTGGCTCTTGAGTGCACTTCAATAATTTTGCAATAAAAATAAGTAAAGAAAGTGTAATATTTTTGTCTCTTTTCTTTTGCAGGCTACTTCATTAGATTTTAAAACCCAATGGTTTAAGTGATCTAATATCATTTCATTCTTTAATTCTTTTGAAAATTAAATAATCTTTTCTAATTTCAAATCTTGCCCTATTTACAAGGTTATTGTTTAATAACTATTACTCTGTTACAGAATGTTGAGTTATATACATTTTTACTATAGTACAACAGATGGATATAACAAGAAGCTGATAAAAATTATACTCGAAAATTTGCTTTCATTACAAGAATGGATGAAAATGCTTCTTAATTACAAGCGAATGAAATATATTGCGGTATATATAAAGCCATTGACATTTTAACGACTTCCAGCTGAACTATGATTTCCCCTAATTAAGTCATAATTAGCCACCCTTTCGCATTATAAGAAAGCCACGTGATTCTCGTTAGGATGCACGAAAACCAAAGCAGTGGTGAATTAGCCCATACCTTGGTTTAAAGATTCTACTAGAAAATTATCTAAGATTATTCGGCTTCCCTAAATTCTTTAAGATAAATTAAGTATATAATAGCAAAAAGCAAATAAAAGTTATTTTTTGTAGTACATAATATTTTTCATTTTATTGAAACTACGTTATTAATGTAATAAATGGAAAAATTATTTATGCGTGTTCTGTGTGAGAATGTGTGTACACACGATTATTCATAAAAGGTGAGGGCTACATCTCCTATATAAAAATAGCCTAAGTTATCTGTCCATCTGCCTTCGAATTTATGAAGT
>CM063498.1:134663044-134698044 GCA_032207245.1 Pardosa pseudoannulata | reverse complement strand
TATATGGAAAAAAGTTTCTTTTTATTCCATATTAATTTCTTTTCTTAATTATGAGTATAATGAGAAATAATTTAATATTTGAGACACTCTTTTGTTAGCGTAACTTTAAATATGAACTGTGTTTTTTTTTAACAATCGACC
This sequence comes from Pardosa pseudoannulata, assembly GCA_032207245.1. Classification (NCBI taxonomy): domain Eukaryota; kingdom Metazoa; phylum Arthropoda; class Arachnida; order Araneae; family Lycosidae; genus Pardosa; species Pardosa pseudoannulata. Next base: position 134,697,903 of record CM063498.1, on the reverse strand, counting down.
CTCGGAAGCACATAGAATTGAGACGACAGTAAAAGTTTGTTATTAGAAAGTTACATACGTGAATTTTAGCTATTTATATATAGTTTTGTTTAAAAGCTTAGTTAGAACTAAAATTGTACTAATTAAACCTATTTCAATTTTCAGATAAATATTCTATTTATTTCCCAATAAAATTCTGTAACTTTTATGGAAGGAAATTTTTTTTTTATCCTGTATTCAATAATTTTCTAATTTATCAATAAAGTGTGAAATAAATAAATATTTGAGACACTATTTTGGTTGAGAAATTTTAAATATGAACTGTAAATTTATAATAATCTTTTTAAACCACTTAAAAATGAGGAGGGGTACCCATTTTTATCTACAAAGACACATTTGTGTCATTATTTATTTTATGTATAGCTTTGTTTAAACAAATTTTATCAGACCAAAAGTTATACCAATTAATCGCATTTTATAATCCAAATAAATATTATGTATTTTTCTACGACTCTTCTACAAAACCTGTATAACGGGATTTTCCCCGAACTCATTAATTATTCGTGAAAAAAAGAATAATAATCAAACAAGATTTGGAGGAACTTTTAAAATGAATTGTAGGTTTGTAATATTTCAGTTGAAGTTCATAAAACTGAATCAGAAGTAAACGTTCATTATTAGAAAATTACATTGATATCGTTTTCCTTATTTGTATGTAACTTTATTTAAATAAATTAAATCATAACGAACATTATGCTAATTTATAACTCGAATAATTGTTATGTTTCTTTGACAAATTTATTCTGTAAAATGTAGAATAAAATATAAACGTTTTATATTATATTCATTTATTTTCTTATGGATATATTGTGAAATAATGAAATATTTCAGAAACGCTTTTATTAGAACGGCTTTAAACAAGAAATGTAGATTTATAATATTATTTAACCCTCCAAGTGGAACACACAGAGGAAGAAAAGTCTCCAAAAATACGCTAAAGGTTTATTGTGTCAGTGGCCAAAGCGTTCTATGATTTTTTTACTTCACCCTCTGTCGACTAGAATGGAGTACGGGAAACCCACCCTCATTATTGTCCCTTTACTCCCGGTTATAAGTAGGTATTATGGATTGCTAATTTTTAGTACACATACAACTCGTCAAGTCTCGAAGATCATTCCATAAGAAATAACGGATTCTAAAAGTACAAATAAAAATATCCTTTAAGAGAATTATTTATACATTTTACGAAAGTCATCCAAGATATTTCAGTGGTGCAATTAGAGATATATCTGTTACCGCAAACGAAATACTTCGAAATAGAGATTTACAAAGACATGGAAAGCTATCAGCGTCTTTGTGCCTCAGGGAGTAGGGGTGCATCCCTCAATAAATGTCAGTCAAAGAGGGGTGCAGTTCCTAAACAATCGACCTGAAACTCCTACCTCGAAACTCCATGGAGGAAAAACACTGGCAGAAATGTACATTACATCCATTTTCAGAACGTTTTTGGAGGTCGAAAATTGTACGTGACAACCGCTTCGACGACATCATCGGATTGGCGGAATTGTACGTGCGAACCCCTTAGAGGTTTAAAGAACATAAAATTTAGGAAAGAGGTAAACATCTATAATTAGCCGAAAGATGGCCGATTGGTTAGGGTGATGCCCTGCAGTAACGAAGTTCGTGGGTTCGACTCCCGCAGGGGCATGGATGTTCGTTGCCGTTCGGAATCGGTTTTAAGCTGTAGGTCCCGGTCTGATTAGCCCTCGCGTTGCAAAAAGTAGACTCTCCAAATCAAAGTTTGGCTCTCCAAATCAAACCATCTATAATTATAAAGATGAATTTGTGTTTTATCTTTGGAATGCTTCTGTATTAAAACCTTTTTATTTTATAAATAAGAAAGTCTAGGAGAGGACATTTTCAAATTTTTTATCGAGACAATTATTTATATTCCTGCTACCAAGTTTTTAACAGATCCTAATACATCCTGGGTAACAGTTTGTAAACTTGACACAAAAGATATAAGTATGTTAATATATGCTTAGCTCGAAAACCCGAAGATGCGCTTTTAAAATTAAATTTAGGGAATAGAAAACCAGTATCTACATTCATGCATTACGACAATTACCGGGCGCATAGAATTCGTTCACCTTATCTTGCTTCAGCACCAGTCATTCTTCTTAAAACTTCGGTCTGGTGAAGGGGGGAAAACCCAATCAATATAACTCCTTCACAATGAGCCAGATCTTGAAAAGAAGATGCATCAGGAATAAAATGTATTGTGACACGAAATGTTGATGGATTCTGAAGCTGCGGGAGAAACATCTACCTCCTTCTGTCATTTTTATAACGTCGCCACTCATTTGGAATTCAGGGATCCTTTGAAATTGGGGTGTCAGAATAACGAAAAGATAGGTGTCTCAAAATATTTTTGGGAGACTTGAAAGGGAAAAAATTCTATCTTAGCATATTTACATTATTCCTGAATTTATTTTTTCAATTTACTAATGGTAAATATTTGTTCTTATCCTTACGAATTTTGATTTCTTGAAGGAAATACAAGTTGGCAATATTTATCTTATTATAATGCACCGTGCTTCTGACTTCATCTCTGTTACACGCATTTCGTGATATGTGTTGCTACCTTTCGATGAAAAAAAATCATAAATAGTCATGAGTGGATCTAAGAAATAATTTCAATTTAGTTTCACTAGAAGGTCTTATTATTGAGCTTCTTAAATGTGCTAAGTCTGCTTCAAGCTTTGTTGCGAATCTTTTTGATCAGTTTTTAACATTTATCTAACTTACTATAAGCTCAAAAATATGTGCTATATCTGAAAAGTGTCAGTATTAATATTAAAACATTTTAAATTTACTACTATAAATTTTAAAACTACTCTCATTTGGAATACACGGATCTGTTGCTGTTCTAAAGTCAGAATAACTGAAACATATCTGTCTCAAAATATTTTAGGAGACTTGAAAAAATTCTATCTTAGCATATTTACATTATTTCTGGTTTTTTTCAATTTACTAATGGTAAATATTTGTCCTTATCCTTACGAATTTTGATTTCTTGAAGGAAATACAAGTTGGCAATATCTATCTTATTATAATACACTGTGCTTCTGACTTCATCTCTGTTATACGTATGTCTTGATATGTGTTGCTACCTTTCTATGAAAAAAAATCATAACTAGTCATGAGTGGATCTAAGAAATAATTTTAATTTAGTTTCACTAGAATGTTTTATTATTGAGCTTCTTAAATGTTCCAAGGCTGCTTCAAGCTTTGTTTCAAATCATTTTGATCAGTTTTTAACATTTATTTTAGTTACTATAAGCTTAAAAATATGTGCTACATCTAAAAAGTGTCAGTATTAATATTAAAACATTTTAAACTTACAACTATAAATTTTAAATCTACTCTCATTTGAAATACAGGGATCTGTTGCAATTGTTAAGTCAGAATAATTGAAACATAGGTGTCTCAAAACATTTTGGGAGACTCGAAAAAATTCTATCTTAGCATATTTACATTATTGCTGGTTTTTTTCAATTTACTAATGGTAAATATTTGTCCTTATCCTTACGAATTTTGATTTCTTGAAGGAAATACAAGTTGGCAATATCTATCTTATTATAATGCACTGTGCTTGTGACTTCAACTCTGTTATACGTATATCTTAAAATGTGTTGCTACCTTTCGGTGAAAAAAAATCATAAATAGTCATGAGTGGATCTAGGAAATAATGTTAATTTAGTTTCACTAGAAGGTTTTATTATTGAGCTTCTTAAATGTTCCAAGGCTGCTTCAAGCTTTGTTTCAAAATATTTTGGGAGACTTGAAAGAAAAAAATTCCACCTTAGCATATTTACATTATTCCTGATATTTTTTCCAATTTACTAATGGTGAATATTTGTGCTTATCCTTACAAATTTTGATTTCTTGCAGGAAATACAAGTTGGCAATATCTATCTTATTATAATGCACTGTACTTATGACTTCTTCTCTGTTATACGTATATCTTGATATGTGTTGCTACCTTTCGATGAAAAAAAATCATAAATAGTCATGAGTGAATCTACGAACTAATTTTAATTTAGTTTCACTAGAAGGTTTTATTATTGAGCTTCTTAAATGTTCCAAGGCTGCTTCAAGCTTTGTTTCAAATCTTTTTGATCAGCTTTTAACATTTATATTTGTTACTATAAGCTCAAAAATATGTGCTACATCTAAAAAGTGTCACTATTAATATTAAAACATTTTAAATTTACTACTATAAATTTTAAAACTACTCTCATTTGGAATACACGGATCTGTTGCTGTTCTAAAGTCAGAATAACTGAAACATAGGTGTCTCAAAACATTTTGGGAGACTCGAAAAAATTCTATCTTAGCATATTTACATTATTGCTGGTTTTTTTCAATTTACTAATGGTAAATATTTGTCCTTATCCTTACGAATTTTGATTTCTTGAAGGAAATACAAGTTGGCAATATCTATCTTATTATAATACACTGTGCTTCTGACTTCATCTCTGTTATACGTATGTCTTGATATGTGTTGCTACCTTTCTATGAAAAAAAATCATAACTAGTCATGAGTGAATCTACGAACTAATTTTAATTTAGTCTCACTAGAAGGTTTTATTATTGATCTTCTTAAATGTTCCAACGCTGCTTCAAGCTTTGTTTCAAATCTTTTTAAACAGGTTTTAACATTTATTTTAGTTACTATAAGCTCAAAAATATGTGCTACATCTAAAAAGTGTCACTATTAATATTAAAACATATTAAACTTACTATTATAAATTTTAAAACTACTCTCATTTGAATACAGGAATCTGTTGCAACTGTAAAGTCAGAATAACGAAAAGATAGGTGTCTCAAAACATTTTGGGAGAATTGAAAAAATTCCACCTTAGCATATTTACATTATTGCTGGTTTTTTTCAATTTACTAATGTTAAATATTTGTCCTTATCCTTGAATTTTGATTTCTTGAAGGAAATACAAGTTGGCAATATCTATCTTATTATAATGCACTGTGCTTGTGACTTCAACTCTGTTATACGTATATCTTGATATGTGTTGCTACCTTTCGATGAAAAAAAATCATAAATAGTCATGAGTGAATCTACGAACTAATTTTAATTTAGTCTCACTAGAAGGTTTTATTATTGATCTTCTTAAATGTTCCAACGCTGCTTCAAGCTTTGTTTCAAAGTATTTTGGGAGAATTGAAATTAAAAATTCCACCTTAGCATATTTACATTATTCCTGATATTTTTTCCAATTTACTAATGGTGAATATTTGTGCTTATCCTTACAAATTTTGATTTCTTGCAGGAAATACAAGTTGGCAATATCTATCTTATTATAATGCACTGTGCTTGTGACTTCAACTCTGTTATACGTATATCTTGATATGTGTTGCTACCTTTCGATGAAAAAAAATCATAAATAGTCATGAGTGAATCTACGAACTAATTTTAATTTAGTCTCACTAGAAGGTTTTATTATTGATCTTCTTAAATGTTCCAACGCTGCTTCAAGCTTTGTTTCAAATCTTTTTAAACAGGTTTTAACATTTATTTTAGTTACTATAAGCTCAAAAATATGTGCTACATCTAAAAAGTGTCAGTATTAATATTAAAACATTTTAAACTTACTATTATAAATTTTAAAACTACTCTCATTTGAATACAGGAATCTGTTGCAACTGTAAAGTCAGAATAACGAAAAGATAGGTGTCTCAAAACATTTTGGGAGACTCGAAAAAATTCTATCTTAGCATATTTTCATTATTGCTGGTTTTTTTCAATTTACTAATGGTAAATATTTGTCCTTATCCTTACGAATTTTGATTTCTTGAAGGAAATACAAGTTGGCAATATCTATCTTATTATAATACACTGTGCTTCTGACTTCATCTCTGTTATACGTATGTCTTGATATGTGTTGCTACCTTTCGATGAAAAAAAATCATAAATAGTCATGAGTGGATCTAAGAAATAATTTTAATTTAGTTTCACTAGAAGGTCTTATTATTGAGCTTCTTAAATGTTCCAAGGCTGCTTCAAGCTTTGTTTCAAATCTTTTTGATCAGCTTTTAACATTTATATTTGTTACTATAAGCTCAAAAATATGTGCTACATCTAAAAAGTGTCACTATTAATATTAAAACATTTTAAACTTACAACTATAAATTTTAAATCTACTCTCCTTTGAAATACAGGGATCTGTTGCAATTGTTAAGTCAGAATAATTGAAACATAGGTGTCTCAAAACATTTTAGGTGACTTGAAAAAATTCTTAGCATATATACATTATTGCTGGTTTTTTTCAATTTACTAATGGTAAATATTTGTCCTTATCCTTACGAATTTTGATTTCTTGAAGGAAATACAACTTGGCAATATCTATCTTATCATAATGTACTGTGCTTATGACTTCATCTCTGTTATACGTGTATCTTGATATGTGTAGCTATCTTACGATGAAAATATGATAAATAATCATGAGTGGATCTACTAAATAATTTTAATTTAGTCTCACTAGAAGGTCCTATTATTGATCTTCTTAAATGTTCTAAAGCTGCTTCAAGCAATGTTTCAAATCTTTTTGATCGATTTTTAAAATTTATTTTAATTACTATAAGCTCAAATATAGTATCAATATCTAAATTTTGTGCTACATCTAAAAAGGGGGCGACTTAAAAATTTGGTTCTCGTTGGCAAATCTGGCTAAAATATTGGCGATATTTAATAACACAAAAAGGTAATCCATTCAAACATTCTTTTTCTTTCTTTTTCTGGCGACTTTAATGCACAGTGCGCCATCATAATAGAATTATATACGCTTACTTAATTAAAGAAAACGACTTGAAAACTGGATATTTATATTTATTGACAATTAATCCTGTAACAGTTTACAAATGCAACAGCTCCAAATTATTAAAAATGAACCATAGTGAACCATTAATGGCTTGTTATATCTAATTTATTTAAGCATTGCTCACTTTAAATATAAGAAAAGAATTACACAAGGTGAGTTGGACATATATATATATATATATATATATATATATATATATAATATATATATATATATATATATATATATATATATATATATATATATATATATATATATACATATATATATATATACATACATACATATATATATATACATATATATATATATATATATATATACACACACACACACACACACATATATATATATATATATATATATATATATATATATATATATATATATATATATATATATATATATATATATATATTCATTCAGTTATTCTTTACACAAATTTACATGACTTGTCCTAGAAATAAATTAAATTTATTCGGATATTTATTGATGATCTAAAAAAGCCATTGTAATTAAAACCCACTGCTCTTGGCTTGTTATGATGTATAATTCATTAAAAAATATTATACTTGCATGTTAACATCATATGGCAGATTTATGTTTACATATATATTTATATAGATAAATTTTAATACATTAAAACATTTAAAAACAATTTTTTTGAATTTTCTTCCTAATTTTTTGTGATACTTTTAATTTCACCATTCCTTCTATTTACATAAATCTCTAAAGAAATACTAAAAATAATTTTTATTAAAAACGAAAAATTTAATATATTTCTAAACTATTAAATATTTCCTTTCATAAAACTAATTCTAACTTAAATTATTTGTCAGAATTAATTATTCTCAAATAACTATTTTGCTTGAACATTTAATTTAAAATTATTGGGATTGGATATTTAATTTAAGATACTTATTTTTTTCATTCCTCTTCAGATTTTTTTTCTCTCCTATTTCCCCTTATTAAGTAAGAAAATTGAAATCCTTGTGATGTTTTCATATACTTCAAAAATAATAAGTAATGTCGGGGTAAAAAAAATAACTGAAAACTATTTAAATTTCAAATACCACGCACGCATTTTCGTATTATCTTATTTTTATTTCGAATCCATCAGTTCGAATAAAAGAAGGTTTTACCTAGAATTAACAATAGAACGCATTACTGTACCGAATAACCAAGTGCATTTAAAGTGCAAAATGTAATTATATTTTCCTGATTAATCCCAAAATTTTGATTTCAGTTACTCGTTGCTCGTGATTAGAGAGCCGGGTGCTTTTCTTCTTCGAAAAATAACTCGTTACCATCTGAGATGGAACGAAGTTCTTGAGGAGATAATCTATCCAATTAATTTCGCATGAATGAATTGAGAACTATTTCTAGAACTTTGCGGTAGCTTGAAATTAATCGAGAAAGAATTCGTGATTAATAACGAATACTTCGGTATTAATCGAGTTTTATTCACAATATAATTATACGGTATTCAAATACTCTGTAAAACGAGAAATTAGAATCCAATCAATCCTTTGTTAATATCTGAATGTGGTAATTCCTTTGTATGATGAAAAGGACTAGTTAAGTTAAAAATAGGTAAGTTATCGAATTCGATTTTAATAATTTATAGACATAAATTTCCTTCTGTGCTGCGTGTATTTTAACACATATAAACTATTACTTCATCAACCGCAACTATGTGTAATATTCATATGATTATCATGGTATGGTTATCATAAATCATAATTGAGTATCAAAAGAGTAATTCTAATGAGTAAAAGTGTTGCTAAGGCTAAAAATATAAAATCATAATAATCATAATTTTGTATCCTTACTTATGGCAAATAAGATAGTTATAAATGATATTTCGTGATGTTATGTGTTATAAGTAGTACATATTATTCGAGTATTATTTATGTATCTATGTATTTATGTATCTATTTGAGTATCATTGAGTATATGAGAATAGTATAGAGTTCTAAATACTCAAAGAGTATTATAAACTATTTGAGTATTATTTATGTATCTATATATTTATGTATGTATTTGAGTATAATTGAGTATATGAGAATAGTATATGGTACTTAATACTCAAATAGTAACTATTATATATATTACATATATATTATATTATATTATTATAGTAATAGTACATAATACTCAAATAGTAACTATTTGAGTATTATTTATGTATCTATATATTTATGTATGTATTTGAGTATAACTGAGTATTATTTACGTATCTTCTTCTATATTTATGTGTCTTTATTTATTTTTAAATGTAATTAAACAACATTTAACATTTATTTAAACATTTAATTTAACATTTTACACGAGTTTATTTGGTATCTAAGAGTAACTTTAATTTCTCTACATAAAAAAATTGTTATGCAAAATATTACAAGAGCAGCTGTCATTGCAGTAATAGTAATACCTGTAATTAATAAGTAACAATTTAGTAACATACAAATTAATAACTTTTGGTTCATTGTATAATGATTTCTTATAATACTGAATAGTATATTAACGTAAAATTTCTGCAAAGCTTTAGTTTGGGAGTGATACGGTCTATTTTTTGCAATACGAGAGCTAATGAGACCGGGACCTACAGCTTAAAGCCGATTCCGAATTGCTACGAACATCCATGCCAATCTGGGATTCGAACCCGCGAACTCTGGTACCGAAGGTCAGCACCCTAACCAATCGGCCATCGTTCGGCGCAAAGTTTTAGGATTTTCTGTTCTAAGATGTACCGTTTTATAGAAATAAATTTTTCTGGTTAGTCATAAATAATTACGTCTTTGGAAGAGATCACCTATAAATTATACCTATTATTTTATATGATGAAGATTCTGAAAACGTTTATTTTCTTTTAAATTAAATAAATAAATGAATTAGACAGGACTTTGTGATAAAAAAATGTATGACAAATGCATAGCAAATCAAAACAAACATATAACTTAAAGCTGCTCTTTCCTTATATATTTCAAACTTTTACATTTTTTTAAAAAATCCTAACAGAATTTTAGCGCTTATGTTATACCTTATGCACAACATTACTTCAAAAGTGAAATCTATAGAATTTTAAAATTTGGGATTTTTGTGTATATGAAAATCTCTAAAGTGAGTACTTTTAATATTTTTTTATTTTTAGAAATTTTACAATTTAATTCATTTTAAATTTCTGCAAATTGTAGAAAATATTTTGGTATAAGTAAAACTGTAACATTTTTGCTAAAACCTATTTAAAATTTATGTATGTATGTGGAATAGTTATAAAAATATGCACACAATGCATTCATATCAAAATAGAAATTTGAAAAAAAACATATATCATTAGCATATAATTTTTTTTTTTACTAGACTCTCATTTTTTCAATTTATATCTAATAGGGAATAAATTTTGGTATAATTTTTCCAGCGAAAAAAAATTCTAAAATATTAAAAGAATAATAAGAAATTGAAATTTTCTACAAATAATTAATCTTTTATATAATAATAGCCTAAGTTATTTTTCGTCTGTCCTCGAATTTATGAAGTGGTTGTACCTGTATTGGATAGAGGCATCCATATTTGATTTTTGATGAGTTAGGATTATCAAAATTCAAAGCGAGTTCGAAAATGAAATGGGAAATACATCCTTCCGCCCTTTTCGAGCGTTTAATGCCATTATTTCAAGCCCTATTTATTAATGTATTTGAGATTCGCAGAATAAAAAAGATAGTTAACTGATGTAAAAAATAAATTGTAATTTACAAATTTTAAAAGTTATTTTGCGATTAAGTGAGCTTCTATTTTTTCACTTCATACACATATTTTTTTTATATTAAAAACTATTTATTGCTTTATATAACAAAGTAAAATAATGTTTTATTATGTTAGACCCTTATTAATTCAGAAAAGATTTTATTCTAAAGAGAACAAAGATTTCCACTGCAAATTGAATCCAAATTAGATTATTAAAATAAATATTTTTCTGATCTAAATGTGCTGTCTCCTTGAATATGTTATTTTGTAAGTAAGCTTCATATTTTGATGTGAACATGTAAAATGTTGTATCAAGAATTTTTATTTTTTAAGAAATAAATCTTTCAGTAATATATAGACCCCAATTCAGAATTATATATACATTTTTCTGACATTTTTCCTTTAACTTTAAATGGGTTATAGAAATTTTAACTTGAATCTTATTAGTTAATTATACATAAATAAAATAATTTTGAGTTCATAAGCAGAAAGTAGAGTAACTTAATCATTTACCCATGGGTAAAATGAGTTTTCGTAAGTAACGCTTGAAAATTTTATAAAGCATGGGAGTAATATTTCAATATATATTTTACACCTCAATAATTATTTTTTAATTTAAGAATCTTAAATATGCGTTTTAAGGCAACTTAAAAAAATATGAATAACTTTAAAACGTTATGAAAAAGATGTAAATACAAAAAAAAAAACATATATTTATTTAATTTTAGTAAGCCAGAAAATATAAGAAATCAGTAAGCTTATTTAAGGCTAATTGAGCTATTATATTAGTGCTAAATATAGAACATAATGTTATAAAAAAGCAAGAATAAATTTTTCATATAACAATTTTTTTTTACAAAAATATGCCTTTCTTTTGATAAAAATTATAGTTAATTGTATTATACACCTACTAATCAGAAATCAAAATTGAATTTAGTAATCCATGATTACTAAGTAAAGCACTTAAGTAAAAATGACAAAAAAATGATTCAACGTCATTTTTACTTAAAGTTGGCTTTTCCACTCGATGACTAATCGGAAGGTAAAGAACGCTTTACATGAAAGAGCTTGCGATTTATATCACTTTTTAAATGATGCATATCAATTTTTAACCTTTAAAAATTTGATTGTTTTATTTTTACATTTTTGAAATTTCTGGAGATGCCTGAATCGTTTAAAACTCATTATAACTCATTGAAATATTCGAATTAGAATTGTAAAACTTTACAATATTTAAATATAATTCTATACATTTTAAAGAAACAATGAAAACTTTAACTGCCTTTTACTAAAAATTATGTTTTTTTTAACTTCCAAGCACTATAATCAGAAATAAATTGCACTTTCTGATTTAAAGTTTTCACGGTAAATACATAATAGACCTATGGTGAAACTATATGTACTTTTCCGTAGTTGTTCTTTTAGTGCTCGAAATAGGATTTTTAAACATTATTTTAGCTTTTTTGAAAATTCAATACTCTGGTGGTTTACTTCTGATACTCTAAAAAATTTAAATAAGTGGAAAAATATACCTGATAATTATGTTTACAAAAAAGGAAACATTATTAATGGAACCCACTTCATGCTGTTGCTTCTGCGCACAATGTGCGAGAAAAAGTTTAAAATTTTTTAAACAAGTTCTCACTTTTCAATTTATATAAAGTTCTTATCTTTTAGAAACAAAGTAACTAAGTACATAAATAAAAATAGAGAAGAAATGCTGAAAATTCCATGCAGTAAGGGTAATATTTAAGAAAGATATGATAAAGCAAAAATCATGAAAATATTCTGCCATTTAAAGTGGTTTAGAGCTGATATGTCCCCTTAAAAGAGCTTTGAATTAAATAGTAATTAACCCTCTAAGCGGTTCGCACGTACAATTAAGAGAAACCGATAATATCTTCAAAGCGGTTGTCATGTACAATTGTCGATCTCTAAAAACGATCTGAAAATAGATGTAATATACATTTCTGCCAGTGCTTTGCCCCACGGAGTTTTGCGGTAGAAGGGTCAAGTCGATTGTTTTAGAACTGTACTCTTTGACTAATTTATTCAGGGATGCAGCCCTACCACTTCAGGACCAAAGACGCTGATAGCTTCCATGACTTTATAATTCTCTAATTCGAAGTTCATTTGCAATAACAGATGTATCTCTAACTGCACCACTTAAATATATTGGATGTCTTTCGTAAAAAAATATAAATAAGTCTCTCAAAGAATATTTTTAATTGTGTTTTTAGAATAAATTATTTCTTATTGGATGATCTTCAAGACTGGACCATCTTTATGTGTTTTAAAAATGAAGAATCTATAATATATATATATATATATATATATATATATATATATATTTATATATATATATATATATATATATATATATATATATATATATATATTATATATATATATATATATATATATATATATTATATTTATATATATATATATATATATATATATATATATATATATATATATATATATATATATATATATATATATATATATATATATATATATTTATAACCGGAAGTAAAGGGACAATAACAAGGGTGGGTTTCCCGTATTCTATTCTAGTAGACAAAGGGTGAAGGAAAAAATCATAGAACGCTTTGGTCACTTACACAGTAAACCTTTAGCGTATTTTTGGACACTTTTCCCTCGATGTGTCCATTCAGAGGGTTAATACCCACATGTCATACACCAAGGACAAAAACTAAAAGCTCCTTTCTTTCTCTTTGCACTTGTATTGCAAAGTTGAGAATACTTGTTGTTCACCACATCAAGTGTTAGAAAACCACAAACTAAAAAAAAAGTAAACAAATAACTCTTTGTATCCATCTCAACAACTTGAAATCATGAAAACAAAAATCCACATATATATAATAATACACCATTTAATAAAATGATTTTAAAAATGAAACGATAAAAATATAAATTTATTGATTGACAAAAATGTGTATTTTCTAAAAACATTATGTCTATTTCCTAAATTATCATATATTATATTATTAAAAAATTATTTTTTATAAAGAGTTTAAAATTACATTCTTAAATAATCTAACTATATGGTATTCATCTTTTTTCATTTAAAAAGCATTAAAAAATCATATCAGCAATAATGTTTTGTTAAATATAGTATAACAATTTGATACTCGTTTTTCGAGTGTCATTTCTGTTTCAGGGTAAAAATAGAAATATGATTTATAAATAACTGTTTTAATATTTATATTTTTCGTTATTTTTTATTTTAAAAATTCAGTAAAAGTCTGCTTGTAAAAAGCATTTAGAATGTTAGTTCAATTAAAAATTATACAAGACTACTGATTGATTAGTTACTTTTATTTTTATATCAAATCTCTTACTTATAAAGTCTGTTACTATGTTATTGGTAACTAATCTGGCACTTAACTTCAAAGGGACAGACATTTTTCTTTAATACCCATATCTAAGTATTTATGTATCATAATTCCTTTTTTTTAAATTTTCAGTGCTAGAAATATTTAGTAAGATATTTTGTATATCAAGTTTTATCTAACTGAACTCTAAAAATATATGTATGCCTCATTATTCATTTTTTTAATTCGAAGACACAAATTATAAAAAAAAATAAAAAATTTTCCACATACAAATTTTATTAGTCCCAATGTTGCAGTGTATTAACAAAACTATCTATTAAAGTTGTCTTAGAAAATGACACTAACTTTTGTTAATTCTGCATACATTCAACACAGTGATACAAAGTATTAATTGAAAAAGGCGTGTAATACAACAGTCATACTATAGGAAACTCAAAACGGAGTATGGGAAATTTATATAAGTTCATTTTTTTAAATACACAAAAGATGAATGGGCAAATCACTTAAAACTTTAAAATGTCATCTCTTCTTTTCTCAAGATATTTTGTACTTTAAACTTTTGATGAAATTTTGTCTTACTATTGCATCCAAACATACTTTGTATATGTTATCAAAAAATTAACATTAAAGTTGTATCGGATAAAATTTCAAAGTTTTAGCAAAATAATAAACCATTAGCTTTTATAAGAATGTAAAAGCTGTTTCTGAAATATCCATTAGTAATTTTATAAACCATATATGCTTATTTTACGAAGACAACTGAAATTTTGGCCATTTTAGTCATGATACAATTCATAAGTGAAACGTACTTTTGGTTCAGTTTTGTAATTCTTCTGCTTCTTCTGTTATTATTTTTTGTTGTTGTTACATGGCTAATCTTAAATTATAATCGTACAACTTCAAAATGGGAATAGCATATTGTAAAGCAAATAAATTACCATTATATAAAGAATTTGAAACCCCATAGGTAAAAAATCTGCTTTTAGTATTTTAGTTTTTCTCTTTCTCTTAAATTCGAAAATTCAGAATGATAATCATGTGCATTATACCACGCAATGAAGAGTAAACATATCATAGCTTTCATTATATTATACAATAAGTGAAATATTATGTTTTATTAGATAAATGTATAAATGAACGATAATTTTATTAGCTAAAGACTTGATGTATAGAAACTATCAACATAACATGTTTTTAAAATTCGATGTAGAACTTATATTTGAGTACGTGCATGTTGCACACATTCAAAACGAAAATAGAAAACACCAATACTTAAATATAAAAACATTTAAAATGAAACAATAATTAAACTAATAGCTTTTCAAAATTACAAAGAAACACCTAAAACATAGAAACTCAAAATTTTTTCTGGTTCATTATGCATACACTCTCTATTGTGTAATATGGTTAATGTTTGTACCTATCATGGAAACCTAACACAGAAAAAACATCTATCATATGTTTCCCAATTTTCTATAAAAATACACTTGTGTATACAAAAAAAAAAAAGGTTTCTTTTATTTCTTACAATTTTTCAAATTGAATCACTGCTTAGTTTTATATCTCTTCGTATGGAATTGGCTTAGTATAATTCTGCAGTTTAACAAGCTTGCAAAAAAATAAGATGTTCGCAGACAGTTTAACAAAGTCAGAAAAAAATACTGAATGAGACTTTCAGGTTAATAATTTACCCATTTTGTTTACATTTTCAAGAAGCGTGGTACGGAGAACAGAGCAATTTTTATAACCAGTGATGTGTCACTAAGTACATTCTTGTGGTTTTGCGTTCTTGAAATCTTACTCTGAATCAAGAACGAGTTATCACATTGCGTTTTACGAAAGTCTTGGTTTTGTATAAAAGGAAACGAAATATGATATTGTCTGGAATTGTTGTTCATTTGATTTTATATTGAAATTAGTAACTGGTTTTTCCAATTGCCATTTTTAACCCTTTAACGCACAGTGGTTTCGGAGCGAAACAACCTTTTAAATTCTTCTCTGCTTTTGAAAGACGTAGGATGTATTTTTAGGTTTTTTTATGCTTGACATTTCCAACTAACAACAGAGATCATACAAGAGCTCTATAGTTCATTTGGAATATACGTGATTAAATTTACTTTCCCTGGAAAAGTCAGTAATATGATTTTTTTACTTATAAACCCAAATAAATGTATCCAAAAAAACACTTATAAATTGTTTATGTTTGGTACGGTCTACTGTCTTTTAAACCCGAGAGTGAATAAGACCGAAACCTACAGCTTAAGGCAGATTCCGAATTACTACGGACATAAATACCTGCAGTGGTATTTTAATCCATGAATTCCAGTACCTAAAAGCAGCGCTGTACTCTATGGCCATCGCTCGGCTGTTAATTGGTTAGTTTTTCTTTATTATACCCTTTTAGATAATAGTCAGTGCTCCCGCAGCATAATTAAACCTTTAAAAAGCATTTTCACTCCGTACAAGGGGCTGGATTTTGCAATTTAACCACCCCTTAAATTCCACCCCCTCAAAAAAATGTAAAAAAAAAACATGCATTTTCATTTATAAAGTTCATAGAGACCATTTATGAACTAATTTCATTAAATCCCAAAGAATTTATAATAGTGACCTTTAAAGGGTTAATGTTGCAACTGTTATAATATTTCCGAAAATGTCCTCAAATTACTAAGCATTTTATTTTATGTTTCAAAACCATCCATCAAATACATGTGATGTACATTTTTTTGAAAAAATATACATATGTATGAACGAAAACAGGTATGTTTTATTTCCATGGTTTTTCCACTTCATTCACAGCTTATTTTTATAGCCTTTTCTATGAAATTGATGGCACTTAAGTATACAGTTCAGTATGCTTCCTGTCAGGTGAGTCATTAAAGAGTTTTGTCTGAATTTATAAAATTAGCATATCAACAAAGAAACAACGCCCACGCTGTTTTTCAAAGAGAGAAAAAGTACTGGAGGTGATTTACAAGTTATCAAATTATCTCTTTGTTTATATCTTTCAAGAAACGAAAAACGGAGAACAGAGAAATTTTCATAGCCAAAGGTGTATCACTTACTTTGTTCTTGTAGTTTTGTATTTTTGAAGTTTTGCTGTGACTTAAGATCATGTTTTAGAAAGTCTTGATTTTGTAGAGAAAGAAAAACTTAATTCAGTTTTGGTTGGATTTGTTGTTCATTTGTTTTTACATTAGAATTCGTAAATTGTTAGGAAAATATTTTTTTCTTCTATATTTAGCTAATGTGGTAACTTAAATAATTTTATGTGATACAATATTAATAGAGTATCTCATATCTAAAAAAAAAAGAAATAAAAAATAAGTGTTTATGCCTTTCTTATAAAGGAAATTTAAAATGAATAAAACATTTCCTGATCGCCAGATCAATCTTGGGTATGGTATGGGCGATAGTTGCAAATATCTCCTGAATTGACACTCCTTGACTGTTTAATGACTGAATGTACGCAGCTCTAGACCCGGATATTGATGATTGAAAAAACCATTTATTGATATCATTGGACTAATACCTGCTGTTAGGTTAAGTTTTGCTTTGACTTAAGATCATGTTTTAGAAAGTCTTGATTTTGTAGAGAAAAAAAAACTAAAT
The DNA here is from genome assembly GCA_032207245.1 of Pardosa pseudoannulata. Lineage (NCBI taxonomy): Eukaryota > Metazoa > Arthropoda > Arachnida > Araneae > Lycosidae > Pardosa > Pardosa pseudoannulata. Next base: position 134,680,307 of record CM063498.1, on the reverse strand, counting down.
TCAGTTTTGGTTGGATTTGTTGTTCATTTGTTTTTACAATAGAATTTACATTAGAATTGTTAAAATTGTTAGGAAAATATTTTTTCTTCTATTTTTAGCTAATGTGGTAACTTAAATAATTTTATGTAATATAATATTAATAGAGCATCTCATATATATAAAAAAAGACATAAACGATAAGTGTTTATGCCTTTCTTATAAAGGAAATTTAAAACTGATTAAAACATTTCCTGATCGCCAGATTAATCTTGGGTATGGTATGGGCGATAGTTGCAAATATTACCTGAATTGACACCCCTTGAGTGTTTAATGGCTGAATGTACGCAGCTCTAGACCCGGATATTGATGACTGAAAAAACCATTTATTGATATCATTGGACTAATACCTGCTGTTAGGTTAAGTTTTGCTTTGACTTAAGATCATGTTTTAGAAAGTCTTGATTTTGTAGAGAAAAAAAAACTAAATTCAGTTTTGGTTGGATTTGTTGTTCATTTGTTTTTACATTAGAATTTACATTAGAATTGTTAAAATTGTTAGGAAAATATTTTTTCTTCTATTTTTAGCTAATGTGGTAACTTAAATAATTTTATGTAATATAATATTAATAGAGCATCTCATATATAAAAAAAAGACATAAACGATAAGTGTTTATGCCTTTCTTATAAAGGAAATTTAAAACTGAATAAAACATTTCCTGATCGCCAGATAAATCTTGGGTATGATATGGGCGATAGTTTCAAATATCTCCTGAATTGACACTCCTTGACTGTTTAAAGACTGAATGTACGCAGCTCTAGACCCGGATATTGATGACTGAAAACAACCATTTATTGATATCATTGCACTAATACCTGCTGTTAGGTTGCTAAACACTTGGCTTGAAATTTAATATAGTCTGGATATTTACTCTACTTTCAAGTAAAGTTCATGTGTTATTTAACATTTATAATTGTGTTGTGTCGTTTTAAATTGTCTTTCCAAGAAAATGTTAAACATGTACTGACCATTGGCATTGGAAGACAGGTGTTGTGGTAGCGTCCCGTACTGAGTAACAGCTGTGAAAATCAGATACAATTACCCCACCTTAACCATTATATAAATTTAAAATTGTATAGATAAATGCACTGATTTCAATATAACAAAGACAAAATTTAAGGAACAAAACGCTAGAAAAAAAAGAGATTCTAAGTATAATGTTAATATATAGATTTTTTGATAACACCCTAGAGAACGATACGTCTAAGAAATTGTGTTTTCATTAAACTGTATGATAAAATTAATAATAAAGCCTTGTTATTGATGCCATTACTGCAAAAAATAAAGATTTACTTTATACATTAATTTGGCTTATTAACAAGAGTGTTTTATTTTTTTTACTTATAAATTTATTAGTCAAAATTTTTCTCTCGTTATTACCTAATTAAATAAAAAAATTAGCTCTCTCAAAAAATTTTATCTCATATTTTGGTATATATAGGAATGACAAGTTTAAACTCCACACAGGGATCCACTAGGCATTCCTACGTCACTAGTAGGTAACTTATTTGTCTTTTAATTTTAAATATAATATAGCTCATTAGTTGTTTCTACTCTATAAGCTGTAAGTTTTACTCTGTAATTTAAAACGAGCTTTATATTAATGAATAAATATCGTGGAGTACCGAGAAAATGTACATAAAACTGGTAAATATAGCATGTGTCTCTATAAGGGCTTCTTGGCTACTTGTCTACACGAAAGGTTCCTTCTTAATTAGCCTTCAAGCTTTAACGTATTGATCGTCCTTCCTCCCTATTGTTAATGGGAATACGAAATTACCAAAATGCTTATTAAAGATCGTATCAAATTTAATTTATTAGGAAAAGAGAGTATCGAAAATCTTTGATGACTAAATTCATTAAATTTATAAAAAACTGTATACAAAAGTACACATTCGATAAAAGTAAAATTTTATCGTCTGAATAAAATAATCAATTTTTTTCACCATTTTTAAGAATTTTCAATTTATGAAAGAATACTTTTTATGCTATATTATGTTTTCAGCATTTTATTAAGAAGAAAATAAGAAATTTATAGGAAAACATATTAAATTCATATCATTAACCTAAAAGTAATTGTGCTTACGATAATTTTAAGTCCTTTATACAAATGAACATTTTGAATAACATAATATAATAGGACCACATCTTATATTTTTTCATGTTTTCAACATTTTAATAAACAGAAAATAAGAAAATAGAAAGAAAATATATTAAATTCCTATTATTAACTAACAAGTAATTGTATTTATTACAAGCAAAAGGTAATTATCCTCATATCAATTAAAGCGACTGAACTGCAGAAAGCCATCATGTTACTGAGCTATAATTAGAAAATAAATAGAAAAGTTGAAATTTATACGTACTGAAAATATATTTATTAGATCTATGACATTAGTTCTATTATAACAGTAATTATGACTAATAACTTACAGCAACTCACAAATCATACGAAGAACTTCAATACTTGATAAACATTATTTCACAAAACCATGTTTAATGACTTTATGTCAATTTTGAAATTTATACGCAAACAAATTAACTTTTAAAAACATATGTCATTAGTTTTCGAATAGACGAATACTAACAACCACTAATTACACCCAAATCAATTCAAATACTTTAATAGTAGGAAAAGATCACGTTTTGAGATAAATTTATACCTGAAAATATTACGCCGCAAGTTTTGTTTTTAGACTAATTAAACACCCTCGTTAAAAACCCGAAGGGAATTATTTTTAGAATCAATTGTTAAAAGTTTCCTATGTGTATGATCACTAAATTAAAATATTTTAAACAATGAAACTGTATGAAAAGAAAATTAATTTTTCATTTATGCTCAGTGAAAAATAATAAAGAATTTAAAAATATTTAAATTCAATTAAAATATTGAAAATTATTATTTAGTAAAGAATATTATTAAAAACATTTTCTTTAAATAAAATATTTATAGATCTTCATCATTAGGCCGTAATATTATTACTAAATCATTATTACGTAAACTAATTTTAAAAATTTCATTCCTCTTTACATTTACTCTCGGGGTTTTATAAAATTTTACCTAAAGGATTTCACACATTTTAAAATTAATAGTTTGAATAAATGAATATTTAAAGAAAAATTAAATAGTGGTTACATTTTGATACGATAATGTAACCTTTCTAAATTATAGAAAATTGTTAGGTAAAGATAGTAGCAAATGGCAGATTATCTTTAATTTTATTCTGAAAGACAATAAATATTTGCAGTTTAACTCTTTGTTTCAGGTGCTTGTTCTCTAAAGCTCCTTTGCACTTAAACGACTAAATAATATTACAAATCTGGGACTAAGTATGTTGCATAGGAATAAAGCTATTGAGAAACAAAAGGGTATGTCGGTATGTAGATTCAGAAAAATATTTCGCGTTTAGTTAATATCCATTTATGTACTTTAACTTGTTAGTTTTGTACGGTATTTCAGAATTAATACTATTTCTCAAATGATAAATTAAAAAGGAAAAATTAATATATTAAATATTTATAAATTTTTTTACCATATAGAAATTTTGTTCCTAATAATTGTATAATAGTAATCACTAACTTTACTTCTTGAAGCAAAATTCGTACTTTCTAGGGTTTTATACTAGTTCTTACCTAGTACTTTATCATTAATTTTAAATGCATATTTATACTGACATCCCAAAGGCAGGCTTAGACCTTATTTCAAATTATAACATGCAAAAACAGACCCTAAATGTATTACAATTTTAAAATCTTAATTTCTTAATTTATCTCAGTTGGACACTGCAAATTCTGTTATTTAGTTATCAAAGAACTACTACCTTAATGTCATTTTTGGAACCAAAATATTTAAAATTATAATAGTATCTGTATTATATAATAATGCTATCAGTATCTTTCCTTATAATAGTATCAGTATCTCTGAAGTATCGGTAACCGTATTTCAATTGGAGTTTATCTCTTTCAAGTTTAAAATAAAAAAGAAGTTGTCTATAAAAAAAGCTTTTTTGCACTAAAATTGATAAAAAAAGAAGCAGTTACCATGGTTAAAATAATGTTGTATGTGTAACTTATTCAAAACAAAATGGTATGGTCGAAAGATGGTAGATAGCCCTTTTCAATTGATATACAGTAGTTTTTAACTTACCACAGAATTAAGATAAGATAGTATGATGTTAAGGTAGTAGATTAAGCATTTAAAACCTTTTCCTGGGAAAGTTAGACGTTAGTTAACTACAGTATTGATGTTCAGAACCAGGATTTATAAGTTTGAGACACGAAAATGCATTTCGCAATGTCTTAGTTATTCTTAAATGACTATGAGCAAAATGACCAATTTAACAAGGCCTTGAGTAGCAATAGAAAAATGTTAAAACACGATTTCAATAAAACATTTTTAGATTTAGAGATGGCTTCAAAATTAAAATAAATAATTATCTGCTTTTTTCTTTAAAATATTATTATCTTTGTTTAACTAATACAGGAATTAATGCCCTTTTTTCATCTGCTTTAAAAATTTTCTTTTGCTTTTGTGCTAACTGTTAAACAATAAATTAAATGAGTTAAAGTCTCATAATGCAAAATCAGAGAGAGACTTATACAAGTTTTAAGAAACACAGGCATTTGCTGAACAACAAAATACTTCTGCATATGTAACTTATTAAAAAAAAGGCTTGATTGAAGGAGGGTAGATAGTTCTTTTCAGTAGAATCATATTTCCCTTTCCTTAAAATCAGCGTATTTAAGGTAAAATATTATGATAATAAGGTAGCATAAATCCCAGTCTTAAAAATCATTTATTTAAAAGATAAAGAGTAGTTAACTAAAGTATTGATATTCTGAACCAGAATCTATAATTTTGAGACACGATAATACATATAACAATAAAATCGCATGATGTTTAGGTAATACATAATTCATTTCAAAAGAAAAGTTTTCTGTAAAAGTTGGAGGATGGTTAACTAAAATATCGATGTTCTGAACCAGAATCTATAGGTTTGAGACACAACAATGGGTTAGTATAAATATCTTAACTATTTGTAATTGATTATAAGAATGTTCCGATATGACTGATTAGTGCTCTATTAGCAAGAATTTTTTTTTAAATTTAAACAAAAATCTATGAATTGGTGGATGGCTTCAAATTAAAAAAAAACTGAATTATCTATCTTTTAGTTTGAAATATGATTATCTTTATCAAAGATTTAGGAAAAATTGCATTTTCTCATACAACTGTTGAGAGTTCACAAATTTACCTTCTGATTTCATTTTATCTGCAAGTATTTTAAAAAAGAAATTGAAAGAAATCAAGTCTAATAATTAAGAAAAAAAAGAGAGACACAAGTTTTCAGGAAAGAGAGACATTTACTTTACCAGAGTTTTCTTTAAATGTAATCTTTTACAAGAAATACCCATTAGGAGCGTTTTTCTTTTAATTTAAGAACATTATACGATCATCCCAGAGGACAGATTATTTTCAAAGTGTTATTTTGATACTTTTAAAAAACACCTTCTTTTTGTGATGTCAAAAGTAATTTCGAAGACGTGTGTAAACAGAACAGTTCCTAAAATATTAGGAACAATTTCAGATTCATTAAACTGTTTAAAGAGAATACAGTAAATATATAGTTTGTTGTTGAAACAAATTAAGAAGAAATATATAAACAGAGAGACTGATACAATACAGAAGTCGAATAGTTTTTATAAAATTCTTTCTTCTTGAAATTCACTTTTATAAAATTATAAAAATAAAGAGGGAAAACATTTCGATATTTTTTTAAAAATTGTAAGGAAAAAATATAAAATGCAAATAACTAATTTAACAATAATTAAATTATAAAAATAAATTCTCTCTTTTTTTTAATCATGTACTAAAAAATCATGCATTAATTGTTTAACTTGTAATGAATAGAAATGTATCGATTCTACAATTCATTTGCTAGAATATACTATATTGTATCTAACTGAACTTAAGTAACAGTAGTTGTATATATGAACTGTATATAATATATAAGAACAGTAAATATATATTTTATTGTTGAAACTAATCAAAAAGAAATATATAAACAGAGAGACTGATACAATACAGAAGTCACATATTTGTATGATATTCTATCTTCTGGAAATTCAGTTTTATAAAATTTGAAAAATAAAGAAGGGAAACATTTAGATAATTCTTTCAAAATTGTAAGAAAAAAATGTAAAATGCAAATAACTATATTAACAATAATTAAATTATAAAAATAATTTCTCTCATTTTTCAATCATGTATTAAAAAATACGCAAAAATTGTTTAACTTGTAATGAATACAAATGTATCGATTCTACTATTCATTTTCTAGAATATACCATATTGTATCTAACTGAACTTAAAGAGGCACGAGATATATATATGAACAGTATATAATATATAAGAACAGTAAATATATATTTTGTTGTTGAAACAAATCAAGAAGAAAAATATAAACAGAGAGACTGATACAATACAGAAGTCAAATATTTTTATGAAATTCTTTCGTCTGGAAATTCAATTTTATTAAATTTAAAAAATAAAGAGGGGAAACATTTGGCCAATTCTTTCAAACTTGTAAAGAAAAATTGTAAAATGCAAATAACTAATTTAACAATAATTAAATTATAAAAAACTTTTCTCTCTTTTTTCAATCATGTATAAAATACTCATTAATTGTTTAACTTGCAATGAATACAAATGTATCGATTCTGTCTTTCATTTGCTAGAATATACCATATCGTATCTAACTGCACTTATGTAAGTTTTGTACTTTTATGTAATAGTTACAAAGTTTGCTTCTTACTATTAAATTAATCATTAACTATATGCTTTATTGTTAAAGTGCATGAAGCAAAAGTAAATAAGCTGTGAGACAATTAGTCAATTTAGAAGTTGAATTGTGTATATGAATTTTTTTTTACTGAAGATGCAGAAAATGGAAAAGGGGAAACGTTTTAATAATCCTTTCTCATGTAAAAAATAAAATATAAAATGCAAACAATCCATATAACAATAAGTAAATAAATTATTAGACTCTATTGTTTATTGTATGCTAGAAAGTTTTGTATTTTATTATTTAATTTCTAATTAATAATGGGATACTGATGGTACCAATATCAAATATTATTTATTATAAAGTTTTCTATTGTTCCGAACTACACATTGTAGCATAATAGTTGTAGTTTACTGCTGTAAAAAGAACAACATATATACCTTAATGTTGAAATAAATTAAGCAAACATATAAACAGTAAGGCTTATGTACATTTTAGAAACTAAACACTTTTTTATGAAATTCTTTCAACTATAAACTAAAATTTAGAAAATTAAAAGCGAAAAATATAAAAATCCCTTATTAATGTTTGATAATATTTTGAACACTATTTTGCAGCATGAGTTTTGTATTCCCCTTTTGTGTAAATCATAAAAAGTTATATAAATGTATAGAGATAGCTGTATATTGATAAAACATTCCAAACTTAAGTCGCAAATTTTAATAATCAAATAATAAGGTAATCATAATTAAATTATTAATTAATACCCTGTAATTTTTATTCAGTACTGGAAAATATTGGCGTTTTATTATTTAATGTTTAAATAATAGCTGGGTATTGATTATCTATTTCCTTTACTATAGTACCGTTTATTGTTCATAATTTCATTTCGTGAGATGAATATTGACTTATAAATTTCTAAAGTATACATAATTATGTTAAAAGCAAAATATACAATATTGTACTCAAAAGGAAATGAAAAGCAACCTTTTGTTAAAATGTAATAAGCAAATACAATTAAAAGGAATTAACTTTAATTAAATGCTGGAATAATTTAACATATTATTATATAATTTATAGAGAACGACAAAGTGAAGCTTTTACATATGTCAATCAGTTGTTCTTACATATATTTCATAGTTAAAATTACTTCTTTAATTTTGGATAAATTAAGCAAGGTCGGAATATTACTTATAAAATTTCCCGGTAATATTAAGTAACTTATTTTCTCTACATTTCTATAATATTAATAATTTTTTCGAAAAATGGTATCAAAATATTTATTTTAAAATCCTACTTATTAACATACCTTTGCATTATAAAAAATACAAGCAACAAAAATGTTATATGCAAACAATTATATTGTTACTTTATTTCTTGTAGCTTAGACATTAAAAAGTATTAATATTTCGAAAAATAACCCTCATGAAATATAAATTACCTTACTGTATTCGAAGTTCTTCATTATTCTTAGTTATTTGTAAAAATATGGCATCAAGCTTCATATTCATAAATTTTAGTATTTTATTATTTAATCCATGTACAAGGTATATTTTTTACACTCAGTATACTATATTCTAAACTTTTTTATTTTATAATTCCTTTCGAACTATCAAATTTCCTTCTTTTTTGTTAGTAAATTATACGCTGCCTTTTAAAAAATTATGAGTAAAATCAATATAAATATGCATAAAGTTACTTCCTTCCCATTTCAGTAATTTATTCAATGCATAGGCACTTGTCTTCTCCAGGATTCAATAGATCGAGAGATTCTTAAAACATTTTATTATAGGAATACAGTAAATTATCAAAATTTCTACTTTCTACTGATTAAATTATATGCTGTCCTTTAAAAATTAGTAAAAAATTATGAGTAAAATCAACATAAATACACATTAACTTACTTCATCCATGTTTCTATAATTTTTTCACTGCGAAGCCACTTGTCTTCACCTGGATTCCTTAGATCGAGAGATTCTCTAAACATTTTACTATACGAATACGGTAAATCATCAAAACTCCTACTTCCTACTGAATAAGTTATACACTCCCTTTTAAAAAAGTGAAAAAAATAAGACTAATATCAGCATGAATATACATTATTTTCGTTCATATTTCTATAATTTTTTTCAATGCGAAGCCACTTGTCTTCACCAGGATTCCTTAGATCAAGAGATTCTCTAAACATTTTACTATACGAATACGGTAAATCATCAAAACTCCTACTTCCTACTGAATAAGTTATACACTCCCTTTTAAAAAAGTGAAAAAATTAGACTAATATCAACATGAATATACATTAACTTCGCTTATATTTCTATAATTTTTTTCAATGCGAAGCCACTTGTCTTCACCAGGATTCCTTAGATCTAGAGATTCTCTAAACATTTGATTATAAGAATACGGTAAATTATCAAAATTCGTACTTCCTACTGAGTAAGTTATACACTACCTTTTAAAACATAGAAAAAAATATATATGACTAATATCAACATGAATATACATTAACTTCGTTCATATTTCTATAATTTTTTTCAATGCGAAGCCACTTGTCTTCAAGGATTCCTTAGATCAAGAGATTCTCTAAACATTTTACTATACGAATACGGTAAATCATAAAAACTCCTACTTCCTACTGAGTAAGTTATACACTCCCTTTTAAAAAATAGAAAAAAATATAAGACTAATATCAACATGAATATACATTATTTTCGTTCATATTTCTATAATTTTTTCAATGCGAAGCTACTTGTCTTCACCAGGATTCCTTAGATCAAGAGATTCTCTAAACATTTTACTATACGAATACGGTAAATCATCAAAACTCCTACTTCCTACTGAATAAGTTATACACTCCCTTTTAAAAAGTGAAAAAAATAAGACTAATATCAGCATGAATATACATTAACTTCGCTTATATTTCTATAATTTTTTCAATGCGAAGCTACTTGTCTTCACCAGAATTCCTTAGATCAAGAGATTCTCTAAACATTTTACTATACGAATACGGTAAATCATTAAATATCCTACTTCCTACTGAGTAAATTATACACTGCCTTTTAAAAAATAAAAAAAAAAATATGACTAATATAAACATGAATATACATTAACTTCGTTTATATTTCTATAATTTTTTTCAATGCGAAGCCACTTGTCTTCACCAGGATTCCGTAGATCAAGAGATTCTCTAAACATTTTACTATACGAATACGGTAAATCATAAAAACTCCTACTTCCTACTGAATAAGTTATACACTCCCTTTTAAAAAAGTGAAAAAAATAAGACTAATATCAGCATGAATATACATTAACTTCGCTTATATTTCTATAATTTTTTTCAATGCGAAGCCACTTGTCTTCACCAGGATTCCTTAGATCAAGAGATTCTCTAAACATTTTACTATACGAATACGGTAAATCATAAAAACTCCTACTTCCTACTGAGTAAGTTATACACTCCCTTTTAAAAAATAGAAAAAATAAGACTACTATCAACATGAATATACATTAACTTCGTTTATATTTCTATAATTTTTTCACTGCGAAGCCACTTGTCTTCGGCAGGATTTCTTTAGATCAAGAGTTTATCTAAACATTTTACTATACAAATACGGTAAATCATCAAAAATCCTACTTCCTACTGAGTAAGTTATACACTGCCTTTTAAAAATTACAAAAAAATATGACTAATATCAACATGAATATACATTATTTTCGTTCATATTTCTATAATTTTTTCAATGCGAAGCTACTTGTCTTCACCAAAATTCCTTAGATCGAGAGATTCTCTAAACATTTTACTATACGAATACGGTAAATCATCAAAAATCCTACTTCCTACTGAGTAAGTTATACACTGCCTTTTAAAAAATAGGAAAAAATATGACTAATATCAAACATGAATATACATTAACTTCGTTCATATTTCTATAATTTTTTTCAATGCGAGGCCACTTGTCTTCACCTGGATTCCTTAGATAGAGGGATTCTCTAGACATTTTACTATACGAATACGGTAAATTATCAAAATTCGTACTTCCTACTGAGTAAGTTATACACTACCTTTTAAAACATAGAAAAAAATATATATGACTAATATCAACATGAATATACATTAACTTCGTTCATATTTCTATAATTTTTTCACTGCGAAGCCACTTGTCTTCGGCAGGATTTCTTTAGATCAAGAGTTTATCTAAACATTTTACTATACAAATACGGTAAATCATCAAAAATCCTACTTCCTACTGAGTAAGTTATACACTGCCTTTTAAAAAATAGAAAAAAAAATATATATCTGATATCAACATTATAACAATACGGTAAATTATCATATTTCCTACTTTATACTGGTTAAATTATAAGCTGTCTTTTAAAAAATAGGAAAAAAATATGAGTAAAATAAACATGAACATATAGTAACTTACTTCATCCACATTGCTAAATTTTTTTCAACGGGGAGCAACTTGTCTTTACCAGGATTAATTAGATCTAGAGATTCTCTAAACATTTGATTATACAAATACGGTAAATCATCAAAAATCCTACTTCCTACTGAGTAAGTTATACACTGCCTTTTAAAAATTACAAAAAAATATGACTAATATCAACATGAATATACATTAAATTGGTTCATATTTCTATATTTTTTTCAATGCGAATTCACATGTCTTTACCAAGATTCCTCATACTGATTGATAATTAAAATATTTTATTCTAGGAATACGATAAATTATCAAAAGACCTACTTTCTACCGAGAATATGGTATAGGGGATAATCTTTGTTCCTTTGCAGTATACAACATTAATACATCCAAGCCTTACTCGGGATTCGAACCCAAGAACAGGTGGAAGTGTGATACGCTAATCAGTTTACAATATGTGCTACAAATTTCTACATTATTATTAATTTTGAAAATTATGACATAGAGATATATATTGTCCAATTCTACAAAACTTCAAGCAACAGAAAGTTATATATAAACAATTGTCTTTGTCCATTATCTCTGACCAATTTGTGCATAAGCGCTGAAATTAATATCTGGAATTAAACCTTCATAGAATGTTAATTAACCTTTTTCATTCCATATCATTATTTTTATATATTTCAAATATATGGCATATCATAAATCGAACCTCCATAATTCTAAATTCTAATAATTTATTATTCAGTTCATAAAACATAACAAGGTATATTTCCTAAACACTCTGGTTTATCCTTTATTATTCTAAACTTAATTTAGTAGCTCAAATTTCCTACATTATTCTGAGTAAGTTATGCTTAGTCTTTAGAAAAACAGGAGAAAATTACGAATAAATTCCACATGAAATATAAATTAACTTACTGCATCCGCATTTCTACATCATTATTAGGTATTTCGAAAAAAATGGCCTCAGGGATTAATTTGCAGTTATTAGCGGTTAAAAGCATGCTTTATTTTGTAGATTCATGGAAATGATTCGGTTTGCACCAAATTCAAACAGAGTGTTGCCAGCGCAGAGCCATTGTAAAGAATTAGAAATTAATGGTCTTTAATGAAACTTTGCACACGAGGTTACGTGGATTTTTCTCTGCTTCCTAAAAGCCCTTGGGACCGAGAGAGAGAAAAAAAGACGTTTAGTGATACTCCCTAATGAGTATGAGTGTGGGATATTGATTTTTTTAATGGTGTTGATGCCCTTAATAACTTTCACCTCTTACTTTTGTCTATACCTGAAAAAAAGGGCATACGCTGAGAGATTTTTTAATGTATATATAAATATATATAATATATATATTCTTATATATATTCATATATATATTTATGTCTATACATGTATATGGGAATGTGGAATGTAGATATATATATACACATGTATATATATATATATATATATATATATATATATATATATATATATATATATATAATTTATATATATATATATATATATATATATATATATATATGTATATATATATATATATATATATATATATATATATATATATATATATATATATATATATATATATATATATATATATATATATATATATATATATATATATATATATATATATATATATATATATATATATATATATATATATATATATATATATATATATATATATATATATATATATATATATATATATATATATATATATATATATATATATATATATATATATATATATATATATATATATATATATATATATATATATATATATATATATATATATATATATATATATATATATATATATATATATATATATATACATATATATATATATATATATATATATATATATATATATATATATATATATATATATATATATATATATATATATATATATATATATATACACATATATATTTATATATATATATACACACATATATATATATATATATATATATATATATATATATATATATATATATATATATATATATATATATATATATATATATATATATATATATATATATACAGTCTGTTTTAAAAGCTCCTCGGGTAAGCTCCACTGTTGCCTTACATGTGTTCCTTTTATACTCTGTATTGAATTAATATTCTCTTAAAAGATGTTTTTCGCTTATTATATCTTTCTAAAGAAAGAAAAACTAAGAAAATAATAATAAAATATATGTCTGGCAATTTGTTTACACGATTTCTTCACTAATTAGCCTAACGCGAGAGACCTAAAAAATGACATTTTCGTTAATATGCAGATATACCTACACATGAGTATGCAATTTATTTTCTTAATAGCATAAAATGCTATATAATTTTAAATATCTTACAAAAACGTAGTGAAGCACTTGTCCTTAAAACATAAAATCATCGTGTAAATAAAGATAGTGTTCTTAGTATTATTATCCCTTTCTTACTGATATCCAAATTTTCAGTTATCCTAGTAAGTGGAAGTGAAAAGGAGACATGCACATGCCAAGGGGTCTAAGCGAATGCGAGGAAGGATTGCGTCAACAGTGAGCAGATCGTGACAGTAGAATGAATCAGAATGGTGTAATATCTCGTGTGTACGTCAAACAATAATCTCATGATGGACGACCCACGTTGCTTCCATTTGTGAGGCATCGCTGCCCATGGAAGTCACGACGCCTCTCATTTGCTGCAGGAGATCTTCTGGGGGATGCACTTCGAGAAGGCGATAGTGGTCGGAGAGACCATACGTCATGTCTTCCTGACGTAACTGATGCTGAACACTTTCCTTTATCTTCAGAGGGTGAATTTTATTTAAAAAATAACATCGAGACACGTTGAAGGAAGTGTTTAGCACGTACGATATATTGGTACTATGAAAGAAGGACAAACTTGGTTTTTCAGTAGAAATCTAAAGTATGGGGAAGAGGAAATTGAAAGTGTCATTTAATTAATAAGAAAATTAGTTACGTAAAAAACATATTTTAAGAATATTTTGTAAGTAAGGGTACTGTATTTAATAATCTTCGATTTGCATTCACTGCAAGTTCTTTTAGTAATGCAGTTTAACTGTTTTTTAATTCTAATGAAAGCCTTAAATTTAAGTGAAGTTTTTATAAACAAGTGTCAAGTATTTGAAAGAACTATACTGAGGGATGTGTTGTGAGATAACATGCTTCATATCTGTCAGACGCCACTGATGCTTCAAGTTTTCCGTTATTTACAGCTGAATAAAAATTAGTATTATAAACACCACAGGCACATTGAAGGAAGCATAAATAGTAAGTACATACAATTTATTAGCAACAAGGATTATAGAATAATATTTGTTTTTTAACAAATGGAATTTAAACATGGGTAAAATGAAATTGAAATTAGCTCATAATGAAAAGCTAAACAGAATGAATTTACATATTTTAAGAAACATTGGTAAATATAGGTACAAAAATTATATAATCGTCAATTTTTATGACATAAAATTTCTTCTCAGTATGAAGATTTATGAGGGTGTTTTTATGTAAGCATAAGCATTAGAAGAAAATATGCAAGTTTTTATTTTCAAGCGTCACTTATTTACAAGAAATATTCTGGGGGGGGGTGACCAGAGAAGGCGTTTGCCATCAGAGATCACAAACACCATATCTTTCTGACGTCATTGATGTTGAAAGTTTTCCTTCACTTAACTTTTACAGCTAAAAATATTTAATAAGCCACATTGATTTACATTGAAGGAAAAGAAATTAGTAAGCACGTACATCTTTTAAGTAAAAAAGAAGAAAGACTGAAACTGATTTTTTAACGTAGGGATTTTAAGACATAGGGACAAGAAAATTTCAATTATCTATAATAAAAAAATATATCAAACAATTTTATAAATATTGGTGAATAGGAAAACTCATATGTTAGTGTAACTCATTAATAGATCTTCAAGGGATGTGATCGCAGAAGATGATTGTGATCTGAGAGATCTATGTTATGTTTTCCTGATGTCACCAAACATTCACCAAAATAATTTTAAAATTACACGTTAAAGTAAATATTAATTAACAAACAGAATATTAGTAGTAGAGAAGAAAACTAAAATTGATATTTGTCCATTAATCCATTCCAACAATTTATCTATTAAATCCACATCATTAATCTGCTTAATTCCTAGCATTTATTTAAAAGACTATATAAAATATTGCTTATAAAATGCTTATATTTACTTGGACTGAGTTTACCAGTGGAGGTAGACTGCAATTTTATCATAACCTATCCAGTTAACAAATAACTGTACTGTTTGTAATTTTTGCCACACTTATTGATTATTTATGATTTTTTCAAGCCTCGCATATAAATTTACTATTTTGGCAAACGTATAGACTGAAATAATTATAAGTTCTCGCATTAAAGTATAATTAAAGTATAATGTTTGCATGTCATACCAAATAAATCTCTTATTACTATGTTTTTTTTTATAAATGGCATCCCAACACGTTAAAAATGCAGACCACCAATAAAATTCAAAGCTTTTTAAATGTTGCTTTTATTTCACTCTGTGCTATCCATAATAACTTATCATTACAATATTTATCAATATACGTTGGTGAAAAATGACTGGAGCAATTACGGTTTAACTATAAATTCCAATGAACATAAAATATAGATAATTTCTGCAGTTCTTAAAAACAAATCTATATTCATGACAGCAGTGTATCGGTATGGCAAATTTGCAGCATTCAAGAGCTCTCCGCTTTGGGATTTTTAAATCTTTTTCTGACAAAACATTGTCCCGAATGACAGAAGTGTTAAGAAATAATATACCACCATTTCAGTAGTTTCAAATCATATTATTTGATAGTTAATGACGATCATTAATGTAAATTACTATAAACATAATAATAAATATATATAGTTCATAAAATCAAATCTCTATTCATGAAGGTAGTATATTGTTATGGTAAATTAGCAGCATTTAAAAGAAAAAAAAATAAATTCATCGCTTTCTGTGATTTTTAACCCTATTTCCGACAGTACATTCCCGTGACTGACAGAAGTAATAGAAAATAATATACCACCATTTCAGTAGCTTTTAATCATATTCCTTGATAGTACGGTACTGTAATTTTAAACTGGTTATTTGCCAATATTGTAGTGTTCAATCCAAAGGGGATATGTATAGAATACATTTTAAACTACAGAACGTGTAATGATGGATATTAAGATAAAGCAATGGTTGTATTTCTATTATTAATAGTTCTCTAACTGATTTTGTAAAAGCATATAATTTTGAATGCGTGTAAGACCGAACAATTCGTTTAGTAGCAGCAATATTCTAGCATCCATTTATATTCTGCAAAGCCCCCTATTTTTGGTAATTATATTAATAAAAAGTTAATTAAATACTTTTGACAAGAGTTTTGAAATAAACATGAAGTAAAACATTAGATTTCGTCATGTATATATATATATATATATATATATATATATATATATATATATATATATATATATATATATATATATATATATATATATATATATATATATATATATATATATATATATATATATATATATATATATATATATATATATATATATATATATATATATATATATATATATATATATATATATATATATATATATATATATATGTATATATATAATATATATGTATATATATATATATATGTATATATTTATATATATATATATATATATATATATATATATATATAAATATATATATATATATATATATATATATATATATATATATATATATATATATATATATATATATATATATATATATATATATATATATATATATATATATATATATATGTACACATATATACATATATATATTACATATACATATATATACATATATATATATATACATATATATATATACATATATATATATATATATATATATATATATATATAGTATATATATATATATATATATATATATATACATACATATATATATATATATATACAT
>CM063498.1:134638044-134658044 GCA_032207245.1 Pardosa pseudoannulata | reverse complement strand
TATATATATATATATATATATTTATATACATATATGTTTATGTGTACATCTGTGTGTAAGAGGTTGTCCATTTCTGTATGTTTTTTTCATATGCAGGCAATTTGCCGTTGATTCACCAAATTTGGGGCATTATCCAAATATTTTTATATCTAAATATTAATATTGTTTTATGTAAATATATTATTAATGTTATTTTATGTAAACATATTATTAATATTGTTTTATCTAAATATTAATATTGTTTTGGAATGAGGAAACAAATAATGCTTTAAAGCTTTTATAGCGAGTGTCTAATAATGCGGTAAATCTACAGGCTGTTGTTAACACCTCTTCCAAGGTCATGATATGATATTATAGCGAATATTAACGTTGTTGTTGGAGGAAAAATTGTAACACATGAATTTTATTAAGGAATAATACTAAGTGATAAAAAATGTTAAATTGTTCGTAACATAAATATGAGTTAGTGTAATAAAAAGATAAAAAAAATATTCTATTTTTTTCCAGTTTTTAAATTAAAATATAAGTGAAGTAATAAAAAATTCAGCATAATGTAAATCGCTAGGACACGGATAAAAATTATCTTTGGTAAATAACTAAAAGATTTATTTCTTTTTTATATAGTGATATCGGTATGCGTGTGTAAGTACTGAATATAAGTATTTTACATTTGAAAAAAATACTATTATCCTCTCATGTTTCGATGATAATTATAATTTTGTTACTATTAAACATAATGAATAACAAAACATTTCCTTGAATTAAAGAGAAAAAATTATGAAATGCTTTAAGATGTAGATTATATAAATGTAACAGTATTATTATAATTGATTATTTTCCTTCACCGGATATGTCTACATTTCACGACTTAGCTCTTCGCGTGTCATTCATTTAAATAGATTATCGGCCTACGCACGGAATCTTTTTTCTATAAAATCTAATGTAGGTGGAAGATGTTAAGATAGATATATTGCAAATGTCTCGGAGGCATTTGGAATAAGCTCATAAATTAATATTAAAAGCATTACGTTAATTAATGCTTTTAATCTCGTTTTATAACTGAATAAATATGCATATGCAATGTCATCCGAGATATGCATAAATAGAATAGTGTCTGATATACTCATTTATTTCTGTTTATGTGAGTAGATGCTTTGCTATATTAGGGTGAAATAATTATTTTAAAACTTGTATTGAAATTAGTAGAGAGTAAAAGAATCATTTTCTGTAAGATGTTATTGAGTTGCTATTAACAGTTTTAGACCTTAATATAGTCTCTCTTTCTCTTATATAATTTCTAAAATGCTCACATTTATCATTTAGGTCTTTCCCACAATGAAAATGCAAAAGTCTACTGTAAAAGTCTAATCATATAAAAACACGAAATTCTACGGAAAACAGTAGTCACACGTTTGTATCAGTATACACACACACAAACACACATATATGTATATGTATATGTAAATATATATATATATATATATATATATATATATATATATATATATATATATATATATATATATATATATATATATATATATATATATATATATATATATATATATATATATATATATATATATATATATATATATATATATATATATATATATATATATATATATATATATATATATATATATATATATGTATATATATATATGATATATATATATATATATATATATATATATATATATATATATATATATATATATATATATATATAATATATATATATATAAATATATATGTATATATATATATATATATGTATATGTATATATATATATGAATATATATATATATATATATATATATCTTTGTTTATATAGACTAATTCCCAGACACGCAAACACACTTCTATATGTAAGTATACCTGCATTCACATATTCATGTATGTATAATTTATAAGTGTGTGTATGATGTTCGTGTACGTTTTTTAAGGGATTGTCTTCATATTTCATTTATACATGATTCCAAATAAAAATAATGTATCCTAAGGTATTGTTCTACATAACAAAAGTTTAATGTTTTAAGTATTTATGTATAAATATTTTAGGTTATACAAAATATAGTACTCTTGGTTTGAAAAAATAATTTTGCAGTTTTTTAAGATTATTTTACAGTACATATATAATATATATATTCATGACATTTCAGGCATATACATACGTGAGTATGTGTGTACACACATGGGGGTGTAATTGTGTTTTAGAAGATTGCATATAAGCAGAGTTCTGAATAAGAAAATCATGCAATTCTTCTAATTTCCTTTTATTCAATAAGAAATTGAAGTATAAATATTTTTGTCTATGTAACAGGTAACACATTTTCTTAAAATAAAAAATATCTTATTATGTTTTAAAAATTCTTCATGGTGTAAATAAAAGCAACTATGAAGAAATTATCAGAAGATTCTTTCTGCAGGATACATATCCTATTTTAGGTTTTATGTAGGATACTATTATATATATACGTATACATAGAATTACTTTATCGATGAAATACCTGTATGAAACCTTGAAAATCCCTGTATTGAGTTATACACTTATAACAACATGGTATGCTCTTATTATATTAAAAAAATTTTATTTCATTTATAATACGTTATTTTACATTTTTCCGTTCAAAAATATACCCTATATTTTATAATGATTTAATTTTATACTTTACTGTAAACTCAAATGTACAGATATACAATTTCTTTCAATTCATACACTTCACATTATTTCCCATAAATTTCTCAATATTTTTCAATTATGTGTTTTGCTTGCCCTTAAAATTTCTATTTAAAGGTATAATTTCGTTGTTTTATGCATCTCGTCTACCAATCTTTCAACCAATAATTCATTAATTTATCCTTACATTATTATAAATCAACCTTTTCCATAATAGAGATTACTCACTTTATAAATAATATTTTAGCATAAAAATAGTTCAGAAATGTATTTAAATGAAGTAAAATAATTTCCCCAAAACCTGTTTTATTACATTTATACATTCAAATTTACATTTTGTCCTGCAGAACATTCTCTTATTATTTTTAGAGATAAATTTACACCACAATGTTAATGCTGGCGTACAGATAAACAATGTCTCCAAATTCTTACATTTCAACTGCCTATTGTTGCCGTAAAAATTTACTGCAATCGTGACTAACACAAGTTCCAATTTTACGACATCCGTTTGCTCGTTTTATGCTGCAACCCTTTTACAACGAAAATGTATTTTTTCAATCTTCCTCGGAATAGAAATTTCTCAATATTCTTCCAATTATGCTTCATTTCCCCCCCTTAAACTTTCTCCTTTAAGTGAGACTTCCTTGCTTTAAGCATCCCATTAATCAAACCCTTTTCCAAACAATAATCCATAATTTTATCGTTAATATCTTTCACGTGCTTCCAAATATACCTCTACAAAAGCATACCTTCTTCACTATCACTTTACAATCTAGCCCCGGCACACGAAGCGTGTCCATTCTGAGCAACACGTACCAACAGCAATCCAAAGGGTCAAGGGTACACACACACACCATCAGTAGGCGTTCGATGAAACCTGTTCCATGCTCTTTGGGCGTTAACGCGCTCTAGCCTTCATTACTATGCCATAGCTGTCGCCCGATTTTTCCTTTCGTGACTGAATCTCGTACCAGCTATCGGGTTTTGCAATTTTTTTTCCTTTTTTTTTTTTACTCTCCCTTCCTTTTTACTATGTCCTCACAAAGTAACGCTTTGGCAAGTTTTCTTTTCGGTTAGTTATGACTTTTGTTTGCATTGTTTCTTTCGAATTTTTTTTATATCCCGAGGTGGAACAATAATGTCGTTGTTCATCGTACCTGCTTTTTGATAACGTTAGCGGTTGTTGGGATGTACGTGAGGTGAATGATATTAGGCAACGAGAGGTTTGAAAAAAAAAAGAAAGAAAAATTATCGGCTTGTGTCTTTCTCCGCATTTGTGTGCATAAAGGATTAAGCCTGTGAGAGGAATTAAACGATAGGAAGTGCGTTCACTTATTTATTGGGTATTTTCGACTTCGGGTTTGATACAATGGCCGAAAGGGGAAACTCGCAAATCTTCCGCTCAATTTATAAATTCTTCGCTTATCTCGCGATGTGACATTCTTGCCTTTAAACTAATGAATAGAGATTGCGTGAATAAAGACATGAAATAAACCTATCCCGATACCCACCATGTGGGCAAGCTTCAAGCAGGTAATTACGAAGCAATAAAAACGAGCGTCAACAACAATAATTGCGATCTTATCAGTAGGGGTGTCTTAACAATAAAGGATGCAGCCGCGAGGACTTAGGAATGCACAAAGTCTCATTTAGTTGTTCCCACACGGATTATAAACTGCAAATTGTATAAATAATATTATCCGACAGTGACTTTGGTCACTGTCAGATAAACGCATGCATTAAGAATGAATAGAAAAAGTTTTGTTCCTCTAATTAATATTATGGAATGTTATCTACTGTCAACAGCAGAGGATAAAGAATATTCATGTTTAGAAGCTTGTGTCTTAAAGCGTGCGTAAAATACTGACTACAAATAGTTATTTTAATGAGTAACTTCAATATCAACATGAATGTTTGGCTTAGCCTGAAGACTAAAGTATATACCCTTCATTTTTATATTGCTGTATATAGACGTATTTATATTTTTATGCGTAACATTACATTTACTTTTAAATAAATGTATTGTTAAGATCTAAACAGTAATGATATATAAGCAGCACCATGTAATTATTACTGTTAATTTTAATATAAAATCCTTTGTTTCTAAACCAAAAATATGCATAGTTATATTATTGTTTTTATTGTCTAACTAGCATATATCCCGTAAGATGACGGGATAAGTAAATTTTTTAATTTTCCAGAATTGTTAAGTACCCTGTAAGGAAGATAAAAAAATAGTTTGTTTTTTGGCTGAGAATTATCTGTTAAGCGCTGAATAATTTGCTTATCTTCATGCTCCTCTAAAGTCTCCCTATAAAGCTCCTCTAAAGTCTGTGAATGCAGTTTAGAATCACGTTGAATTTAGTAAGATAATTCAGAATTTTTTTTTATTTATACTCCTTTATATATTGAACTGCAAGACAGAAATAAAATATATTATTCATTTTTAGAGTGTCTTAAAAAAAATGCAGCCATTATACTGCTTTACAATTTTTCTATTTAGTTCTTTTGTGTTAAAAAAGTATATATATAATATATATATATATTATATATATAATGATATAAATATATTTTATATATAAAAATATATATTTATAATTATATTATATGTATATATAATGTATATATGTAATTATATGTTATTTATTATATATATTTTATATATATATATATATTTATTTATATATAACTTTGTTATATAAACTAATTCATACGAACATTCTATATATAAAAGTATACTGCATTACATTTCATGTATATATTAGATGTGTTTATGATGTTTGTGTACGTTTTAAGCATTGTCTTCATATTTCATTTAAAAAATTCCAAATAAAAATAATGTAATGATATTGTTTACATAACAAAAGTTTAATGTTTTAGTTTTTTATGTATAAATATCTTTGTTATACAAAATAAAATCTTGGTTAAAAATATTTTGCAGTTTTTAAGATTATTTTACAGTACATATAATTGTAATATATAATAAGTACTTAAATATACATATATAATAGAATTGTTAAGTATGTAAGGCAGATAAAACAATAGTTTGTTTTATGGCTGAATTATCTGTTAAGCGCTGAATAATTTGCTTATCTTCATGCTCCTCTAAAGTCTCCCTATAAAGCTCCTCTAAAGTCTGTGAATGCAGTTTAGAATCACGTTGAATTTAGTAAGATAATTCAGAATTTTTTTTTATTTATACTCCTTTATATATGAACTCAAGACAGAATAAAATATATTATTCATTTTTAGAGTGTGATGTAAAAAAACATAACCACTATATGCTTTACCTAATTTTCTTACAACCTAGTTTTACTGTGTTACAAAAAAGGGATAGAAAATGCTTTCTAATCGATATTCATATATCCAGAATTGTTAAGTACCCTGTAAGGAAGATAAAAAAATAGTTTGTTTTTTGGCTGAGAATTATCTGTTAAGCGCTGAATAATTTGCTTATCTTCATGCTCCTCTAAAGTCTCCCTATAAAGCTCCTCTAAAGTCTGTGAATGCAGTTTAGAATCACGTTGAATTTAGTAAGATAATTCAGAATTTTTTTTAATTTATACTCCTTTATATATTGAACTGCAAGACAGAAATAAAATATATTATTCATTTTTAGAGTGTGATGGAAAAAACATAACCACTATACTGCTTTACCTAATTTTCTTTTATTGTCTAACTAGCATATATCCCGTAAGATGACGGGATAAGTAAATGTTTTAATTTTCCAGAATTGTTAAGTACCCTGTAAGGAAGATAAAAAAATAGTTTGTTTTTTGGCTGAGAATTATCTGTTAAGCGCTGAATAATTTGCTTATCTTCATGCTCCTCTAAAGTCTCCCTATAAAGCTCCTCTAAAGTCTGTGAATGCAGTTTAGAATCACGTTGAATTTAGTAAGATAATTCAGAATTTTTTTTAATTTATACTCCTTTATATATTGAACTGCAAGACAGAAATAAAATATATTATTCATTTTTAGAGTGTGATGGAAAAAACATAACCACTATACTGCTTTACCTAATTTTCTTACTACCTAGTTCTTACCTGTGTTACAAAAAACTCAGGAATAGAAAATGCTTTCTCAGATCGATACTCAGTACTCATGCAAGATCACTTGCTAGTAGACGCCTTCTAAGTTTCAGATGATATTTGAGTAATTGTAAAATACCTTTATTTATCAGTTTTCTATAAATTTTTATTTTACATTGTTCAATGAATATTTTATAGTAGCATATAGATCGTCATATGACGAGATCAGTAAAATTTTTAATTTTCCAGAATTGTAAATGAGGCAGGTAAAAAATGGTTTGTTTTTTGGCTGAGAATTATCTGGTACACGCTCAATAATTTGTTTATCTTCATACTCCTCTAAAGTCTCCGGATACTCTGAATGCAGCTTAGAATCATATTGATTCCATTTAGAAAGATAATTCAAATTTTTCATAGCTACTTCAAAATTATCGTTAACTTATTCCTAATTGTTTTGGCATAGTAATTAATGGAAGTAAATTAATGAAACTATCATTTCCACTACAATCTAGAGGTAGATATAATTTGTTGTTAATATCGGTGATAAAAATTTGATTGCAACAAAAAATAATCGATGATTAAATTTAAAATTATCAGATATGTTCCTAATCTATTATTTAAGCCAAATATAAAAGAAAATTATTTACGTAATATCTAAGTTCACTGATAAAACGTATGAAAATAGTGCAGACGATATTTAAATAATTTAAAATAAGGAATGATTAAATGAGATGGTCAAAGGAATGACGTCATAATTCTAAAAAAATATTATTTTTACCTTATTATGTGATAAATTGATAAATTTAATCGCCTGCTTTAAACCGTGGAAAATAGGGCTTGAAATAACGGCATTAAATGCTAAAAAAAGGGGGTGGGGGAGGTGTGGACTTCGAACGTTGCTAACCCTAACTCATCAAGAATCCAAAATGGTGATTCTATCCATTCCAGGCACAACCATTTCATAAATTCGAGGACAGACAGACAGATAATTTAGGCTATTATTATAAAGGGGATGTGTTGTATATGCATATTTCTAATATCATGTATCTTGAACCTAAACTTTACCTTATCAATTTTAGTAGTTTAGAAATTACAACATTATAGCTATTAAATTAGTTTTTTAATATGAAAATAAAGTTTTAGAATAAAGTTTGCGAGACTCATTTGTAAAGCAAGGTTCTCGCAGATCTTCAGTACTAATTCATCTTCTTGAGTAATCCCACGTGATTTCACTCTACTTGAAAACCTGAATTGGCTATTAAAAGCGAAATAACTTCCTACTTAAAAATGCATTTTCAGGATTTTAATTCTAAAATGAGAAATTTTGTACAAAGCTGTTATTTTAGTATTAGCTGTTATATTTAGAGCTTCATGTATTGTGACATCCATTTTAAGAGTTGATTGTTAATCCCTTTTTTCAGTTTCAAATTACAGCTATAGTGGGCTTTAAGATGATATAAATACTTTTGAAAATTTTGTTTTATCATATTATATAAAAATGAAATGCAACTTAAAGTATTGAAAGAAAACATTAGTTATCTATTACCCTGTAATGAATGTAATTAAATATCATAAAACACAATAATTCCTGCTATTATATGTATAGTTCCATGTATTGCTACATTCATATAAGTCTTTTAGAGTTGAAAATTTATCACAATTATTTCGATGAAGTATTACAGTGAAAGCGGATTTAAGCTGGATGAAATGCATTTGTAAATTTAGTTTTTCTATTTTATTTAATTATGAAATATAACAAAAAGGAGTTAAAGGAAATGTTATTTATTGTATATTATCCTATAATGAATATAATTTAATGTCGTGCAATACAATAATTTCGGCTAGGATGTGTAGATTGCAACATTGCAACGATGTCATTGCTACATCGAATATTTACTACTATTTTCGCTGAATCATCAAAGCGATAGTGGACTTTTAGTTGGATTAAATGCATTTGCAAATTCGGTTTTCTATTTTATTTAATTATGGAATATAATACAAAGGAATGATAGAAAACAGGATTTGTTATCTTTTATCATATAATGAGTATAATTAAATATCTTGAAATTCAATAATTTCGGCTATGATGTATAGAGTTCAATGCATTTCTACATTCAATGTCATTGCTACATCGAATATTTACTACTATTTTCGCTGAATCATCAAAGCGATAGTGGACTTTTAGTTGGATGGAATGCATTTGCAAATTCGGTTTTCTATTTTATTTAATTCTGAAGTATAATACAAAGGAGTGATAGAAAACATGATTTGTTATCTTTTATCATATAATGAATATAATTAAATATCGTGCAATACTATAATTTCGGCTATGATATGTAGATTGCCATGTACTTCTACATTTAATGTCTTTGCTACAACGAATATTTACTACTATTTCAGCTGAATCATCAAAGCGATAGTGGAATTTTAGTTGGATGGAATGCATTTGCAAATTCGGTTTTCTATTTTATTTAATTCTGAAGTATAATACAAAGGAGTGATAGAAAACATGATTTGTTATCTTTTATCTTATAATGAATATAATTAAATATCGTGCAATACTATAATTTCGGCTATGATGTGCAGAGTTCAATGTATTCCTACATTCAATGTCATTGCTACATTGAATGCTTACTACTTTTTTCGCTGAACTATTAAGTCGAAAGTGTACTTTTAGATGGATGAAATGCTTACAAAAATGAGTTCTTTTATGCCATTTAATTATAAAATGTTATTAAAAGGAATAAAAAATCATTATTTGTAATATATTATCCTATAATTAATCGATTATGTATCGTGCAATAGATTAATTTCGGCTATGATAGTTCAATGTATTGTTAAATTCAATGTCAATGCTACACTGAATTTTTACTACTTTTTTCGCTGAACCATTAAAGCTATAGTGGACTTTTAGCTGGGTGAAATACATTTAAAAATTCAATTCTTCTATGTTATTTAATTATAAAAGGTAATAAAAAAGACTGAAAAAGAATTAATTGTTATCTGTTATTCTATAATAAATATAAATAAATATCGTGCAATACAACAATTTTAGTTATGATGTGTAGAGTTTAATGTGTTCCTACATTTAATGCCATAGCTACAGTGAATAATTACTACTTTTTTCGCTGAACCATTAAAGCTATAGTGGACTTTTAGCTGGGTGAAATACATTTGAAAATTCAATTCTTCTGTGTTATTTAATTGTAAAATATAATAAAAAGTGATGAAAAAGTATTATTTGTCATTTATTAACCTACAAATAAGTAAATATCATGCAATAGAATAATTTCGGCTATGATGTGCAGAGTTCAATGTATTGTTACATTCAATGCTAATTCTGCATTGAATGTTTACTTCTTTTTTCGCTGAACCATTAAAGCGATAGTGGACTTTTAGCTGGGAGAAATACATTTGAAAAGTCAATTCTTCTATGTTATTTAATTATAAAATATAATAAAAAAGAATGAAAAAGTATTATTTGTTATCTGTTAATTCTATAATAAATATAATTAAATATTGTACAATACAATAAATTTGGTTATGATATGTAGAGTTTAATTTATTCCTACATTCAATGCCATAGCTACATTGAATATTTACTACTTTTTTCGCTGAATCAATAAAACGACAGTGAACTTTTAGCTGGTTGAAATACTTTCAAAAATCCAATTCTTCTTTGTCATTTAATTATAAAATATATTAAAAAGAGATGAAAAAGCATTATTTGTCATTTATTAAGCTATAATTAAATAAATATCGTACCATACAATAATTTCGGCTCTGATGTATAGAGTCTATTACTATATTCATAAAGGGTGTATATTGTAAAAGAGGAGGTAAACTATTAAACCTTATTACAGTCCTAATTACTAAATTTTGGTTTTCTTTAATTATTAATTTTTGAATTATGCGAGATAAATACTTACGGACAGACGTCAAGATAAAACAATAACATCTCTAAAAAAGTCAAAATGGATATTTAAAGTTTCCGAACTAAAGTTGTGTTGTACGTACATACAAAAATAACTCCGGAACTCTTGAAAAATCATTTATTAATGAGTATTTCATTTGAAATATGAATACTAACAGTTTGTCATGATTACAATACTTTCTGTACCTTGTCAAAGTACTTGTAAAATGTTATTTTACAAATACTTTTCAATGTATGATATTATACGCAAAAAAAAATTGTACATTATATTATACGTAGAGAAATTCCGTACAGTCATACCATTAATATATTGATAAACTTCTGAAAAAAAATTAACGGTAGAAAAATATCAAATGCGTAACCCCTCTAGAGACAACCTACTTTTGGGTGGAGCATCTCGTATTTTGTGACAGGTAACACATAGTCGTTAATTTGATCAGAATGAATAGCCTCTTTGAACAAAGAAAGGAGTGAAATGCATGATAAGTATATTTTACATCGTTAGTACTTTACCTAATAATGCAAATGGAAAATTGGTGGTGATCGTTACTCTACAACATAAACTTGTTTTTCCTTTTCATA
Organism: Pardosa pseudoannulata; assembly: GCA_032207245.1. NCBI lineage: Eukaryota > Metazoa > Arthropoda > Arachnida > Araneae > Lycosidae > Pardosa > Pardosa pseudoannulata. The sequence continues at coordinate 134,646,814 of CM063498.1, read as the reverse complement.
GTTATAGATCTAAATATTATAAAACTAGCTGCTTTGCTTCCAACCTTCGGTTTGGGTAATTAAGTTATGCATAAGTATATTTTAATTTGTTCTTACTTAACTATTAATGCAAATAGAGAAATTGTTAGTGAATGTACTTTTTAAACAACAAAAACTTGTTTGGTCTTTTCAAACCTAAAAAACAGTTTTTAATTAACTGTCTCAGACCTAATATAGGTTCTGGGTAATTAAGATATATGTGAAACTATATTTTGCGTCGTTATTACTTTAACTAATAATACAAATTTAGAAGCTGGTGGGGAATGTACTTTATAAGCTATAATAATTTATTTATCTTTTAGATACTTACAGGATAAAATACTATTTAACTAACTACTTCATATCCATTCTCTTTTCATAACTAAAAAATATTTTTTAATTAGCTGCCTCAGACCTAATATTGTGTCTGGGTAATTAAGAGATATGTGAAACTATATTTTGCGTCGTTATTACTTTAACTAATAATACAAATTTAGAAACTGCTGGGGAATGTACTTTATAAGCTATAATACAAATTTATTTATGTTTTATGTACTTACAGGATAAAATACTATTTAAAACTATTAACTATCTACTTCATATCCATTCTTTGGTCTGGGTAATTAAGGTAGGCATTACGGTACGTGTAGTAGGAATAAGTCATGATTTATTTATGTTTTAGGTGCTTACAGGACCAAATACTTTTTAACTAACTACTTCATATCCGTTCTCTTTTAATACCTAAAAAATAAATTTTTTAATTAGCTGTCTCAGACCTAATATTAGATCTGGGTAATTAAGATATACGTGAAAATATATTTTACGTCGTTATTACTTTAACTAATAATACAAATCTAGAAACTGGTGGGGATTGTACTTTATAAGCTATAATAATTTATTTATGTTTTAGGTACTTACAGGATAAAATACTATTTAACTAACTACTTCATATCCATTCTTTGGTCTGGGTAATTAAGGTAGGCATTACGGTACGTGTAGTAGGAATATTTTATAATTTATTTATGTTTTAGGTACTTACAGGACCAAATACTATTTAACTAACTACTTCATATCCATTCTCTTTTAATACCTAAAAAATAATTTTTTTAATTAGCTGTCTCAGACCTAATATTAGATCTGGGTAATTAAGATATACGTGAAAGTATATTTTAAATCGTTATTACTTTAACTAATAATACAAATCTAGAAACTGGTGGGGATTGTACTTTATAAGCTATAATAATTTATTTATCTTTTACGTACTTACAGGATAAAATACTATTTAACTAACTACTTCATATCCATTCTTTAGTCTGGGTAATTAACCCATATTGGAATGCTGTCCTATAAACAGGACAGCAAATAAAATTCTATTTAATAATAAAGTTATAAATATTTTCTGAGTGGATTTTATTTTAACACCTTTAAAATAGACACACTTTAACATAGTAACAAAAAACACTGAGAAATCAAATTACATTGTATTGTAAAATTTATTTTCAGCAACCTCTTAAAAATTGTCATTTTTTAATCTTTAATTTTATATTTATTATTATTATTTTTTAAACATTGTGGAGAATACTTTTAGTTTAAAAACAGAGCTGTTGAAAAATATATTTTACATGTGTATTTTGTAAGTATAAAAAAGGTGCCCTAAAATTAGGACGACGGTCCAATCCTGATTATTTTTCTATGAATTCGATATTGCATTGATAGCGCACATTCTTTTGCAGATAAGAATATGCAGTTCAAACACCTGTTCACACACCTAGAAACAACAAGGGGTAAATAGATTTCTATTCTATTCAGAAAACTGGAGATTTTTGCAAGATAAACTTACTCTCTTACTGCCAGTTCAATAACTGCAAGAGAAAACCTACAACAGTATGCTTAAAATGTAATGTTGGATTTTGTTTTGACTGTTTCCCCAATTTTCATCTATGAATCAGCCTAATGCAATGTAAGTGATATTTGTTAAGTTTTAGTAGTGTATTGGACCGTTGTCCTATTTATAGAGCAGACAATTACATAAAAAATTAAAAATATTTTTTCAAAATTTTGGTTTTATATACTTAGTTACACCATATTAATGATAGGGATTAAGTTTTAATAACTTAATGAAATATTTAGTTGGTGTGGTACAATAAGGGTTAAGGTAAGGTACGCGTGGTAGGAATATTTTACATGGTTATTACTTTACCTAATAATGCAAATAGATAAATTCGAGGTAAATGTAATCTAAAAAATCAAAAACTTATTTTACTCTGTTATACTTACAGAACAAAATTGTACTTAACTATCTACTTCGTGACTAGTCTTCGATCTGGGTAGTTAAAGTATAAAGTATAAGAACATCGTTATAACTTTACCTACTAATGCAAGTGAGGACATTGGTGTTGAATGCTATCTGTAAAATAAAAAAAATATTTTTCCTTTTGATACTTACAGGACAAAAAATTATTAAACGAATTTCTTCCACACAGCCTTTGGTTTGTGCTAAGTTAAGATTCCAAAGAAAATGTGAAATGACAAGAGGAAAAAGCAGGAAGGCTTGTCATTAATAACTGAACATCTCTCGTTTTTTCAGCGTGACTTAGAGGAATGAAATTCTCATTCAAAAATTCATGGTCAAATCAATTTTAACAGCTATTCTTCAGTTCTTCAAAGTATGATACAGAACGTGAAATGCTGTTGACTGCACAAGGTCAAGGAAAAATCCCCAGAAGGTGGCATGAAGGTACGTGATGATGAACTGATCACGTAATTGCCCATACTTGCCTATTTTTGCACGTATCTTCATAAGATTCATTCGTGTTTCCTCTGTAAAGTACTTAAGGAATGTTTTTTTTCTGGTACAAAATCCAAACTTAAGTAAGAAATTGAAACTTAAGTAAGAAGAAACAACAGTATGCTTTAAAAGGCTTTGAGGAAAGGATGAAGTAGTTTTAGTTGGTCCTAATGATAAAAAAAAGTTAGTCATTTCAACTTTAAACTCAAAACATTAAAACATTTCTGTTAATACTACTGTTGATTATTGAATGTCTACAAAATATTATTACATGTATTTCCCATTGCTTAGCATTAAAAAATGTCATATCCTGGCAATCTTCATGGAAGTGGGAAAAGAACCAACAAAGTTTGCTGTGTTATTTGTGAAAAATAATTACATAAAATTACAAATACTGTTATTTATGTATCTAATAATTATCATATTCATTTAAAACGAAAGTAGAGTCTAACGAAATGAAGCAGAAAATTTGATATTTTTATCAAATTGATTTATAAAGTATTACTAAGAAAAAGGTGTCAAAATGATTTTTCTAAATTTATCATACATCATTGAATAAAATTACTGCTATTCCACTTTTCAATTATTGTTAGTAATAATGTAAAACAATCGTGATATAAAAGTTTTAATTTCTTTTATTTTAATTATTCTAAATTTTTATTGTAAACAATTAATTGGAATAACATTATTAATTTAAAAGACACACGATAAGAATTCAATATCTCAAAAATTCTTGCATTACTAGCATATAACCCGTCATATGACGGGATTAGTAAAATTTTTAATATTCCAGAATTGCAAAGTACAGTATGAGGCAGGAAAAAAATGGTTTGATTTTTGGCTTAGAATTATCTAGTACAAGCTCAATAATTTGTTTATATTCATACTTCTCCCGATAATATGCATGAAGTTTAGAATCACGTTGAACTCATTTAGTCAAATCGTGTGGTTATGTATAAAAAACAAACTTCTTAATTTTCAAAGATATATAGCTTAAAAGCTAGATATTTCTTAGTCCGTGAAATAGACTCCTAGACTTCTATTAAAAGAATTTGTTGTTAATACCAGTGATACAATTTTCATTGCATCAAAAAAATAATCGATGATTAAATTTAAAATTATCACATGTGTACCTAATCTTTTATTTAAGTCAAATATTAAAAAAAATAATTTATGTAATATCTAAGTTCCCTGATAAAAAGTATGAAAATAATGCAGATGATATTTAAATAAATTTAAATAAAAAATGATTAAATGAGATGGTTAAAGGAATAACCCAACCGCTTCATAAATTCGAGGACAGATTGACAGAGAACTTAGGAAACTATTATATAGAGCAGGGGTAGGCAACGCGGCGCCCGCGGGCGCCATGGCGCCCCCGATCGATTTTTAATGCGCCCTCGCTGGACTAATGTAAATGTATGATAGCCAGAGCGATTTACTTACTCTTGTCAAACGGCTATATACAGCAAGTAGTCAGTTGAGTTTAGGATTGTACATAGATTAGCAGTTTGCTACCCTTGAGCGTATCTAATTTGCGTATTTTTTGTTAGTGTGTGATCGTATTTCGAATAGACCACGCGTAGACCGTGCATTTAAAACTACCAAGTAATCCGAAATAATTCTTTTCTTTCAAAACCCTTCATGGATAAATGTAAAAGAAAAAGAACATATTATTTTAACGATGAATGGGAACATCTATATTGTTTCGTTGATTACAAAGGGAAGTGCATTTGTTTGTTGTGTAATAATAGTGCTGCGATTCCCAAGAAAAGTAATATTGAACGACATTTTAAGACCGTTCATACCAATTTTGATAGTAACTATCCAATGAACTCTGAAATTAGAAGAAAAAAAAATTCTTTAAAATCTTCAATAACTAACCAGCTAAGTAATGAAAATAAGTATCCTATTTTAAGGAAATGCGCTCTAAAAATTTATTCATATTGTGCAACAACATACAATTGCGAGTCTTTGTTCTCAAATATGAAATATTTGAAATCAAAATACCGAACAAAGCTTAATGACTCAGATATAGATAATTGTTTAAGGACCGGGAACTCTAAATATATCCCCAATTATAAGAAATTAGCTGAAAATATGGACACCCAAGTTTCACACTGAATTATATGTATAATTATGTATGACACCAACAAAATAAAGTTATAAAAAATCTGTTTTTATGCCTATTTATACCTGTTGATTATCTGTAAAATATGAGCCCTCGGTGATTTTCAAATTTAGTGTTGCGCCCTTAAGGACAAACAGGTTGCCGACGCCTGACATAGAGTATATTATTACTCTATATCAGATGACTAAGAAAAGACACAGATTAAGCATTTATAGAATTTTAGGAAATATGAGATACCTTAATTGAATTTTACAGGATCATTTCTCTTATTTCTGAAAAGTTTTCAGGTAAATCAAATTGATCCTATGTAAAGAGAAATTTTGTATATTAGTTTTATTAATTTTTATTTGCAACTGGACTTTCTTTTTCACTTCGGTTTCGTCAGTTTGCCAGTCTCTTTCCATGACATTTCGTCACTAAGAGTAAATATATAATCATTTGATAAATGAAAAATACTTAACATTTTCTAAAACTGTCTTTAAAATCTTTTATTTTTAACCCACTGAACGGACTCGTCGACCGTGGTTCGACGGCGAATTCCTGTTCGAAAACGGACCTGTCGACCACTTCTCGTTCGCACTCGTATAACACACTTTTGAGGGAAAAAAATATTGCAAAGCGATAATAAATGAAAGAAACTAATTTTGCGTAACGGAACTCCTTTACCTTGCAGGGAAAATAACTTAAATGTAGCCTGACAACTTTTAAACCGGCAACTCTAGTATGGTACGGTAAGTTCCGTCTGGAATTTACGAAAAGGGTGACTGTTTTGAAAGGGAAAAAGTTGGGGAGGGTGGTCGGTGGATGGGTAAAGGTACCTTGAATAATCCTATACGAAACTTAGATACATTTCCTTTATTCGAAAGCAACTATATTGCCCAAAATGTCAGAAAGTATTGTAATTTTATATTTCATGATTTATTTGAAATTTAAATAATTTGCAAAATCCTTTTCAAAAAGAAAAGTTGTGTCACTGGTTAGGTATACCCATGCTCATAAAAAGAATAAAAACTGCTAATTAATATAGTAAATTTTAAATTCTTTCAAATGTATAAAATGTTGCAGATTTTGTAGAAAAATTTCATATTAAAATTTAATTTTATTTAGCTTTTATAGATATGTAAAAGTAACACTTATAGGGATGAGATTTCCAAACATTAAATTTTTATTCAAAGAATCCCTTATATAATAATAGCCTAAGTTATCTGTCCGTCTGTTCTCGAATTTATGAAGGGGTTGTACCTGGAATGGATACAGACATCCATATTGGATTCTTAATGAGTTAAGTTTAGCAAATTCCGAAATCCCTCTTCCCCCCTTTTCTATCACTTAATGTCATTATTTCAAGACCTATTTTCCCGGTTAAGAGCAGCCTATTAAATTTATCAATTTATCACATAATAAATAGGTAAAAATAGCATTTTTTTCTAGCATTATGACGTTATTCCTTTAACCATCTCATTTAATAATTTCTTATTTTAAATTATTTAAATATCGTCTGCATTATTTTCATACGTTTTATCATTTATCTTAGATATTACGTAAATAATTTTCTTTAATATTTGGTCTAAATGCTAGATTAGGTACATATGTGATAATTTTAAATTTAACCCTCTAAGCGGTTCGCACGTACAATTCCGCCAAACCGATGATGTCTTCAAAGGGTTTGTCAAGTACAATTTTCGACCTCAAAAATGCTAAGAAAACGGATATAAACATTTATTTGCCAGTGCTTTCCCCCATGGAATTTTGCGGTAAGAGGGTCAGGTCGATTGTTTAGGAACTGCACCCCTCTTTAACTAACATTTATTGAGGGATGCACCCTCTCCCCTGAAGCCCAAAGACGCTGATAGTTTTTCATGACTTTGTAAATCTCTATTTCGAAGTTTTTCATTTGCGGTAACGGATGTGTCTCTAATTGCACCAAATAAATATCTTGAATGACTTTCGTAAAAAATGTAAATAAGTCTCTCAAAGACTATTTTTATTTGTACTTTTAGAATTATTTCTTATGGGGTGATCTTCGAGACTTCACAAGTTTTATGTGTATAAAAATTAAAATCTATAATATCAATTTATATATCTATTTATAATGGAAGTAAAAGGACAATAATGAGGGTGGGTTTCCCGTATTCCATTCTAGTCGACTAAGGGTGAAGTAAAAATTCATAGAACAATTTGGCCACTGATAAAGTAAACCTTTAGTTTGTTTTTGGAGACTTTTTTTTTCTCAATGTGTTCCACTCGGAGGGTTAACCTTCGATTATTTTTATTGCAATGAAAATGTTATCACCGGTATTGATAATAAATTCTATCTACCTCTAGAGTGTAGTGGAAAAGATAGTTTCATTCTTTTATTTCCTTTAATTACTGGGGCAAAAAAAATGGGAAGAACTTAACGATAATTTCAAAGTAGCTAAGAAACTTTGAATTTTCTTTCTAAATGGATTCAACGTGATTCTAAACTGCATTCAGATTATCGGGATACTTTAGATTAGTATGAAGATAATAAAATTATTCAGCATGTAATAGATAATTCTCAGCCAAAAAACAAATATTTTTTTTCTGCCTTATAGGAAACTTTACAATTCTGAAAAATTAAAAAATTTATTTATCCCGTCATATGACGGGCTATATGCTACTTTAAACAGTCATTGAAGAATGTAAAACAAATACTTATAGAATAATAGATAAATGAAGATATTTTACAATTACTCCAACATCATCTGAAATTTAGAGTACGTCAACTGGTAAGTGTTCTTGCATGAGTACTGAGTATGGGAACTGGAAAAGCATTTTCTACAGCTGATTTTTTTATAACACAGATAAGAAGTAGGTAGTAAGGAAATTAGGTAAAAAAGTATAGTGTTTATGTTTTTTTAAACCATACTTTAAAAATAAATAATATATTTTATTTCTATCTTGTTGTTCAATATATGAAAGAGTATAATTTTAAAAATTTGTGAATATCCGTATTTTAAGTCACTATTTTTGATATCAACTAATTCTTAGAATTTTAAAAATTCGGATACAGTCTAGATAATTCATGAAATGACTAGTATGTTCTCCGAAATATCTGGAAAGAGAAATTAGGGCGGAGGATCAGAAACTATAAATATTATTGGAATATATTGCTTTTACAACTATGAAATATTCATCTATCCCTAATATTTCGATTTCAAAATATAAAGTAATAATGAAAATATATTTTTAGAAATATGAAAACTCGTAAATAAATAAATTTTATAGCCGTGCTTAGTAAAAACATTCCTGTTATCTAAATTATTTATATTTTTTTCATTCTATCTATTCATTTCATATACTCACAATAATTTAAATATAGAATTTTGAATAACTTTTATCCTCTGTATTCACAAACTTCACTTCATCAAAGAACAAAATAAACTGTATAGCCATATTTTCAGCACATAAATATTTTAAAACTTTTATGGCATATAAATATTTCGAACTGTCTTCACTGGTTTTATATTTTCAATATAAATTAAATACAAAATATAAAACCTTTTTTTTGTCGTTAAGACCCTTGAAAAATATTGCATCTAAAAGAAAAAGGTTATTTCCTTAACAAAGAATTGTCAACTCTAAATCATATAAGTCGTGCTGATGGTTCGAAAGTACTTACCTTTTTTTACCCTCCTAACTAGTTTTATTTTATAGAGCACTGAAAAGTTAAATATACCATTCATTCTCATTTGTGAAGAGAGAAATGAACATATAACGTTCTTTGAGTAGTTTAATAACTCTTGATTCTTTTTCTTTAAATCTTTTCGATATAACCGATAAATTCTTAGAATAACGAAGCTTAAAGCGTT
>CM063498.1:134595544-134633044 GCA_032207245.1 Pardosa pseudoannulata | reverse complement strand
AATGTAACATTATGTCTCTAAATGGAGCTCAAGATATTGGTTAAACAAAAATAAAGGTTTATATATATTAAGCTAAGTTAAGATTAACAAATAGCGAAATTAAAATATGTATAGTGATAACATCTATAAAGTTTTTTTTCTGAATCCTTACTGTATCACAGTAGACAGGTTTTAGTGTATTTTACATAATTTTTTAAGATATGGTACATACAAAATTAGATACTTCTTAAATCGGGGTCTTTATAAAGAACGTGTAAAAATATTATTGTAAATCATGAATAACTTTTTATTTTGTGATGACTCCACAAAAATACCGTTAAAATGTATATTATTTTTTACCTAGAAAGTCACCATGTTCCCTGAAATTTTGAGACAGCAAAAATCAGTACAGAATTTTTATCTGCTGCGAAGACCTCATATGCTTTTAAGAACAAAAATAGTTTCCATCGAAACAAAATTTATGATGTTCTGCAAATCAGTAACAGAAAAAATTAGGAAAAAAAATCCCATGTATTTTATTCAACTTATTGTTACAAATATATTCTTGACCAGTATTTTCATTTTTTTCTCTACCTCTGCGAGGAACAATGTTATGGTTGTTCGTAGGTCTAGCATTTTGATAACGATAGCAGATTCTGGAACATACGTGCCAGGAATAAAGCTCTACTTCTCGATACATTTTTTTTTCTTTCTCCTGTACTGTCTCTTCATGTTCAACTAAAGGATAAGACCTGGATACAGATGAATCTGTAGATAAAATCATAAAAATTAATGAACCTTATTGATTAGAAGCGGCTCAGTTTTATTTTTTTTTTCGTAGTTTGGTTTTTGTTGCTTATTTTTAGAGCTCTTCTCTTGTGGCCTATCAGAGACTTAACGAGTGTTCTTAAAGTAAATCTGAAAAAAGAAATTGGGAAGTGTTTTTGTTCTGATAAATATTGCATTAACTGAACAGACATATTTACACAAGAGATAACTGCTATATTCTGGAGAGAGGATAACAGGGATATTTTTAAGCGTTACTGTATGTGTGCCGGCATAGTAGGTTATATTTAAAAGTTATATTAAATGTTTCTATTATTTTTACTAATGCGAAATTGAGTCAGATGACTATAGTTGTTGTGCTTATTTTTTAGAAGATTATGGAATTTCTCAATGCTGTGTAATGACGTTTAATAGTATTAAAACTCGTCTTCTAAAAAAAAGAAATTGGGAAGTGTTTTTGTTCTGATAAATATTGCATTAACTGAACAGACATATTTACACAAGAGATAACTGCTATATTCTGGAGAGAGGATAACAGGGATATTTTTAAGCGTTACTGTATGTGTGCCGGCATAGTAGGTTATATTTAAAAGTTATATTAAATGTTTCTATTATTTTTACTAATGCGAAATTGATGAGCAGATGACTATAGTTAAATATACGTTAGATTGTGTTATTATTCTTTTAGAAGATTATGGAATTTCTCAATGCTGTGTAATGACGTCTAATAGTATTAAAACTCGTCTTCTAAAAAAAAGAAATTGGGAAGTGTTTTTGTTCTGATAAATATTACATTAACTGAACAGACATATTTACACAAGAGATAACTGCTATATTCTGGAGAGAGGATAACAGGGATATTTTTAAGCGTTACTGTATGTGTGCCGGCATAGTAGGTTATATTTAGAAGTTATATTAAATGTTTATATTATTTTGACTAATGCAAAATTGATGAGCAGATGACTATAGTTAAATATACGTTAGATTGTGTTATTATTCTTTTAGAAGATTATGGAATTTCTCAATGCTGTGTAATGACGTCTAATAGTATTAAAACTCGTCTTCTAAAAAAAGAAATTGGGAAGTGTTTTTGTTCTGATAAATATTACATTAACTGAACAGACATATTTACACAAGACATAACTGCTATATTCTGGAGAGAGGATAACAGGGATATTTTTAAGCGTTACTGTATGTGTGCCGGCATAGTAGGTTATATTTAGAAGTTATATTAAATGTTTCTATTATTTTGACTAATGCGAAATTGATGAGCAGATGACTATAGTTAAATATACGTTAGATTTTGTTATTATTCTTTTTAGAAGCTTATGGAATTTCTGTGAATGCTGTGTAATGACGGCTAATAGTATTAAAACTCGTCTTCTAAAAAAAGAAATTGGGAAGTGTTTTTGTTCTGATAAATATTACATTAACTGAACAGACATATTTACACAAGACATAACTGCTATATTCTGGAGAGAGGATAACAGGGATATTTTTAAGCGTTACTGTATGTGTGCCGGCATAGTAGGTTATATTTAGAAGTTATATTAAATGTTTCTATTATTTTGACTAATGCGAAATTGATGAGCAGATGACTATAGTTAAATATACGTTAGATTGTGTTATTATTCTTTTAGAAGATTATGGAATTTCTCAATGCTGTGTAATGACGTCTAATAGTATTAAAACTCGTCTTCTAAAAAAAAGAAATTGGAAAGTGTTTTTGTTCTGATATATATTTCATTAACTTAACGGACATATTTACACAAGAGATAACTGCTATATTCTGGAGAGAGGATAACAGGGATATTTTTAAGCGTTACTGTATGTGTGCCGGCATAGTAGGTTATATTTAGAAGTTATATTAAATGTTTCTATTATTTTGACTAATGCGAAATTGATGAGCAGATGACTATAGTTAAATATACGTTAGATTGTGTTATTATTCTTTTAGAAGATTATGGAATTTCTCAATGCTGTGTAATGACGTCTAATAGTATTAAAACTCGTCTTCTAAAAAAAAGAAATTGGAAAGTGTTTTTGTTCTGATATATATTTCATTAACTTAACGGACATATTTATACAAAAGATAACTGCTATATTCTGAAGAGAAGATAACAGGAATATTTTTAAGCGTTACTGTATGTGTGCCGGCATAGTAGGTTATATTTAGAAGTTATATTAAATGTTTATATTATTTTGACTAATGCGAAATTGATGAGCAGATGACTATAGTTAAAGATACGTTAGATTTTGTTATTATTATTTTAGAATCTTATGAAATTTCTCAAAGCTGTGTAATAACGGCTAATAGTTTTAAAACTCGTCTTCTAAAAAAAAGAAATTGGAAAGTGTTTTTGTTCTGATATATATTTCATTAACTTAACGGACATATTTATACAAAAGATAACTGCTATATTCTGAAGAGAAGATAACAGGAATATTTTTAAGCGTTACTGTATGTGTGCCGGCAAAGTAGGTTATATTTAGAAGTTATATTCAATGTTTCTATTATTTTGACTAATGCGAAATTGATGATAAGATAACTATAGTTAAATATACGTTAGATTTTGTTATTATTTTTTAGAAGCTTATGGAATTTCTGAAAGCTGTGTAATGACGTCTAATAGTATTAAAACTCGTCTTCTAAAAAAAGAAATTAGGAAGTGTTTTTGTTTTGATATATATTGCATTAACTAAACAGACATATTTACACAAGAGATAACTGCTATATTCTGCAGAGCAACAGGGATATCTTTAAGCGTAACTGTATGAGTGCCGGCATAGGAGGTTACATTTAGAAGTTATATTAAATGTTTCTATTATTTTGACTAATGCGAAATTGATGAGCAGATGACTATAGTTAAATATACGTTAGATTTTGTTATTATTTTTTAGAAGCTTATGGAATTTCTGAAAGCTGTGTAATGACGTCTAATAGTATTAAAACTCGTCTTCTAAAAAAAGAAATTAGGAAGTGTTTTGTTCTGATATGCATTGCATTAACTACACAGGCATATTTACACAAGAGATTACTGCTATATTCTGCAGAGCAACAGGGATATCTTTAAGCGTAACTGTATGAGTGCCGGCATAGGAGGTTACATTTAGATTGGTATGGTTTGGAGTGCTACGGTCTTCTTTTTGCAACACTAGGGCTAATGAGACAGGGACCTACAGCTTAAAGCCGATTCCGAACAGCTAGGAACATCCATACAACTGTGGGATTCGAAACCCCGAACTCCGTTACCGAAGGCCAGCACCTTAACCAATCGGCCATCGTTCGGCTGGTTATATATAGAAGTTATATCAAATGTTTCTATTATTTTGACTAATGCGAAATCGATGATCAGATGACTATAGTTAAATATACTTTAGATTTTGTTATTATTCTTTTAGAAGCTTTATGGAATTTCTCAATGCTATGTAATAATGGCTAATAGTTTTATAACTCGTCTTCGAAATATATGTATTTGTATTTGGTGTCGTTTCATGAGAAATTTCAGTTATACACAAGGCTGAAGAAGGGGTTGACGGACTCGAAAATATTTTCCCTAAATTATGGAGTGCGTTCTATTGCAAATTATCATTAATTTAAAAAATCAGATGAAATTTTTCACGCATTTTCTGAAGCATATTACACAAGATTGTGTATAGAATATAGTTAAATATACATTAGATTTCGTTATTATTCTTTTAGAGTAATAACAAAATCTAATATATTCCTTTAGAAGCTTATGGAATTTCTCAATGCTGTGTAACAATGGCTAATAGTTTTAAAACTCGTCTTCTAAATATAAGTATTTGTATTTGGTGGCGTTTTGTGAGGAATTTCAGTTAATTATACAAGAGGCAGGAGGAGGGATTGACGGACTTTAAAATCTCTTCCGTAAATTATGCAATGCGCTGTGTTGCAAATTATTATTAATGTAAAAAATCACATATTTAAATATAATTTTTAAATTGTACTGATAAAAATCTAACTTTTGAATAAAAGTTTTAATTTTTTAATTTTAATCTACTTGTTTAATTTTCAAAAATTTTCCCCAAATTTTTCGTACATTTACTGAAGCTTATTACACAAGATTGTGCATAGACATTAGTTAAATATACGTTAGATTTTGTTATTTTTTTTAGAAGCTTATGAAATTTCTCAATGCTGTGTAAAACTGGCTAATAGTTTTAAAACTCGTCTTCTAAATATAAACACTTGTATTTGGTGTCGTTTTATGAGGATTTTCAGTTATTTATATACAAGAATGAGCAGGGGTTGGCGGGCTCGAAATTCTATTCCCTAATTTATGGAGTGCGCTCTTTTTGCAGATCATCATTAATAAAAAAATATTTTAAATTTAATTTTTTAAACTGTACTAATAAAAATCTAATTTTTAAATAAAAGTTTTAAATTTTTAAATTTTTATTTACTTGTTTAATTTTAAGAATTTGTTTTCCTGAATTGTTCATATGTTTACTGAATCATATTACACAAGATTGTGCATAGACATTAGTTAAATATACATTAGATTTTGTTATTATTATTTTAGAAGCTTATGGAATTTCTCAATGCTATGTAATAATGTCTAATAGTTTTACAACTCGTCTTCTAAATATAAGTATTTGTATTTGATGGCATTTTGTGAGGAATTTCAGTTATACACAAGGCTGGAGAAGGTGTTGACAATCTGTTCGCAAATTTGTTATTATGGAGTGCTCTCTATTGCAAATTATCATTAATTAAATATATCATATTTTTTAAATATAAACTGTACTTAATCAAAATGTAATTTTTTAATAAATTTTTAATTTTTTAATTTTTATTTACTTGTTTATTAATTTTAAGAATTTTTCCCAAAATTGTTCATGCATTTACTGAAGCATAATACACAAGATTGTGTATAGACTATAGTTAAATATAAGTTCTATTTTGCTATTATACTTTTAGAAGCTTATGGAATTTCTTAATGCTGTGTAATAACGCCTAATAGTTAACTCTTCTTCTAAATATAAGTATTTGCATTTTTTATCGTTTTATGAGGATTTTCAGTTAATTATATACAATAATGAAGGAGGGGTTGAGGGGTTCGAAAATCTCTTCCCTAAATTATGGAATGCCCTCTGTTGCAAATTATCATTAATAAAAAAATCACATTTTTAAATATAATTTTTAAACTGTACTAATAAAAATCTAATTTTTAAATAAAAGTTTTAATTTTTTAAATTTTTATCTCCTTGTTTAATTTTAAGAATTTTTCCCCAGACTGTTCATACATTTACTGAAGCATATTACACAAGATTGCGCATAGACTACAGTTAAATATACGTTAGATTTTGTTATTATACTTTTAGAAGCACATGGAATTTCTCAGTGCTGTGTAATAATAGCTAATAGTTTTAAAACTAGTCTTCTAAATATAAGTATTTATAAGTATATATAAGTAAATATAAGTAAATATAAGTACACAAGGCTGGATAAGAGTTTGACGGGCTCGAAAATCTCTTTTCTAAATTATGGAATGTCCTCTGTTGCAAATTATCCTTAATAAAAAAATAAAATTTTAAATATTACTTTTTAAACTGTACTAATCAAAAGGTAGTTTTTAGATAAAAGTTTTAGTTTTTAAATTTTTATTTGCTTGTTTAATTTCAAGAACTTTTCCCAAATTGTTCAATCACTTATTGAAGACTTTTCAATTATATTTTACATTTTTATAAACCTGTATTTATAACTATTATCTAGATTTCTCTTAAACCTCTGTAAAATACCGCTTCATCAAGATTCTAGAATGAATTTATAGATACAAATGCAATTCAGTGTTTGTTTATATTTTTTCTCTCAAAATTTATTCAAGAATCAAAGACATCGACGAAATTCGAGATCAGAATTACTGCTTATATCATCAGCTTTTTTTAAACTCAAATTTAATCATTTCAAAATATGTGTTTAAAATATATATTTGTATTTTATAATATATTCTTTTCAATTTTAAGCCTACATTTGTAATAATTATTCACGTTTTTCTAAACAAAACCTCTGGAAAAGGAAAATCTTCCTCGATGTTCTAGAATTTATTTATAAATACAAATGCTACCTAAACATGCATGTGGTGTTATTGTATTTATTCTCAATATTTAGTCAAAGATCAAACAAATCGTCAAAATTTGATAATACACACTGTATAAAAGCGTGAACGCATAAAACTCAAAAATACACAAAACAGAAAATATGTCCTTAGTCAGAGGACATTTACATTTCATAAAATTAACTAAGACTCTTTTAATATTAAACCTGCTATTATTATGATATTTCACTTTCTGAAATGAAATTATATACGTTTTAAACAAAATTTTATATAGTGTTTGTTTATATTTATTCTCAATAAGCTAATCAATGATCAAACGCATTGTTAAAATTAAAAAAAAAATACATTGCCGTGTAGAAGCAAAACTTACACAAGATTCTGGAATAATATTGTAAATTTAAATGGGATCCAGCGTTTATTTATTTTATTTACCTTTTTTATTTTCATCTAATTAAAATACAGACAAATACATCTTCAAAATTTAAAAATAACATAACCATGTAAAAATGCCTCTTTCTTAAGCTTTTAAATAAGTCACTGTTTTTAAACTGTGAAATAAGCATATTAAAAAATGTATCACAGATCTGAGGGCATTTAAATTTCCAAAAATTACTAAGCTTTTTAATTTTTAAACTAAGATTTTTAATTTTTATTTTCATAATGATTTTCCCGATTCCCTTAACCTAACCTCCTTGAGATTCTGAAATTAATTATAAATAAATATGCTATTTACACATGTATGTAGTGTTTTTGCATTTATTCTCAACTATTTAACCAAAGATCAAACTCATCATTAAAAGTGGACAAAATAATATGGCATTAATATTTTGTAAAAATTAATAAGAATTTTTTAATTTTTAAACCCACCTTTATTACGATTATCTACGTTTCTATTAATTAAAACTGTGAAAAGGTTAAACGATATCAAGATTCTGAATTAAACATTACAAATACTATCTAAAATTTTATATAACGTTTCGTTACATTTAAGTTCAACAAGTTAATCAAGGAAAAAACGTTTCATTAAAAAGCATCACAGATTAAAAACGCCATTTTTATAAAATTCAAAAGTAAGCATATTAAAAAATGTATCACAGGTCAAAGGACATTTATATTTTCTAAAATTACTAAGCCTTTTCAATTTTTAAACCTACATTTATAATGATTATCCACGTTTCTCCTAACCAAACCTCTGCAAAAGGAAAGACTATCTCAAGATTCTGAAATTAAATTATAGAAATTCTATCTAAAATTTTATGCAGTGTTTGTTTACGTTTATTTTCAACAAGTTAATCAAGGATAAAAAGTATCGTTAAAAAAACATTATAGAGTAAAAGCGTCACCTTTTTTAAATTCAAAAATAAGCATATTAAAAAATGTATCACAGGTCAAAGGACATTTACATTTTCTAAAATTACTAAGCCTTTTCAATTTTTAAACCTACATTTATAATGATTATCCACGTTTCTCCTAACCAAACCTCTGCAAAAGGAAAGACTATCTCAAGATTCTGAAATTAAATTATAGAAATTCTATCTCAAATTTTATATAGGGTTTGTTTATGTTTATTTTCAACAAGTTAATCAAGGATACAAAGTATCGTTAAAAAACATTACAGAGTAAAAGCGTCACCTTTAATAAATCAAAAAATAAGCATATTAAAAATGTATCACAGGTCAGAAGACATTTGCCTTTTCTAAAATTACTAAGCCTTTTTCAATTTTTAAACCTGCATTTATAATGAATATCCACGTTTCTACTAACCAAACCTCTGCAAAAGGAAAGACTATCTCAAGATTCTGAAATTAAATTATAGAAATTCTATCTAAAATTCTATGCAGTGTTTGTTTACGTTTATTTTCAACAAGTTAATCAAGGATAAAAAGTATCGTTAAAAAAACATTACAGAGTAAAAGCGTCACCTTTTTTAAATTCAAAAATAAGCATATTAAAAAATGTATCACAGGTCAAAGGACATTTACATTTTCTAAAATTACTAAGCCTTTTCAATTTTTAAACCTACATTTATAATGATTATCCACGTTTCTCCTAACCAAACCTCTGCAAAAGGAAATACTTCCTCAAGATTCTGGAATTAAATTATAAATACAAATGCAATCTTTTTTTAATTATATTTTTATAATTTTCCGGAGCCCATTCAAACTCCGAGGTATTTTTTTTTCATTTTGACTTATTAGCAATAATTTCTCGAAGCGTGCTCTCCAAACAGTTTCTAAAGCTTTAATTAGAGGGATTATTCAGTTTTTTTCCCTGGAACTACGTTAAACAGTTTTGCAGCTCCGCTCTCCCAATTAATTTCTAACATTATTTATTCTTCTTCCTCCCCTAGTTTTATTCACGCTGGCTTGGTTCGGAAGGTATTCTCAGAATTTGTATCGAGGAAAAATTCGTTTCCTGGAAATTTTAAATGGGAAGGAACTCTTTTCATAATCGATTATAGTTTAAAACTATATATTTTATGCGGGGAAAATTTTTATCCAGCAGATAAAGAAATAAAAATTTGCTAGTCTTGATGTATTAATGTCTTAATATATTTCAAGCTCCACTGAAACTTCATGGTCGTTTATAACAATTTATAAAACATAAAGGAAACATATTAATTATTTTTTTTTATTTCGAGAACATGTAAATTACTACCGGGTTTTAAGTATGTAAATGCAAAAGCAATAATTTTTTAATTAATAGGGTTACTAACGTAGTACATTTAGACATAAGGTTGCGAAAGAGCTTGAAGGGCTATGATGAGAAACTGTTTAAATTTAAAATTTAAATAGAAAAATGTGGAGAATATTATAGATAATTGAAAAATAAATATCAAATTGGTAAATCTTAGAAAGCAGATTGAATTGTAACATTTTAATAAAGGTTACAAATAGTAATTTTAAGTATTAAAGTGTAAATTATAATAATTTTGCTTCACATTTTTAATGTAAAGAAATAGTTTTGAAATACAATGTAAATAATTATCCGAGAATGAATCAAATGAAGCATAGATGAATTAGAAAACACTGTTAAATAAAATAAAATTTTCAATGCGTGAAGCTTGTTATAAATTCCCTGATAGATTATAACAATTTATAACACACAAAGGGAACATACTAATTATTTTTTATCTCGATAATTTCTATATTACTGCCGGTTTTTAAGCATATAAATACAAAAGCAATAAATTTTTAATTAATAAGGTTACTTACGTAGTATATTTATACGTAAGGTTGCGAAAAAGCTTGAAGGGCTATGGTAAGAAACTGCTTAAATTTAAAATTTTAATAGGAAAATGAAGAGAATATTACAGATAAATGAAAAATAAATATCAAATTGGTAAATCTTAGAAGGCAGATTGAATTGTAACATTTTAATAAAGGATAGTAATTTTAAGTATTAAAATGTAAATTATAATAATTTTGCTTCACATTTTCAATATAAAGAAATAGTTTTGAAATACAATGTAAATAATTATCCGAAAACGAATCAAATGAATCATAGATGAATTAGAAAATACGGTTAAATAAAATAAAATTTTCAATACGTGAAGCAATAAATTTTTAATTAATAAAGTTACTAACGTAGTACATTTAGACGTAAGGTTGCGAAAGAGCTTGAAGTGCTAAGAGGAGAAACTCTTTAAATTTAAAATTTTAATAGAAAAATGTGGAGAATATTATAGATAATTGAAAAATAAATATCAAATTGGTAAATCTTAGAAGGCAGATTGAATTGTAAAATTTTAATAAAGGATAGTAATTTTAAGTATTAAAATGTAAATTGTAATAATTTTGATTCATATTTTCAATGTAAAGAAATAGTTTTGAAATAAAATGTAAATAATTATCCGAAAACGAATCAAATGAAGCATAGATGAATTAGAAAATATGGTTAAATCAATAAAATTTTCAACTCCTGAAGATTGTTATAAATTCCCTGATCGTTATAACAATTTATAACACATAAAGGGAACATACTAATTATTTTTTAATTGGATAATTTCTAAATTACTTCCGGTTTTTAAGTATATAAATACGAAAGTAATAAATTTTTAATTAATAGGGTTATTAACGTAGTACATTTATACGTAAGGTTGAGAAAGAGCTTGAAGGGCTATGATGAGAAACTGTTTAAATTTAAAATTTTAATAGGAAAATGAGGAGAATAATATAGATAATTGAAAAATAAATATGAAGTTGATTAATCTTAGGAATTGTAAAATTTTAATAAAGAATAGTAATTTTAAGTACTAAAATGTAAATTATAATAGTTTTGCTTCATTTGTTTCAGTGTAAGGAAATAGTTTTGAAATAGAATGTAAATAATTATTCGAAAAAGAATCAAATGAAGTATAGATGAATTAGAAAATACGGTTAAATAAAATAAAATTTTCAATGCGTGAAGCTTGTTATAAATTTCCTGATCGATTATAACAATTTATAACACATAAAGGATGCATATTAATTATTTTTTTTATCTCGATAACTTCTGATTACTACCAAGTTTTAAATATATAAATGCAAAATCAATAAATTTTTAATTAATAGGAATACTAACGTAGTACATTTATACGTAAGTTTGTGAAAGAGCTTGAAGGGCTATGATGAAAAACTGCTTAAATTTAAAATTTTAATTGGAAAATGAGGAGAATAATATAGAAAGAGAAAAAATAAATCTGAAATTGATTAATCTTAGGAATTGTAAAATTTTAATAAAGGATAGTAATTTTAAGTACTAAAATGTAAATTATAATAGTTTTTCTTCATTGTTTTAGTGTAAGGAAATAGTTTTGAAATACAATGTAAATAATTAACCGAAAACGAATCAAATGAATCATAGATAAATAAGAAAATACGGTTAAATAAAATAAAAATTTCAATGCTTTAAGCTTGTTATATATTTCATGGTCGATTTCAACAATTTATAAAACATAAAGGAAACATATTAATTATGTTTTCGTTTCGAGAACTTCTAAATTACTACTGGGTTTTTAAGTATGTAAATGCAAAAGTAATAATTTTTTAATTAATAGGGTTACTAATGTAATACATTGATTCTTAAGGTTACTAAAGTCTATGAAGGGTTATGATAAGAAACTGCGTAAATTTAAAAATTTAACAGGGAAATGAGGAGAATAATGTAGATAACTGAAACATAAGTACCAAATTGGTAAATCTTAGAAAGCATATTGCATTGTAAAATTTTAATAAAGAAGAGTAATTTTAAGCATAAAAATATAAATTATAATAATTTTGCTTCATTCATGTATGTAGGGAAATAGTTTTGAAATGAATGTAAATACTGTTCGATAACTAATCAAATAAAGTACATATGAATTAGAAAATACTGTTATATAAAATAAAATTTTCAACGTGGAAAACTTTTTATAAATTTCGTTGTTGATTTATCAAACATTAAAGCAGCATATAGATTATTATTTTATCTCTAGATATGCTAAATTAATACTATCTTTGAGTATGTAATACAAATAAACAGCAAATTTTGAAATAAATGTATTATCAACAAGGCCACCTTTTAGATAAAGTTACTTAAAGTCACTTGAAGTTAGATTTTGAAATGCTGTGAAGGAAAGCAGTGACAATTAAAAATCAAATGTGTAGAAAATTTAAAATGAATAATAAAGTTATAAATCAGAAAAACTAAATAAACTAATTGGATAGTAAAATTTTATAAAGAATGGCAATTCTGAGTATTGGAATGTAAGCTATACCACTTTTTTTTATTTAGCCAATGCATGGAAACAGTTTCAAAGTAAAGTACAAGTGAATTTTAGATGAATAAAGTATCAAACTGAGCTTAAAAAAATGAAATTTTGACAAATAGAATAAAATGCACAACAACTTTGCTAAAAGATTATAAACATCATTTACTACAATTTTAACAAAAATCTTCAGGTTTACCGTAAAATCAAACAGAGGGTTATATATAACACAGGCTATGTGAGTCATAGATATTATTAAATGCTTTACAATTTTTGAATTGTCATAGATTAAGTTTTATGGGACATGCTTTATATGTATTTTTCTAACTTTAAAATATTTGATATTAAATTAAGAGTTATGGATGAAAATGCATTTTAGAGTTCCCTGGTTTCACGTTGAAAATCACATTAATTTGCTGAGAGACATAGCATACAGTATCAATATTAGTAGGCAATGAAAAGTTCAAGTAAATTAAAAACTGGTCATTTAAAAGTTATCAGATTTTTTAATAAATAGAAACCTAATAACGAAATTAAAAAACGGTAAGTTTAAGTAACTTTTATTTTATCTTCATTGGCTTCTCAATTTTATTTCTTTTTGCATTATTACCATCTAACGGTACCAGAGTTTGTGGTTTTTTAGCATAGATGTTTGCAGCAATTTTAAATAGTCTTTAAAAACGGCTTTGAACCTAGCTCACTAGCACTCGTATACCAATGGATTAGACAGTAGCGTTTTAAATTAAACCAAACCTGATGCCATCTATAACTTGAATGTTATTGCTCATTATTTTTGAAACCCCTGAATCCGGACTCCGGTCTTGCAGATGTAATCCATTCAATTTAATAATAATTATGCATACACTGGCCATTGAATTAGAAACCAATGAGAGTTTATACAAATGTCTGTTACTAGTATGTAAAATCTATTTATGAAATGGATGAAACGTTATAGGAATACTAGCATATTTATTGTGTGTATCTATATTTTATGATTACCACAGTAGAATTGAAGAGAAGAATTGAATAGTAGACGGCATAGTTTCAATATTTTAAAAAAGTGCTTATGATTGAGTTTTGTGTACAAGAAACCACCACTGAGAAAACAACAGTAATGATTGGATTCTCAAAAGCAGCCATTTTGAAGATGTTTTCAACAGTCAAATGCTAAATTCACAATCTTTGACCAAAAGATTTAACTACGATTCGATCACAACCAACCAAGCATCGTCTGTGACGGATTGTAAGGCAAAAAATGGACTATACTGTATTTCAACTAGCAGAGTCCTCCATCCAAGGTCGTCTTAAAGTTTCTTGGTTGGAACCATGCAATGGAACAGTTGCAGAGCTTTCTTCACAAAGCTGTCGGATGCCTGTGAGGAAAGATTTCATTTCTCATTTCAATCTGGAATGTTCATGATTCGTTTGCAGTAGCTTCTTAGAAGATGAAACTGGACAAAATAAGACTGGAAAAAGTTTATGTGGTTAGATGAGTGAAGATCTAGCATGTTTTGCCCAATTGAAGGACATCGATTTTGATGAGAAAAAATATTAAAATGGGTGAGAATCCCAAGGGGAAAAATAATAATATGGGTGATAACCCTATGAAGTCATAAACCCATATAACCTTGTCAGCACAGATTAATTGTCTGGGGAGAATACCATATTGGGGGATATTCTGCTACAATGGAATAACAATCTTGAGGATCATTGAGGGTAAATAAACCACCTAGACATAAAGGCCGACCCAATGCAATCCGCAATGTTATATTTTAACTCTGTAGGAGGCAGATATTTAATAGACGATAATGCAACTGTACATCGAACCAGATCATCTGAACATCAATCAAACTACCAACAATTTCCCTGACAGCAGAAATTCCGGAATTTTAATCCGATGGAAAATGTTAGGGATGAGCTAGAAACGGGTTTTTCAACAGCAATCTCCTCTTCTACCTAATTTACCACTTTAGAAACTTGTAGAATCAATATTCTCAGGAATACGCTATCCATGCAAAAGAAATTCCGATAAAATATCAAGCCTAGATTTCTAATTAATTGAATAGTGTGTCTACATGAACTGCTCATTCTCAGTCAATCTAGTTCTTTCATTCTCTGCAAACCAGAATTTCAGTTTTGGCAGAATTTACAAATAAATGTATTTAGTAGCAGCAAGCTACTCTTACAGCTACATTTAAGTACAGCTCAATATATGGCAACTATCTTCACAAACATTAATTGCAAACGGCCGAAGAAGAAAATTCCTAGACAATGAATGTAAGGTACGTCTTTTGCAATCTTGTAATAAATATACAGGAAAACGGCTAATATATGAAATAACAATGGGTTGCAACGTGCCTACAAGGAATTATATTATTCATGTTTTAATGGAAATTACATATTTTTCTAAGCTGTAACATGTATTTTGGCACTGTGGGTAATACTCAGAAGCATGTGATAAAATTTGGTTGCGATTGGTTCAGTAATTTCTTCAGTTATAAATATAGTATAGAATATATAAGTATAAAGTATCATAATGCAATTTTCATCGTTCCCAGTATCTATTTCCGCTTTATTTATCTCCATTTTTGCTTGTTATATAATCATTATATATAACTTTTATATATTTATATATTCTAATATTGTGTTTAGTTTCTTGCTTATATAATTGAATATATATTTATATATATATTATATAGCATTATATATATATTATTATATATAGTTTATATCTTAGTAGTTGTATATATTTTATTTTACGTATACGTATATATATATATATATTTATATATATTATATATATATATATATTATATATTATATATATATATATATATATATATATATATATATATATATATATATATATATATTTATATATATATATGTAATATATATATATATATATATATATTTATATATATATTATATATATATATATATATATATATATATATTATATATATATATATATATATATATATATATATATATATATATAATATATATATGTACATACACATAGCACTAGATACTTTATTTATGCATATATATAAAATTATATCATTTTACAAGGGAATAAATTTAGATTTAAACACACACACAATAAAGAAGCATACGTAATAAAAGAAAACAGGTGTTCATAACAGCGAAATAAAGGAGGAGTACGTCACTCATCCGTAGCGTTAATCCTTCTTCTCAGGCGGTTTTCTGGTGTCTTTAAAGATGAAAACATAAAGGTCTATGTCTGTCGTGGGAGTCGTTTGGGGACTAGGAATTTCTTGACACATATTGTATTTGTATATATATATTTTTATTTATATATAATTATATATAATTTTAGATATATATATATATATTATAAATAATATATATGAATATATATATATATATTTATATATATATATATATGTATATATATAATATATATATATATATTGATATATATAACATATATATATATAAATATTTTATATATATTTATAATATTATATATATATTTTTTATATATATTATAACATTAAATATATAAAGATAAATATATATATAAATATTTTATATATATATTTATTATATATTATATATATATATATATATATATATATATATATTATATATATATATATATATATATATATATATATATATATATATATATATATATATATATATATATATTATATATATATATATATTTATTTATATATATATATATATATATATATATATATATATATATAAATATAATATTATTTATATATATATAAAATATATATAAAAAAAGAATAAAAATATTATTTATATATATATATATATATATATATATATATTATATATATATATATATATATGTATGTATATATATATTATATATATACATATGTATATATATAATATATATATATATACATATATATAAATATATAATATTATATATAAATATATATATATATATTTATTATATATATATATATATATATATAATATATATATATATATATACTATATATATATATATATATATATATATATATATATATATATTAATATATATATTTATATAAATTATATATATTTTATATAAAAAAATCAAGCACATGATATTTTTTTTGCATATATACTTAAAAATCGTAAATATACAAAAGAAAGAATAAACAAATTTGATAGATTTAAAAAAATGCAAAATAGAGTGAAGAGTATTTTTTTAAAATATGAAAGCATTCTTTCTTTATAAATGAATAGAAAAATAAAATAATATTAATTCTATTTTTTTCTTGTTAAATATTTTGATTTTATTCTCAAAATACAAAAGTTAAAATATAAACTATTAAGAACATCAAAGCTATGTTGAATTTTTGGTTATATTGGTTCAATTATTTCTAATACAAGCAATAGTTTAATGCACTTTTTTCGAAATACATGATCAGTTCTTTTTACATGCGTTAAATCTATTAATTTAAAAGATCTACATTAAGCAGTATAAAAAGTAATTGGTTTGTTATCAAAACTGTAAAGAGGGAAATAAAGTCTCAGGGTCATTGCATTCATATACTAGTGGTTTTTTAACACATGTGTGCTTACATTTGCACAGAATTATATAGCTAGCTTTCACATATTTATTATTTAGTTAAATCTCATAGAAAATATTAATTTTTTAACAATATTTTCATCTTTTATTTTATAAACAAATGATGTATGACAATCGTTTCAATTAAGTTGAATAAACAATTTCTGATAATAATAAGTTTTATGAACTCATCGTTCTTGTAAGTAACATGAGTATTTTCATTAATCACTATATGCGTGAATTTTAATATTCCACGCAATTAACTATCTGTCAAGCTATCAAATAGTGTGAAATGCTAGTAATTAAATGAAAGCTTCGCATTTTTTAATTATTTTAATTATAAAAATTTCTCTTTTTAGAATCGTTTTTAACTTACATTATCAATTTTTTTTAGACCTAATAAAAAATACAAAAATGTGTAATATATAAATATAAATATATATATTATCATTTTCGCAAGGGTAAGTAAAAAAACTAGTTTTAAATCTAAATGAGAGGGTTAATCAACCTTCCCGTTCTGTGGTTCCGCATTGACTGATGTAAAAACTAGTTTTTATTTGTCTCAATTTTTCCAGAATCTATGTAATAGACAAAAACAGTCAGATTCGTTTTCCTGTATATACCGTTATTTTTGTACCCACAAACAAACCATGTTGTTACACTATCCCGTACTAGTACGCTACCCGCTCTCCAGTATCAATCGTCAGAAAACGTGCTAGTGTGTGTCCCGTATACAACATGTTAAAAAGCCTAGTCTAACTGCTATTTATCTATTTTTGTATTTTAAATGTTATTCATTAATTAAAGTTTAAAATTTGTTTTAGTCTTTCACATTATTTATTTTTTTTTATTTATCTTCTTATAATTTTATGCACTCTAT
This sequence comes from Pardosa pseudoannulata, assembly GCA_032207245.1. Taxonomy (NCBI): domain Eukaryota; kingdom Metazoa; phylum Arthropoda; class Arachnida; order Araneae; family Lycosidae; genus Pardosa; species Pardosa pseudoannulata. Next base: position 134,615,021 of record CM063498.1, on the reverse strand, counting down.
TTATTGGAGGAGAGGAAGGAGGCCTGGTATGATAACAATTGTCTAGAGCTCCAAATTAGTCCAGCGGGGTAATGAAAATGGCCCTGCTAATGAACAGAGAATCTAACATAAATCAAATAAATGGTTCTGAAAGATTTATTAAAAGAATTGTTTAGGCATTTTTAACATTTATAATCAAACTTTTTTAAAATTTTATATTAAATAATATATTTTTGGGGTATCCAAACCACAGTACTGTCTTTTTAAATAAGATTCTTACACGTTAATAAACTATAAGCTATGTATAATGTTAAAAATATAAGTACGTTGCTAGATAAGAATAAAACGATAGTGTTCAGATTTTCTAATATCCTACACCCAAAAATTATATAATTACTTTCAGCATAAATTTACTTTTATCTTAATGGTTTTATAAAACACTTAAATAGGTTATTTTTTTACATAGAAGAGTCATACGAATACTTAATAACGAAGTGAATTTAGGTGATCTGATTTTACAAGGACAATTGTAACAAAATATAAATTTTAAGTATTGACTAAATAGCTATTTCAGTAGCTAAATAAAAATTAAATTAAATTAAAGTATGCGAATAAGCTTTAGATGTATTCCGATACATAAATGAATTTATTCACAGATGTTGGAAAAATTAATTAACATTATAACCATAAAATTATTGATGCAATGGGATATTCAATAGCATAGGCAGGATATAACCAAAATCAAATTATATTTCAAAAAATTACAAGTAAATCCTAACTCAATTTCTTCTAACCAATATAATTCTTATTTGCTTCATATTAAGCGAATTTATCCTCGCAATCCAATCCTAGTTGAGTTTCCTGATTCTTCTAATTAAAACTCTACATATTTCAGTAAATGTAATCATGACTTATCGTAATCAACAAACGTAATCATGAATTTATTCACAGATGTTGAAAAAATGAGTTAACATTATAACCATAAAATTATTAATTCAATGTGATATTCAATAGCATGGGCAGGATATAACCAAAATCAAATTATTTTTCAAAAAATTACAAGTAAATCCTAATTGTCAATTTCTTCTAACCAATATAAATCTTATTAGCTTCATATTAAGCAAATTTATCCTAGTAATCCGATCCTAGTTGAGTTTCCTGATTCTTCTAATTAAAACTCTACATATTTCAGTAAACGTAATCATGAATAAATTTTCCAACTGCTATTTTATTCTTACATAAGATTCCCCTTAAATAATTATACTGGAATAAGTATGAGACCTTTCTTATAATAATGTACCTCTAATTTAAGTTCTTCAGATTATGAGGTGTTTAATTTTGCAAAATAAATAACATCAACTTTTTCCTACCCCTCAAATTACAAGTAAAGCTTACCTGCATATTCTCTTCTAACCAGTAAAAATCTTACCTTCATTCAAAAACTATTTTTCTTTGGAATCTGATTCTAGTTGCACTACCAGATGCTTTCAATAAAACCTCAAAACTTTCTACTGATTGTGACTGAGATTTCTAACCCCTCTTACCCCAAAGTTTTCTCATAACTAAAAAATGCAAAGGCAAATACACCGCACCTTTCTATATCTGAAAGATTCCTAGTTTAAAACTTCCTTTCTCTTCTTAGTTAATTCGATTTAGGAGGTATTTAATTTTAAGTAATAAATCACGTTACGTTTGCCCTCCTCCCGAAAACTCCTAAGTTAATAAAGCATGGCTGCCCATTTCCTTCCTACCAATAGAAATCCTATCTTCATTATCAAGCTCGTTTTTTTCCTTAAAATGTGATTCCAGTTGTGCTTCCTGCCGCTTCCAATTAAACGTCAAAACTGTCTACTGATTGTAAACGTGACTGATTTTCCAACCACTATTCCCACAAAGCTTCCCCGTAACTAAAAGTACAAGGGCAAGTACACCGCACCTTTCTATTCCTAATTTAAGACCTCCTTTCTCTGCCTGGCTAATTCTGTTTAGGAGGTATTTAATTTTACGAAATAAATCACGTCACCTTTCTTCTTCCCCTCTCCCCACAAGTTCACAAACAGAAATTTCCTTAACGCAGCTGTCAGAGGCAAATCTCCCCCGGTTCACAATTAGCAACATCTTAAGAACACATTCTCTTCAAACAGCAGTTAATTTGCACGATTGTTTGAGCTCTCCTAATGCCACGCTTCCCCGATTACCCATCGCAATCAATTTCTAACGTTCATTTTTCCTCTGTTATATACCTTTTTTTTTCTTCTAATCCCGAATTTCATTCACGCTTCCGTCTTCTACTGAAGCCTGGTGTTGGCATCGGGTGCCCTGAAGGGACTTGTTTCGTGGATCCCCCTAACGGAGAAACCTTTATTCGCGGATTGGGTTCCGCCCCCTCCCCGTATGACCCCCCTTGCGTCCCCTCTATTTACGATTTCACCGTCCACTGCTCCCTGGAGGTGAAAGTTAAGCCTCCGCCCCCCCTCCCCCTGCGCTCCGTCACAGGCCATTTTCTGACTGGCTGATCTTTTTTCGGTATCTGCTGCAGGGAGTTAAGAGAAAAGAGTTGGAGGATAGAGTGGTGATTAATTGAATGCGTCTCCTGTATAAAGATTCCGTAACCAGAAATCAAGTATGCACGTGTTGCAATACAGGATGAACCTGTGTGTAAAGGTAGAACAAAGGAGAAACACAAGAATTACAGACCAAACCTTTAAAATCTTCCTTAACACTAGATTGCCCGAGATTTCTTGTATACCTATATTGCCCAAAAACAGTCAAAATGGCTGTCTGCATTGTGAAAAAATAACAAATATGTAAAGAAATTTGTTTAAAATTAATTTTTAATATTATATAATAAAGGAGGGCGGAAGTAACTACAATTATTCATAAACCCATTTATATGTTATAGAAAAAGTCGCCAAATTCTAAGAAATTGTGTCATTATGTTTCATAATTGTTTTTCTAATTGAAATCAAAAAACAGTCAAAATGACTGCTTTGGACAATTTAGTTTTAAAACACCAATTAACAAAAGATGGATAAAATGAATGTACATTCTTCTAAGGGAAATAAAATGGAATGACCCTTAACCATTTGAGGGACACCCATAGAAACTCTTTGGTTTTCAATTAAATTAGTTTATAAATGTTGTCTATGAACCTTTTAAATCTGAAGTACATGAAAAGTAAATTATATTACTTGACGAATAAGCATTACTTGACGAATAAGCGTAATCATCTCCCTTGAAGCAGCATGAAAATGACACATTTTTTAATAATATTGGAAAAATAATTAATAATTTTTATTAAAAGGTGTATAAACCAAATAGATAAGAAATTTGTAAGTGAAGTTTAAATGGGTACTTTTATTTTAAAGTCTTAACTTTGAAAAATCAAATTTTTGCTTTTAGAATCTGGTTTTGATAGAGCCTGATTATAAAAGCAGGTTTTGAGATGAATAATTAAATAAAGGAAAAAAATTAATTGTCGATAGTTTGATGCGTCCAGAACATAAAAATCAAAAACTTTTTTTCTGTATAAAACAGAGAAAATTTTTTAACAGCTGGTATATTATATATACCAGTACCCTTCAAAGGGTTAATAAAATGTCGTAGATTTGCATGATTACTTTACACATAATACATTATAACTCAAATGTGTCTGTATAATGTATAACCCAAATAATATAAATTGAAACTGGAAATCAGGTGAGAGCATGTCGAGATCTAGAGAGAACCTGAGTGTAAAAAGGAAATAAAAGAAACTCCGCAAGTTAAAGAATTACATACCGAATCTATAAAATCTTCTTTAAAGCACCTATTAACTAGATAAGGATAATAAACACTTTTCTGTGGGAAATAAAATGGAATAATTCTTTAAAAAATATTGAATTTTTGCATACTTATTCCATTTAACCAAAATGTGTGGTATAATTTCAAAATGTAAGACAGTGAATGGAGATTTCGCTTAAGAAAAATGCTTTTCATTACTGAGTGGTTGATAATAGAATGCGTCTTATGTATAAAAATTCCGTAGATGTAAATTAAGTATGCAAGAGTCGTGATCTAGAGAGAAAGAATGTGAAAAGGAAGGAAAAGAAGCACCACGTGTTAAAAAAATTACTCGCAGAACCTCTAAAATATTTCCTAAAACATCTATTAATAAGACTGATAAAATAAACATACTCTCTTTTATAGGAAATAAAATGAATCAGTCCTTAAAAACAAACTCGAAATATTGCATACTAATCCCCTTCAACCCATGTATGCTAATAATTTACTAATTTTTTGTATAGTGAATGGGAACTTCAATTGAAAGAAAAATGTGGGATGATTGAAGTTGGTTAATTAAATGTGTATATTATATAAAGATTCCACAGCTCGAAATTAAGTAAACGGTAATAGCGGTACAGAGAGAATCTTTGTATAAAAAAGGGGAAAAAAAGAAGCACTACAAGTTAAAAAATTACTGACCTAACCCTACATTTTCTTTAAAATATCCATTAAAAGTTTTTTTAAATGAATATACGCTTTTTATGGGTAATGAAATGAGGCAACCCTGAATAATATTCTGGGAATTTTTGCTTATTAATTTCTTTACACTTAAGTATGTGAATATTAAATTTTTTAAAGCATTGAATAAGAGATATGATTTACAGGTATTAAGTGAGAGAGAGGTAGTGGTATAACGAGAAGAGGGTAAATAGATGTATCAAACTCCAGCTCCTACCGTAAAGGGGAATCAAATGGTATATTATATATCAGTGGGGGGGGGGGCAACCTGTGGCTTGCAAGCCACATGCGGCTCTTTGAAGGATTATTTGTGGCACTCGATAAAAATACCCGAGTTCCCTTTTCATTTTTGTGTTTTTATATTTTAAAAAAATATTAAAAATGATGGAGCTAGGTCAATGCTAAGTAAAAGAAACGGTCTTATTGGGCTATTAAGAGATGATTCTCAAATTTCACAATTCATACCGATTCACTGCATAATTCCCCTAGAATATTAAAATATCCTGATGTTATGAAAACACATTGTAACACATTGTAACACATTGTAAATTTACATTTGCACCAATGAAAGAATCCTCAATTCAAAAATTTACTTGAAGAATTAAATGAAGAAGAACTTCCAAATGACATTCAATAAATATAATTTCTGTAAAATAAATTAATACATTTTTTGTATATCTTTTAAATACGTATTTAATTGTTGCTCGAGAAAAAAATTCAAATTTTGAAAAATAGTTCAGACAATCAAGGAGCTTGATCACCCCTGTTATATATATTACATTAAGTTTTTCGGGGAAGAGGGTTAAAAATGTGGTGTGCACAGTGCACAAGATATGCTCGATGCACCAGAAGATAGGGGAGACGTACAATTTCGGGCCTCTAATGAGGAAAAAATTCATAATTTATTTTTAAAAATTTCTAAGTTCATACAAAACAAGCGGTGGCTCGAATTTTTAAAATATATTTTAATTATGAAAAAATGAAAATAAAAATATTTTCTTTACAAAAGAAAAGAACGTAATAATTTTATATTATTTATTATAAAATTTAATTAAAATGACAATAAATACACGTTATATTTGTAGCACCCGAGTATACTTTTTTCAGGTAAAATTTGTCCAACATAGTGATATATTGTAATAACATATGTTGTTTTTCGTTTATGATAATTTTTATTTACAAGAACTTCTCATGTTTAGCTTGTATGCTTCTCATGTTTAGCTTGTATAATTCATACGTTTCGAAAGTAATTTTACCAGGGGGGGGAGAGTCGATTACACTTTACATATTTGTTCGGGACAGCAGAATTGCTAGAGGCAGCTGTTAGTGTATGTAACGTAGTAAGCAGAATAAAAAAAAAAGTTCAAAGAGAAGATAGCTTGAAAAATAGCCACACAGACAAATTTTCATTCTCAGTATTGTTTTTTAGTAGGCAATTTCAGAAATGAAGATCCATGTAAGCAGCAGAAAATGGTTATTGTTTAACTAAACTTCAGAAATGAAAATGCTGTAAAATCAAATGAGCTTTTGTCCGTTTATCTTCAATATATTATAAACGGATAGTCAAAATCGATTTAAATAATTAATAATTTCAATAACTTTGCAAATTTGGTCTTAACTTTGTATCAAATTTCACGCAAATTGATGCTGGATTTGTATAACAGACAAATGTTTTCAGATATTTCCTTTTTTTTAATAGATGTTTATACACACATATGTATTTATAAATATATATATATATATATATATATATATATATATATATATATATATATATATATATATATATATATATGTATGTATATATATATATATATATATATATATATGTATATATATATATATATATATATATATATATATATATATATATATATATATATATATATATATATATATATATATATGTATATATATATACATATATATATATATATATATATATATATATATATATATATATATATATATATATATATATATATATATATATATATATGTATGTATATATATATATAGATGTGTATATATATATATATGTACAATTTTTCATAAACATGTATAGAAAGGAATATATTGATATATTGCTCATATTTATATTTTTATGCATTTTCTATCTTTTTTTTTTCTAGATGTTCGTGAATGTATCTATTACATGCTTCATTGTGACTTCATTACAACTTCAAATTTAGTGATTTATGTTTGCTTAGGTAAACAATTTAAAATCAACAATAAATATTGACGGCGTAAACAAAAGGTTTTAGTATTTGTTCTATTCGCATTATAAGTATTTGAAACCTTTTTCCTGTATATATACAATAAAAATAAGGTTGTTTAGGTAAAGCAAATTCAACCTTCGCATTCTCTAGCCTCTACAGTAAACAGAAAGTTGTTGTTTTAGACAAATATAGCAAAATGTATTGTGACTGTGAAAATGACTGTGAAAAATATCAAAGAGAATTATTTAAATGAAGATAAATGCATAAATTCCCTCGATAAGCATAAGTATTCCAAGAATATAATATCGAATTGACTTTCTTTTTTATAATGTCTTTACAAAAAAAGGCATTAATTATTAAGTAAGAAAGCAATCTAACTGTTAAAGATATGAATAAATGAATAGTCTAAATAAGTTCTGTGAATCTAAGAAAATTTGCTGTATGATACCAAACATATTTTTTATTCATAGAACCTAGCCAATCTATTTAATCTTCTTCCTAATATTGTTGTGAATTTAACAAAAAAAATTTCTATTTCTTAGAACATATTTAATTGAAAAGTCATTAAAAATTCTTGTTAAAATATTAAAACAGGTAATAAAAACAAAAATGTTAGTGTAAATAAAAATATGTAAAAGAAAAAAAAATAATGGCAAGCCTTTTTTTTTACTTTGAATTTACAATTATGCTACAAATCTGGAGTTATGTTTGATAATTAGATTTGTATAGTTGTTAGAACAATTAATCTGTTTCTCTACTTTGTTTTTGTAGCACAATTTGAATGTCCAGATTCCAACTAAGTGACTGACTAAACGATCAAAACTGCACTGGATCGACAAATGCTGTTTCAATCAATTTTATTATGAGGACATACTGCGTAACAATTTTTTTATTTATATCACAATGAAAAGTTCTGCTTCTTTCTAAATGAACTTTTTAAAACTTTAAGAGCACTAAAACTTTGTAATATAGTTTAGAACTTAGCCAATGGATATAATTTCCTTTCTATTAATATTGTGAATTTAATAAAGTAAATTATATTTTTTAGAATATATTTAATGGAAAAATCATTGAAAATACTTGTTAAAACATTAAGAGAGGTAATTAAAAATGTCAGTAGAAATAAAAATAGGCGAAATAATTTAAATACAATGATTTTTTTACTCTGAATTCATGAATATTTTACAAATCTGGCTTTATGTTTGATGATTAAATTTATATAGTTGGTAGGACAATTAATCTGCTTCTCTACTTTGTTTCTGTCACATAATTTGAATGTCCAGATTCCAACTAAGTGACAGACTAAAAGATATAAACTGCTCTAGAACTGCAAGTACTGTTTCAAAAGATTTTATTATCAGAACATAGTGCGCAACAATTTTTTTAATTCATATCAAAATGAAAAATTCTGCTCCTTTTTAAAACTTTAATAGCACTATAACTTTGAAAAATTTAGTTTAGAACCTAGACAATGGATATAATTTTCTTTCTAATAATATCGTGAATTTAATAAAGGAAATTGTATATCTTAGACTATATTTAAAGGAAAAATCATTGAAAATATTTGTTAAAACATTAAGAGAGGTAAATAAAAATGTCAATAGAAATAACAAATATGTAAACGAGTTTTAAGACAATGGTTGTTTTTTTTTTTACTCTGAATCCATGAATATTTTACAAGTCTGGTGTTATGTTGAATGACTAAATATATATCGCTCGTAGGACAATTAATCTGCTTTTCTACTTTGTTACTGTCCCATAAGTTGAATGTCTAGATTCCAACTAAGTGATAGACTAAAAGATCAAAACTGCTCTAGAACGGCAAGTACTGTTTCAATCGATTTTATTATGAGGACATAGTCCTTAACAATTTTTTAATTCATATCAAATTGAAAAATTCTGTGTCTTTTTAAATGAACTTTTTAAAACTTTAATAGCACTATAACATTGAAAAATTTAGTTTAGAATCTAGCCAATGGATATAATTTTCTTTCTATTAATATTGTGAATTTAATAAAGCAAATTTATTCCTTAGAATATATTTAATGGAAAAATCATTGAAAATACTTGGTCAAACATTAAGGGAGGTAATTAAAAATGTCAGTAGAAATAAAAATATTCAAAATCATTTAAAGACAATATTTTTTTAATCTGAATCCATGACTTTTGTACAAGTCTGGCTTTATGTTTGAGGACAAAATTTATATAGTTGGTAGGACAATTAATCTGTTTCTATACTTTAATTTCATCCTATAACTTTAAAGTGTAGATACAGACTAAGCGAGAGACTAAAAGATCAAATTACTTCACAATAGCAAGTATTACCTATATAAACTGTAATGTATTTCATGTCCTTCAGATTCCTTTGAATTTCGCCAATACTTTACATCCGACAGACTAATGAACTTTTCACAGGAAAGTATCTCTATCTACTGAAAAAATTGCAAATGAAATATTATGCATTGAACGAACCTATTTCGGGCTTCACGGAATTGAAATACGTCACAGGCAAGGGGTTAAATCCATTATCAAGTTGATATAATACATGAAAATGCTGAATTTAGCATGTTTGATCCACTGCATCATTATGTATTTCAAAGAAAGAGCATTAAAAAAAGGTTTAAAGACTACGTGTAAAAACGTAAATGATAGCATTTCCTACCTTTAAATTAACTCTAAATTACATCACTTTACAAACACTTGTTATTTAGATTTTAGAAAGTAATAATAGAATAATTCTAATTCTAGAAGAATTCTAAAAGTTTACTATTTTTATGTTTAGAATTTTTGAAATAGTTACACACCCTACGGACATTTAGGTATGTGTATATATATATATATATATATATATATATATAAATATATATATATATATATATATATATATATATATATATATTATATATATATATATAAATATATAATATATAATATATATATATTAAAATATATATATATATATAGATATTATATATATATATATATATATATATATATATATATTTATATGTATAAATATATATATTTATATATATATACATATTTATAAATATAAATATATATATATATATATGTTTAAATGCGTATGTATTTATGCATATACATTTTAACGTGTGCATGTATGCATATATGCATAGGTACATACCATAGGAGATATATAATGAAATTCTGCCAATGGAAGAAACATTGAAGGCGAAATAAGAAAAAAATAAATTCTGTATGCATATTTCGTAGGAAAAATATGGCTTTTTAAAGCCTTTTCAATGCAAATATATTTTTCCCTGTCGACACCCCATTAATGCAAATATTATTCTGCATGGAAACTTAAAATAAAGGCACGAACTGTTTAATGTTAGTTTGCAACTCTTTTTTCTTCGATCGTGGTTAAATGTATCTGTTTTAAAGAGACAATCTTGGCGAAGTTTTATACAATAAATATTGGAGAAATCTAGAAGAAACGGCATAGGAAAAGTCCAATAATACAGGTGAATTCTATTTCAGTGGCTTTTTAAGTAACGCTCTTCACGAAAAAGTGTGATAAACCATGCATTTCCAGTAGATTTATTAAACGATAAAATTGTATATCATGAATTAATTATCAGTTGTATGGAAATGCATTCGTAATAGGCTGAGGGAATTCCTCCCTTTTAAACAAACATACAAATATAGCTTTAAAGCAAGGACAAGCATAACTATCGGTAAAATAAGTGCAATCTACATGAAATAAGTGCAAATGTACAGAGATTAGTTGAAAACCGATGAGTTCAAATGGTTTGTTTTTAAAAAAGGTTCGTGAATTTGTTCTGCATACCATTTCTAGGTAATATTTTGTACTCAACATTTCTTGTTTTTGTAACTAATAAACAAAAATGCACTCTTCCCAAGATTGCGCCATTTATATTCTATAAGACTGATGTCAAGTAACCAGTATCAAAGAAATATCTAATTGATGGCTGATAAGAACTCTGTGAAATTCCTCATTGGTGTACAGCAGTGATACTTATAAAATATAGTAATACATAATCAGATTTAAAAAAGCAAAATAGTTCAGTGGTACTGACTTGTAAATATGGAAAGCGAAGACCTCCGATACTAACTAAAGCTTCAGATATTCAGTTACTTCTCCTACAATCCTACTATAAAGAAGCACTCTCATCACAGAAGCCCCAAGGAGTGTCATGAAGTACATGTGCACTCTTCAAAAGAATGCGCCATTTATATTCAATGAGACTGGTGTCAAGTAACCAGTATCAAAGGAATATCTAATTGATGGCTAATAAGAACTCTGTGAAATTAATCATTGGTGTACAGCAGTGATTCTTATAAAATATAGTAATACATAATCAGAATTAAAAAATCAAAATAGTTCAGTGCTAGTGACTTGTAAATATGGAATGCGAAGACTTCCGCTACTAACAAAAGCTTGAGATATTCAGTTACTGCTCCTACACTCCTGCTATAAAGAAACACTCTCATCACAGAAGCCCCAAGGAGTATCATGAAGTTCATCACTCTTCCCAAGAATGTGTCATTTCTATTCAATGAGACTGATGTCAAGTAACCCGTATCAAAGAGTTATCTAATTTATGGCTGATAAGAACTCTGTGAAATCCATCTTTGTCATACAGTAGAGAAATGATCCAAGTTTACATGAAATATGCAAACATAGTGAGCAAGAGTGTTGTTTCTCAGTGGTACTTCAGTCCCAATACCACAGGTGAATATGTTGAGATTAGATCGTCCAACCTTAGCTACCTCACCCCAAATTCTAAAAAGTGTATTCAACCCTTGTATATGTTGTGGATATTGCTGGTTGAACAATATATTTAACAGATCCTCCAAATTACCGCATGTCTAGGATTTATTTCTGCACTATACCAGGATTCGGTAAAGAAAATTTACACCTAATTATTTCCGTTTTTCCGAAATGTTTTTCCGTTGTGGAAAACTAAGGGAAATAAACAATAACTTTTGAATTCATCAAACTGGGATCTGCTCCCTCTTTGCAGTTATAACTATACTGGCTTTGATTAAAGGTGGCATCTTTTATTATTTCTGATGTATGTAAAGTACATTCTGGAAAACTATGTGTGATTAAATCATCCAACTCCCATGACCACTTCAAATTTTAGAGTCGCCAGAAGAGAACCGGAGTCCTGAATATTCCTTTCACTTCCAAATCAATGCATATGGCAAAACTATTAGCCGTTATTACACAGCATTGAGAAACTCCATAAACTTCTAAAAGAATAATAATTCCTCATGAAACGACACCGAATACAAGTACTAATATTTAGAAGACGAGATTTAAAACTATTAGCCATTATTACACAGCACTGGGAAATTCCATAAGCTTCTAAAACAATAATAACAAAATCTAACGTATATTTACCTATAGTCTGTGCACAATCTTGTGTAATATGCTTCAGTAAATGTATGAACAATATGAAGAAAAATTCTTAAAATTAAACAAATAAATAAAAATTTAAAAAATTAAAAATTTATTTAAAAATGACGTTTTGATTAAGTACAGTTTAAAAGATATATTTAAAAACTTTTTTTTTTATTAATATTAAGATGCAATAGAGAGCACTCCATAATTTATTGAAGCGATTTTCGAGAACGCCAACCCTTCCTCCAACCTTTTGTATAATTAAGCGAAAATCCTCATAAAACAACACCAAATACAAGTGCTTATATTTAGAAGACGAGTTTTAAAACTATTAGCCATTATTACACAGCACTGAGAAGTTCCATAAGCTTCTAAAAGAATAATAACAAAATCTAACGTATATTTAACTATAGTCTATGCACAATCTTGTGTAATATGCTTCAGTATATGTATGAACAATTTGGTGAAAAATTCTTAAAATTAAACAAGTAGATAAAAAATTAAAACTTTTATTTAAAAATTAGATTTTTATTAGCACAGTTTAAAAAATTATATTTAGAAATGTTATTTTTTTTATTAATGATAATTTGCAACAGAGAGCACTCCATAATTTAGAGAAGAGATTTTCGAGCCCGTCAACCCTTCTTCCAGTCTTTTGTATAATTAAGTGAAAATCCTCATAAAAAGACACCAAATACAAGTACTTATATTTAGAGACGATTTTTAAAACTATTAGCCATTATTGCATAGCATTGAGAAACTCCATAAGCTTCTAAAAGAATAATAATTCCTCATGAAACGACACCAAATACAGATACTTATATTTAGAAGACGAGTTTTAAAACTATTAGCCGTTATTACACAGCATTGAGAAACTCCATAAACTTCTAAAAGAATAATAATTCCTCATGAAACGACACCGAATACAAGTACTAATATTTAGAAGACGAGATTTAAAACTATTAGCCGTTATTACACAGCTTTGAGATACATAACCTCTCATCCAGATTCTAAAAGAATAATAATTCCTCATGAAACGACACCAAATACAAGTACTTATATTCAGAAGACGAGTTTTGAAACTATTAGCCATTATTACACAGCATTGAGAAATTCCATAAGCTTCTAAAAGAATAATAACAAAATCTAACGTATATTTAACTATAGTCTATACACAATCTTGTGTAATATGCTTCAGTAAATGTATGATCAATTTAGGGAAAAATTCTTAAAATTAAACAAGTAAATAAAAATTTAAGAAATTAAAAATTTATTTAAAAATTACATTTTTATTGAGTACAGTTTAAAAAAATACATTTAAAAATTTGATTTTTTTATTAATGTAGGAAAGAGAAGGAGAAGAGATTTCCGAGCCCTTCAACCTCTCATCCAGCCTTGTGTACAACTGAAATTCCTCATAAAACTACACGAAGGAGAGAATCATGAATAAACATAATGATTGCAGGTTAATTATTAAAAGAGGCTTTATTAATTTTTACACCTCAACCTTAACATTTTGTCTTTACCAATCGTTTGCTTTTCGAGAATCAGGCATAATGTTTATAAACGTATTTAATAATTACATAAGCTTAATAATTGTATAATTCAAGTTCCACATGATCTGCTGTAAAGCTGTTATTGAAAAATTATTAAAAAGATGAAATGTACTTTTCATTATATTAAACCCTTCATAAAAAATCTGAAAAAATAAATTTACTTAAAAAAGCATTCCGTTTAAATGTATAATAAATGTCATTTTGAGCAAATCTAACTATTCAATAAGTCACGAAACTAATATCCCAGATGTTCCAAATAAATAAAAAATAATTACAAAAATAAGAAAAAAATAATTACCAAAATTCTTTTAAAAATTGACAAAAGATCTAAATTAATAAATTTTTAAAAGTATAAATATCTAATAAAAAATTTAATACTATGGATTATTTTTACTATTATTTTTATGAGCACAAAATTTTATAACAGTAAATAAATAATTTACTAAAGGATAATAAATAATTTACTAAGAGAGATAGATGTTACTTTGTAGCATCTATCTCTCTCTAAAGCAAATTTTATCAATTAAAAGAATCTATGACAGAAAATTGTAAAACAAAATGAAAAAATATTTAAATAAAAAATTAACTGAATTTTTGGAATTAAATTGTCTGATTTCGTTAATGTAATTATTTGATTGATTTAGTTCTACTTTTTCATTTATATTTACAAAATTTGTCAATATTAAGTTAATATTTTTTTATAAAACGCTTTGTTACATGCACCGTCCCTTTAAAAACTTTCTAAATTATTCTAATACGTAGACTCCGTCCATATGTTATTTGACAAAAATTATGCATCTGGAGGGAGAAAAACCGTGTGTACGCATTATTTATTGATATCTTCAATATTCCAAAAACTCCTTCAGAATTCAAAACATAAACTATGTCTCCGAGTGTCTCATATTTTATTTACTTATTCACAATATATATTTTCCCATTTTGTTCAAATGTCATACTTTGTAAATATCTTCTAATATATTTTTCCTTCTTCCTGCTAAAAGTTTCCTATTTTTTCCATTGGAATGACCCTTTTGCTATAAAATCAAATTTCTATGGTATATTTCCCTCCATTTAATATTTAAAAAACTGCAGTTTGAGGTATGAAACGTATGTGCATAATAAACATAAATAACTCAAGCGAACAAAGTATAGTTTTTCAGAAACGTCTGTTATATAAAAATCAGATACATATATCTTTAATACTAAGTATGTATATAACTTGAATTTTGCCAAAGATTCTTTCTATTGTCACTTCGATATAAATTAAAATATTAGCAGAGACTAGCATAGAAATGAAACATACACACACACACACACACACACACACACACACACACACACACACACATATATATATATATATATATATATATATATATATATATATATATATATATATATATATATATATATATATATATATATGTGTATATATATGTGTATATATATGTGTGTATATATATATATATATATATATATATATATATATATATATATATATATATATAATATATATATATATATATATATATATATATATATATATATATATATATATATATATATAAATATATATATATATATATATATATATATATATATATATATGTATATATATGTATATATATATAATATTCACTAGTTAATTCAAATTTACAATTAATTCTTAAGGGAACTACTGTAAATTAAACAGGTAGCACACTTTTTCGTTTTTTGGATTTAAAATATTCGAAGAAAGAAAAAATATTAAGATATAATTTTCAAACAATTTAATATATCAACACACTTTTAAAAAAATGCATTACAAAATTTTTCCTAGTGCTTGAATTAGACTGGTATGTCACTATTAGTGTCTATTAGATTGTTTATCTCAAGGACTTTGTTGCTGAACATAATGATTTTCACCACTATACCACTATATGCAAGGCTTCACAGAAAGGTTGATTTTTTTGAATTTCCACGGCCAAGCCCTCTAATTCAAAATTTACTGCCAATTTGTACACATAAATCTCACACAAATGATAAAGGCATAGCATGGATCATGAAGTTAAATGACTGTCTGCAAGATATTAAATGACCTAATGGATAAATCTGAAAATATCAATTTTTCAAATACACTTAATGATAATAAAATGAATTAATTTCAGGAAGATATAAAATCAATAAATATTGATAAAATAAATTAAAATTCACAAAAAAGTAAATTTGAATCTAGTTTCAATTACAAATGCTGAAATTATAAAAAAAAACTTTATTATATAAATTACAATATTCAAAATGTATAAATAACTTTATGCAAATTTTCAATTAGGTGTATCGGAACGATGGCCGATTGATTAGGATGCTGGCCTCCATTCCAGATTTCGTGGTTTCGAATCACACTGTGGCATGGATGTTAGTAGCCGTTCGGAATCGGCTTTAAGCTGTAGGTCCCGGTCTCATTAGCCCTCGTGTTGTAAAAAAGTAGACTGTAGCACTCCGAACCTAAAAAATTTTTCTATTAGGTGTAATCATTAGATTAAAAAATTACATACTGTGATCAAAATGTTAGTTATGATTAAAAAATCCTTTAAATGTAAACAAACAATTCTTGATACACCTATAACAAATATATATTCTATATATCAGTCTATAAATTATGGTCTAGAAAGAATTTTTCAGTGCAGTTTTTAAAAAAAGTCATTACACTCTTCTTTGATATATTTTTTAAAATTCTTAAGTAAATAAAAGTACAAAATTAATTTTACCAAATATATTTTGTGTCGATATAAAAATATTAATCAATAGTCATACACAGAGTACTTTATTGCGTGTATTTTTGTCCATATACCAGACGCACTATGGAAAATATATATAAAATCTTACGATCCGACAATCAATCTTGAGATTTCATAATGAACTATAAACGTCTGTAATGCGAATATTTCGTTTTTGGTTCCAGACAATAAATAAGTTGGGGAAAAACTTTTAAGATTTAAATATAGTTCAACAAGTAAGAAAAGTGTGACATCATGACATATGACTTTTCCTGCAGAATTAGATGGCTACTTATGTTATGTTGCCATGGAAATACACATGGCTTTGAAAGTTCTTTGAACGCTGGCATTCTTACAGCTTATGTCTCTCCGCTGCTTTCTTTTTACCTTAATAACGTATGTAATGATGGTGACAGATTTCATTTAAACGTCCTCCGTTTTATGCGTTCATGAATTATTTACTTATATGTTAATTGCAATTTATTTAATTGGACGTTATTCAAAATTAAATATCTATAAAAAGAATTGAAAAAAAATTACAGTAAAAGAAATGATTGTTAGTTAAAATTATATTTAACTTTGGATGAAAACAGAACGGGTTTAATAAATTAAGAATAAATTGATGACTTATAACTTAAAAGAAATATGTATTAACAGAATGTATATTGAACTTATTGAAATGAATGTATGCTTTTAATGTGCACACACACACACACACATATATATATATATATATATATATATATATATATATATAATATATATATATATATATATATATATATATATATATATATATATATATATATATATATATATATATATATATATATATATATATATATATATATATATATATATATATATATGTATATATATATATATATATATATATATATATATATATATATATATATATATATATATATATATATATATATATATATATATATATATATATATATATATATATATATATGTATATATATATATATTACCAAATGTAACATTTAAAAATTAGAAAATACTGTTAGAAAATTTTGCCATATGATAAAAATTGGCTATAAAAACATTAGAACTCTGTGATGAACTATCAGCGGTGTGATTATCCCAATATCCCGAAGGATTATCCCAAATTATTTCAAAAAATTGTCTTGCTTGACTTATTCCATCTGTACTAGTATCGGAGTCACTACTATCCAGACCATCTAGTAAACTTTCGCTACTATCATTTACGGTTAATTCAGTTTCTGATTCGGAATCTCAGTTCGAATCACAAGAAATTAGCTGCATACGCTTTGAATTATCCATAATTTAAAAGTTAAAATATAATATTCAACTTTTATATCAATAAAATTATCAGGAGTTTAGTAAAATATAACCAGAGATCTTTACACTAAAAGATAATAATTCGTCTTCTGATACTAAATATACGAGAAAACACGCGCTTTTGAACCAATCAGAGTAGAAAATACAATAAACTTCAAACTATCATTTACTGGACATCTATACAAATAATTTGTTGCTAAAATTGAAAAATATACTGCCGAAATAGTGCAAGCGAAATATAAATCAGAAATCAGAAATCAGAAATAGAAATCAGCGAAAGAGATCAGTCCGTACGCCGTACGGGCAAATCAGTAAAGGCCCGAAAGCTGTGCCCATACGGCATACGGGTAAAACAGGGAAGGGGTTGATACAAATAGCGTATAGCTCAATCATGTTTGGTTTGACCAAGTGGCATTAGAGACAACAACAATAACATATTTACATATGAACTTATGATCCCTTTTTGGGAAAATTATGTGTTGGAATATCGTAACTCAGGAAATCAAAGTGGACTGTATGGAAAAATTAACACGAAAAATTAATTCCATCAGAGAAACTTTATTGGGAAGACGCCATGCACATACCTCTCCGTCACAAGTTCACATCAGTACTGGTGTTTCTTCCGTGCTATGACCCTTTCTAGTAAGACCTTGTTTTGACCTTGACAAGGGGTCAAGCGACAACAAAAGGTGAGAAGGGCCAGATGCTACGAAGGAAGAAATTTGCTGACATGCAACTCAGAAATTAGGACAAAACATGCGTATAATAGCGCATATAAATGTACTAGTGCTTACATATTTAAATACTTCTCTTAAATAGAAGATTGCAAAAATTAAATTAATAATTGACACATATATGTTCTTAAGAATACAAAAACACAAATACTACCGTGCAATACTAAATATCTGTAGCTTCATAAATTTAGAATTTCACATATAAAAATTATCACATTCAAAATATGTCTCATGAAATACGATGCAGTCTTCCAGTTTTTCATCCACATTATAATACTAAATTAAACTTTGTTGAGATTAGTTTAATTGGTATACTTTCTCGATACTTTAAGAATTGGCATTAGTACTTAGGACACTGATACGAAAAAACATCTCGAAATAACTGACATAAACGATGATAGACCATTGTGAAAGAGAGGTGACGGGGTAATGGGAAACATATTGACAACTGGTGAAAATAAATTATTATATATTGTACACATTTTTCTCTTGTCCGGGAAAAATATAAGATGATAGGGAATTGGTCAGATATTTTTTTTTCTAATGAGATTTTGTGAAATATCTTATTCAAATACAAGTAGCAGCATATTTTGTCTTTCGTTTCTTTCATGAACGAATGGTCTGGGTATCTAGTCAGCGGTAGAAAAATAAATTTTTGGTGCGTCTGCGCGATGATTGAATTTCTCGTAAAATATACGGTATGTAAAGAAATATTGAGAAAATGGGAGAAATGTATTAGCAAATATGAATGTCTGGAAAATATGTCGTTGACTTTAGAAAAAGAATAGACTACGATGTTTAATGTCAGAATGAGTAGAAATGTATCGGGATAAGTTTGAATAGGCAATAAATATATTGTAGTACATCAGAATTTCTTATCTGTTTGCGAACGGTAAAATGCGATTCTTTTTTTCTAACTTTAAGGTCATTTTTTATCAAAGCAGTTCGAGAAATGCATACATTTATTGTGCAATGCATACACACATATATATGTTACGCATACAAATAT
>CM063498.1:134528044-134585544 GCA_032207245.1 Pardosa pseudoannulata | reverse complement strand
GACGTCGAATATAATGTACTGTGACTGAAGCAATATTCTGCACCATACATACACATGATATTAAAATAGCAAATTAGGTATTCAGTCTTAATTCTTAAATATATGCAAATGAGAGAGTTATATCTAAGTTATAATGTTCCTTTTTTATTCATAGATTTTTGTTACTTTATTTTGAGGAGTGGAAATTCTTGTCAGATGTGTATCATTAGAGTATTTTGAATTTATAAACGTTAGAATAGTTAGAAATTAGAATAGTAGAACATTAGAATAGTTTGAATAGAAATGTTGAACTATTTTCTTTCTGGCTCTCTCAGTTTTCCTTTTATGTGTTTGTGTATTGCAGTATAAAGGATCTATTATCTAGCTTCTCTTCGTGTCACATAAAGATTTATATTGAATAGCTATCATGCCTAACCATTCTCGTAGATGAATGACTCTTTTGTTATACGAATGCATAAGAAACAAACACTAATGCACTTATATTATTTTGAGAGTGAAATTCATTGATACGACGTCGAAAATAATCTAATACGACTAAAGAAATATTCTGCATAATACATACACATGATATTAAAATAGAAAAATTGGTCTTCAATTTTAATTCTTAAATATATGAAAATGACAGAGGTATTTCTCAGCTATGGTGTTCTTTTTTATTTTTTTTATTTTATTTTTATTTATTTATTTATTTATTTATTTATTTATTTTTTGTAAATTTAAGATGAAGAGTGGGAATTCTTGGCAGATATGTTTCACTAAAATAGTTTGAATAGAAATTTTCAATTTTTTTTTCTTTTCTGCTCTCTCAGTTTTCCTTTGATGTGTTTGTGTATTTCAGTATAAAGGATCTATTCTCTAGCTTCTCTTCGTGCCTAACCATTCTCGTACATGAATGACTCTGTTGTTATACTAATGCATAAGGAACAAACACTAATGCATTTATATCATTTTGAGAGTGAAATTCATTGATACGACGTCGAAAATAATGTAATGTGACTGAAGCAATATTCTGCACCATACATGCACATGATATTAAAATAGCAAATTAGGTATTCAGTCTAAATTCTTAAATATATGCAAATGAGTGAGTATATCTCAGTTATAATGTTCCTTTTTATTTATAATTTTTAGTTAATTTAATTTAAGGAGTGGGAATTCTTGTCAGATTTGTCCCATTAGAATATTTTGAATTTATAAACATTAGAATAGTTAGAAATTAGAATAGTAGAACATTAGAATAGTTTGAATAGAAATGTTGAACTATTTTCTTTCTTGCTCTCTTTGTTTCACCTTGATGTGTTTATGTATTGCAGTATAAAGGATCTATTCTCTAGATACCTCTACTTGTCACATAAAGATTTATATTGAATAGTTATCATGCCTAAACATTTTCTTAGATGAATGACTCTGTTGTTATACGAATGCATAAGAAACAAACACTAATGCCTTTATATCATTTTGAGAGAGAAATACATTGAAAAGAAGTCGAAAATAATGGAACACGATTGAAGCAATATTATACACAATACGTGTACATGATATTAAATTAGTAACACTGGTACAAAATTTTAATTTTTAAGTACATAAAAATAAGAGAGGTATCTCTCAGTTGTAACGCTTTTTTATTTATATATTTTTGTTAATTTAAGTTGAGGAGTGGGGATTCTTGGTAGATTTGTTTTATTACAAGAGTTTGAATAGAAATTTTGAACTATTTTCTTTTTTGCTCTTTCAGTTTTTCTTTGATGTGTTTGTGTATTGAAGTATAAAGGACCTATTCTCTAGCTTAATCTTCCTTTCACATAAAGATTTATTTTGAATAGTTATCATGCCTAACCATTCCCGTATATGAATGAGTCTGTTGTTATACGAATGTATAAGACATAAACACTAATGCATTTATATCATTTTGAGAGTGAAATTCATTGATAAGAAGTCGAAAATAATGAAATGCGACTGAAGCAATATTCTGAAAAATACATACACATGATATTAAAATAGCCCATTTAGTATTAAATTTTATTTCTTTTATATATGCAAATGAGAGATATATATCTCAGCTATAATGTTCTATTTATTTATAGTTTCTTGTTAATTTAATTTGAGGAGTGTGAATTGTTTTCAGATTTGTTTCATTAGAATATTTTGAATTTATATACATTAGAATAGTTAGACATTAGAAAAGTAGAATATTAGAATAGTTTGAATAGAAATGTTGAACTATTTTCTTTATGGCTCTCTCAGTTTTCCTGTGATGTGTTTCTGTATTGCAGTATACCATTCCATTAATTACTGTAGAGAGAAAAAAAGGGAAAGTACTTGACGATAATTTCGGCGTAGCTAAGAAAAATTTGAATTATCTTTCTAAATGAATTCAACGTGATTCTAAATTGCAATCACAGTATCGGGATACTTTGGAGGAGTAGGAAGATAAACAAATTAATACCAGATAATTCCCGCATGTACCAGATAATTTTCAGCCAAAAAACGAACCATTTTTTTACCTGTCTCATAGGGTACTTTTAAATTCTGGAAAATAAAAAATTTTGCTGATCCCGACATATTACGCGCTATATATATATATATATATATATATATATATATATATATATATATATACACATATATATATAAGTATATATATATATATATATGTTTGTTATAAATTATTTAATATTAATAATTAATAAGTTGGTATATTAACATAATTTAATATACAATACATTAAATAGTTATTTAATGTACTGTATATTAAATTATATTAATATACCAACTCTTTTATAATACTATGTTTATGTTTACCGTTTAAAACTCTTATACAAACCTAATTGAATTTCAGCATTATATTTTTTGGATTGCCAATACTTGGGAGAAAATAATAGATGTAACTTTTACGAAATAAGTAAATTAAATTGTTAAAATGTATTAATTCAGAATGAGGGCATCTTATTCCAAAATATTCAATTATCCATTATGGAAATCTTAAAATTCTGCTACATTTTACTTAATGTTTGTGCTAAATGAATGTTGCGCATTTAGCTCGCCATATCAAATGAAAGATCTTTAATTATAGAAACAGTAATGCGACACATTAAGATTTTAAATATCATATCAAGCACTGCAATCCTTCATAACTGAATTTCTACTTCACAAACAAGTAAATACGTGCGAGTGCGTGTGGTTACCATGATAACTGATAAGTGAAGAAAATAAATCTTTTTATCTTATCTTTAGAAAAGATCATGAAACTCATTCTTCATACTAGAGCACTTACATTTCAATGCAGTCAGTCTCCAACGTGAAACAGTTCGAAATTCTATTTAAACTTCTCCGAGGGGGTTATTTTTTTTCTTTCATTCTTAAAATATATTGATTCTTCCATCTAATGCATGGGTGGAGAAGCAAAATTCTGTAACTGAGAAGAATAATTTATCAAATTGTAATTTCAAACTATCACGAAAGAAAAAATGTGAAAAAGGGTAAGTCAAAATGGCAAATTACTGTAGAATAAAAAAGACAAATCTAGAAATTTTCAATAGAATCTAGTTTCAAATATTTGTGTTTATTACAAATACAAAGGAAATATTAATACAATTTGGAATTATATATATATATATATATATATATATATATATATATATATATATATATATATATATATATATATATATATATATATATATATATATATATATATATATATATATATATATATATGTATATATATATATATATATATATATATAATATATATATATATATATATATATATATGTATATATATGTATATATATATATATATATATATGTATATATATATATATATGTCTATATATATATATGTATATATATATATATGTATATATATATATATATATATATATATATATATATATATATATATATATACATATATATATATATATGTATATATATATAGATATAATATATATATATATATATATATATATATATATATATGTATATATATATATATGTATATATATATATTTATAAAAGTATATATATATATATATGTATATATATATATATATATATATATATAAATCATATATATAATATATATTATAAATATATATATATATATATATATATATATACATATATAAATATATATATACATATATTTATGATATATATGTATAATATGTATATATATGTATATGTATATATATACATATATATATACATATATATAATATATATATATATATATATATATATATATATATATATATATATATATATATATATATATATATATATATATAATATATATATATATATATATATATCGGCCATTCCATATCAACAGTTGCTCAATGTCTAAAATTGAAAACTAGTTCCAGTCACATGTGTCATATATCAAAGCGTTGCTAAAAGCTCACAAATAAACATTTATTTTTATTTCCTAATGAGTAAAATCAATAAAAATGTACACTAAATCCGATTGAGTTTTTATTGAACAGTCCACACTTCCAGAGGATAATTCTACAATACTAAGTGCAGCCACATTTGTAGGTGCAGACTTTTGTTGATTATTATTTCAGATTTATGTAAATACTGTTTTTTGAGGGGTTGAATGAAATATACACAAAGGTAAAATTATTATTTTCTGTTAAATGGTTCTAATTCATGAATTTAATGTCACCCCCGTAACATAAAGTTTATTTTAAGAAAAAGCTATTGGGAATAGCAACTTGATCATTGGGATTCACTTTATAAAACATGTTCTCAAGCATATCTAATAGCTATATTTCATGAATGGATAGTTTATAGTATGTTAATTAAATCATAGAAAGATCAAAAAGGTGTTTTTCTATAAATTAAATGAACTTCACGAATATAATATTTTCAGTTATTATTGAAAAAATGAAGAATATTTGATACTTCGAAATACATAAATTTATATCTCAATAAAATTGCGCATAAATTACTTCGTAATTCTCTGAATAACATATTTTTAACAAAATTCTGTATTGTTTGTATTTGAAATGATTCTATATTTTGAACTTTTATTGAATATCATTATTTTATAAAAACTAATACGTAAATATTATTTAATAAAATAGAGATAAATACAAAATAATATATATGTACGTCATTTATGGTGTTATTATGGGCAAAAATTTTAATTTATATCTTTGATAATATATAAACTAAAATGATACCGCTGGAACTTTAGTAAAATGTAACTATCAATAATTGTTAATTTTTATAACTATGAACAATAAAATCTGCATTCAACATAATGCCATATTTTTACAAACTTATTACATCAAAAAATCATTTTATGATTGGATAAAGCACCTTTTAAATTAATTTATCATTTAATACCTGTACTCAATTGGACAAAAAAAGAGGAAAAAATTGTAGTAATTAATCAAAATTAAAAAATCCCCTGCAAAGCGTTACTGCTACATATAAGTAACATGGCAACGTGTTAAAGAACATAAACACGTGAGAATACATTAATCACTGAAAATATTAGCACTCTTAACATAAAAGATTTATTGTTATCCTGGCATTAGATTCTGTATGATATACGATCTAAATTTCGCGCTTCGGAATTATTGTTTTAAATCTAATTTTATACATCATTTTTTACCTACTTGAGAACTAATCACGTTAAACTAATGAATACATCAAAGGCTGCAAATCTTTTAATTGGCATGATCAATAAATATGCAAATAGAAATTTATAAATAATTTTTCACTTAAGCTATTTATTTCAATGACTATTAATGGGCTCTGAAGCAATTAATTGCAAGAACTTTTGTGCACTTTTTTTCTACCCATATACCTATCTATCTAACGTTCTTTTCTTCTGTCTACCTATTTTATCTCTACCCATACTTCCTTTATCTATGTACACACATTTTTCTTTTTTTTCTTTTCAAAAATATGCACACACACAAATATATATATATATATATATATATATATATATATATATATATATATATATATATATATATATATATATATATATATATATATATATATATATATATATATATATATAAATATATATATATATATATATATATATATATATATATATATATATATATATATATATATATATATATATATATATATATATATATATATATATATATATATATATATATATATATATATATATATATATATATATATATATATATATATATATATATATATATATATATATATATATATATATATATATATATATATATATATATATATATATATATATATATATATATATATATATATATATATATATTTATATATATATGTATATATATATATATATATATATATATATATATATATATATATATATATATATATATATATACATATATATATATATATATATATATATATATATATATATATATATGTATTTGTATACATATATCTATCTATCTATCTATATATATATATATATATATGTGTGTGTACATATATATATATATGTGTTTGTGTGAGTGTGTGTAGATATACATCCATATATATATATGTATATATACTATATGTATATATAGAGATCCAGATACATTATATCTACACTATATATATATATATATGTATTTTAATATATATATATATGGGCATCACTTTAAACAAATAAACTAAAAATATATAAACAAACTTTCATCAACAATAAAGTAAGCAATCAAATACTTAGTTTAAAAAACATATTATATTATTTCCTTGAAAAGAAACTAAATTATGAGAGCTGGCGACATTTTTGGAGACATTATTTCCACCTATTCTAGGACATTTAACACACACTTCCGCTACACACGTTTCCCTTATCTTAATACAATTTTCTTATAGCAAAGGGGTCTAATAATGACATAATCTTTAACTCTTTAGTTGATCCCATATGAGGGAATAATTAAATATTGCATTTTATACTTTTTCCTATTTCATACGTCAAATTGAAAAATATATCTAAATGTAAGACACCATACCAAATTATATTCCGCTTAAGATACTGTATATCATATGTGATTTACAAGCGTATATGTACAATATTAAAAGTGTATATCATATGTGGTATGCAATGAGCTAATTTAGTTTCGTATATGTATGTATATATATGTGTGTGTATAATCCTGAAAAAAAAAACTGCCGGTCACAATAATTATGTAGCCCCTATTGCTTTTCCTTCTCCGGGCTAATGGGCAAGGAGGAACCTAATCAGCTAGCAGTAATAAAGTAAGATGCAGGCAGGCCACATTGAATATATTGCACACAAGTTCAAGTCTAATTGTAATTTTATTTAAGAGCTGGTAGAAAAGGGCATCTTTACTAGTCAGCGGCAGAAGAGAGAATGTTTACGAAAACACGTGCTGGATCAGAGTTGGACACCATAGCGAGACAAAGACGAAATATTTCCCAGGGAAATGGAACTTAAGTCATCGAATATAACTGTCAGATCAGGTTAAAAACAGAGGCATTTGCTGGATACAGATGGGGAATGCGGTGAGTGCACAGGAAATTTCATTTATTGCATAGAATGCTTTGATAAATGAGTTGGAAGAAATTTAAATCCAGGACAATCCTTTGATTAAGACACTTTTGGCTCTTAATCAAAGGATCTTGGGAAAATAGATTTTAATCAATTAGAATGGAAGAGAGACTGTTTTTAAGAGATATTAAAGTGAAATAAATTTTATATATCACACACACACACACACACAAACATATATATATATATATATATATATATATATATATATATATGTATATATATATATATATATATATATATATATATATATATATATATATATATATAGAGAGAGAGAGAGAGAGAGAGAAGTGTGAGTGTATATGTATATATATATATACACATGTACATACACATAGATATATGTCTGATTGTATGTATATGTTTATGTCTTTATTCGGTTTAAAATATAGTTTACGATTGGGCTTGAAATTTACATCCTAAAGAAGTTTTTGCATGTAAGGAATTCCTTTAAAAATATCATTTTACCAAAATTTAGTATTTTAAGCCCTGTGCATAACTATACTATTTTTATAAATATTTTAATTACATTTTTTTTAAGATTTTTCACATAAATTATGAATTATTTCTACTTTCCATTTCAACAAAATACAAAATTTATTTCCCATCTGAAAAAAAAACTGAATAAAATTTATTAAACGAAAGATGATATCTCGATAAGGGAAATTTCCAATCTTTAGTAAGTTTAACAAACATTTACAGTAATGTCTTCCGATTTTATTTCCTTTGAAAAATTCTATGAAAAGGAAATCTCAACTTCATGGTAAAGATACACAACAAGCTTTTCAAAATCTCACCGGCAGTTCAATATATGACTTCCGGATTATATTATCAACTTTCTCCAGAAACCATCAAAAGAGGGGAAAAAAGTTTCATAAGTTTTTTTTTGTTCTTTATGACAGTAACGAAAGAGTAAAAATCGTTGGGAGAAGGTGAACTGATCTTCGTCATTTTGTTATAGTCACCAGAAAGCAATTTCCATTCCCTACTTTATCGTCCTATTCATTTTTATGACTAGAACGTCTGATATGGCACAAACTTAATACAAAATATATTGGCTTCTTATTAAAGAAACGAGGATATAGATGCGGCTGATAAGGTAAAATTGAGAATCTAAATAACCACGTGATTGTTCCCAGCGAGAATCAATCACAAAGAAAATTTCTGCAGCGTGAAAAAAGAAAAAAAAAGAATGTTGTAGTCGCCTTGGGGATACTAGAAGACGTGGGTTTCCTCAATTAAGATGGAGAATACACACATACTCACACACATATACAGAGAGAAAAAAAAAGGAAACTGGGGCCCAATTTTTGAGAATCTGTCTTGGTAATTTAGCTGTCACATTGTGCAGTTCAGCATGCGGGTAAACTTCGTTGGCAAGTTGACAGGGTACAAGATAAAAGTTGGAGTAGTTTCGCATATTTATTTGCACACGCAAAGTATTTTCGTTCGGTTCAGCGTATGCCATTATTTCTTTAACTAAAGGAAGTGATTCTTTCTGAAATATATGAGAGGAGGAAAAAAAAAGCGAGAGAGAGAGAGAGAGAAAATGTTTAATGTGCGTTGACGAATTAGGGTATTTCTTATGGCCTAGAGAACTTTTTGTTGGCACGTCTCAACTTAAAGCTCTAAGCGAGATCAGAATCCGAATCTATTGTCTTCTATTCAAAATTCCTAATTTTTGCAGGGAAGGATTATTTTAATTTTCATTTCCTGCAAGAGTATAATTTATTTTATTTTATTTTTTAGCGTATTTGTTACTAAAACAATTTTTTTTTATTTAAGCTTATAGTAGCAGATAAACGGTGGTTTGGTTAGGAACTCTATGGTCTACTTTTTGTTATACAATGGTTAACGGACCAGTAATTACTACTTAAACCCCATTCTGAAAGACTATGATCACCTATGCCTGAAGCAGGATTAGAAGCCACGGATTCTGGTACCTAAAAGCAGAGCCCAACCTTAAGACCATTGTCCATAACGAAGTCTTTTGCAATTAATTAAAAACGAAGAATTACTTTATATATATTTTAGGTGTCTCATATTCAGGGAAACTATCCCCATACGGAGACATAAACTTCTATCATAGTTCATAGTTAACATCGATTCATAAAACCTTCATTATAAATAAAATTAGGACAACATAATATGTTCTGATTCTCTGACATAAAGTGACTGTTCTTTCAAATGATTTAAGAACTCTCCAAATTAAAATATGCTTAGTTTTATTTATTTAAAATAGTTTATTTTTAATGCTAATATACAAGCCATACAACAAAAAAAAATTTATTTACCCTGTAGGTAAATTAGGAAACATGCATATTAGAAACTAAATTTTATGTCAAATTGAATCTTTTTCTATTCTCTAAAACTAAAACTTCAGTTTCTAAAATTTCTAATATATCTAAGAAAATGAAATTTGAAAGCAAGTAGCACTCATCATGCAATAAAATTAAATTATTTTTCTCTTATTATAACCCTTATCAAAATAACTGAGTTGAATATAATGAAAAATATAATAAGCTATTATTTCAAATGAAAATCAGTTTCTAACTTATATAAGTCAAAAGTTATTTCGTGGTTAAACGGATTTCTGATTTTTCTCATTTGGTGTATATTTTATAATTAAAAAATGCATTTTTTTCATATATCAAAACTAATATGATTCTTATAAACTTAAACATTTATTAAGAATCTTTAAAAAATACTCTAAAAGGATAAGAATATTTTGTTTTGAATCTAAAAAAGTTGCTTTAATTAAGGCTTTTCTACCCTTAAAACACTGTGTCCACTTAAGATGAAAAACAAAATAAGTTTAGCTCTAACGAAGTAAAAATGAAACCTTGTTGTTTAATATTCATTTCATAGTTATAAAGACATTTAACTAGAAATAATTACCCGTTTATTCGAGGCACACATTTAGTCCTTTAAAAAGGCGAAAATACTGAGGCACTCTTTTTGACGTACTGGAGTTAGACAGATTTCATTTCTGTACCTTAGCATTTTGCATTTTTGTTTGCACAGTAAAAGCTCTCAAAGCATAAAAAAGAAAAAAAAAATAGTTGTTTCCACTGGCCTGGCGCCAAACCAAAATACTAGGTCTTGATTTATAACCCAAACATCTCAAGCTGGCGTTGGCTGACGGTTTCTCGTGTTTTTATACATACTAAGGATTTTCCTCTACTATCAAAATGGTCTGCCAAAAATTGAATTGTCTCAACCACGCATGAGTTTAATAGATTAAAAAAATTTCTTCTATGTATTTTAATAGGAATAGAACTTTATATATTATTCACTATATAAAGTAAATTGGAATTAAATTTCAAAACGTAACTATGGACATAATTTTAAGAGCTAAAAAACTTAATTGTGTTGACAACGTATGAGTTTAATGGATTAAAAAATTTCTTTTATATATTTTAATATGAATAGAACTTAATATATTATTCACTATATAAATTAAATTGGAATTAAATTTTTAAACGTAACAATGGACATAATTTTAAGAGCTAAAAAACGTAATTGTGTCGACCATGCATGAGTTTAATAGATTAAAAAAATTTCTTCTATGTATTTTAATAGGAATATAACTTAATATATTATTCACTATATAAATTAAATTGGAATTAAATTTTAAAAAGTGGTTATGGACAAGATTTTAAGAGGTAAAAAGCTTAATTGTGTCGATCATGCATGAATTTAATAGATTAAAAAATTTTCTTCTGTGTATTTTAATAGGAATAGAACTTAATATATTATTCACTATATAAATTAAATTGGAATTAAATTTCAAAATTTAACTATGGACATAATTTTAAGAGCTAAAAAGCTTAATTGTGTCGATCATGCATGAATTTAATAGATTAAAAAATTTTCTTCTGTGTATTTTAATAGGAATAGAACTTAATATATTATTCACTATATAAATTAAATTGGAATTAAATTTCTAAAGTAACTATGAACATAATTTAAAGAGCTAAAAAAAGTAATTGTGTCGACCATGCATGAGCTTAATAGATTAAAAAAATTTCTTCTGTGTATTTTAATAGGAATAGAACTTAATATATTATTCACTATATAAATTAAATTGGATTTAAATTTCAAAACGTAACTATGGACATAATTTTAAGAGCTAAAAAAAGTAATTGTGTCGACCACGCATGAGTTTAATAGATTAAAAAAATTCTTCTATGTATTTTAGTAGGATTAAAACTTAATATATTATTGACTATATAAATTAAATTGGAATTAAATTTCAAAACGTAACTATGGACATAATTTTAAGAGCTAAAAAACTTAATTGTGTTGACAACGTATGAGTTTAATGGATTAAAAAATTCCTTTTATATATTTTAATATGAATAGAACTTAATATGTTATTCACTATATAAATTAAATTGGAATTAAATTTTAAAAAGTAGCTATGGACATAATTTTAAGAGGTAAAAAACGTAATTGTGTCGACCACTCATGAGTTTAATAGATTAAAAAAAATTCTTCTATGTATTTTAATAGGATTACAACTTAATATATTATTGACTATATAAATTAAATTGTAATTAAATTTTGAAACATAGCTATGAACATAATTTGAATAGGTAAAAAAAGTAACTGTGTCGACCACGCATGAGTTTAATAGATTAAAAAAATTTCTTCTATGTATTTTAATAGGATTAAAACTTAATATATTATTCACTATATAAATTAAATTGGAATTAAATTTCAAAATTTAACTATGGACATAATTTTAAGAGCTAAAAAGCTTAATTGTGTTGACAACGCATGTGTTTAATAGATTAAAAAATCTTAGATGCATTTTAATAAGAATTGAACTTAAAATATTAGATATTATTCAAAATATAATTTAAAAGGGAATTAAAATTTAATCTTCAAAACGTAAATATAGACATAATTTTAAGAGCTTAAAATCCTAATTGTGTTGACCACGTATGAATTTAATAGATTAAAAAAATCTTCTATGCATTTTAATAAGAACTGAATTTAATATATTATTTACTCAAAATATATTTTAAAATGGAATTAAAACTTAAACTTCAAAACGTAACTATGCAATCAATTTTAAAAGCGCAATTAATAAATAACATTAGCATTTGTCATCCTCCATAAAAGTGAATTATATTTAAAGGGTCTCTTATCTTCTAAAGGAAATTTGTGTATATAAATTTATATAAGGATGTGTGAGCTATTCAAAACATGTTACATCTGGTTTAAGTTTAAGAAATTATTCCTCTTTTTTAATTACCGGAAAAAATGATATATTTTTTAAATGATTTATTTTTTATTATAATAAATTAAGATCTATTTTTTTCATTATTTTATGAGAAATAAAATATTTCTTAAATGTTCCTAAAATTTTAGCATAGTTTTTATGCATAGACTTCAGAGTCTATCAAAATATAATTATTTTCATGCATCAAGACTCCTTTTTTGAGTGTCAAATAGTTTTCATATAACAATCTGAACATATTCTCAAAAAGAGAATGAACTGAGAAACACTTTTCTGCGTTAGGCGTTGAGTATCAGGCTTTTTTGTTTCGAAAAGCTTCAAATTTGATTCTATAATTTTTTCTCAGTTTTTACAGATATATTTAAAGATTTTCAAGCATTAAGACTCCTTTTTTGAGTGTTAAATAGTTTTCATTTAACAATCTGAACATATTCTCATAAAGAGAATGAGCTGAGAAACATGTTCCTGCGTTAGGGGTTGAGTATCATCCTTTTTGTTTTGAAAAGATTCAAATTAGATTCTATAATTTTTTCTCAGTTTTTACAGAGATATTTAAAGATTTTCAAGCATTAAGACTCTTTTTTTGAGTGTCAAATAGTTTACATATAACAATCTGAACATATTCTCAAAAAGAGAATGAGCTGAGAAACATGTTTCTGAGTTAGGCGTTGAGCATCATGCTTTTTTGTTTTGTAAAGCTTCAAATTAGATTCTATAATTTTTTCACAGTTCTTACAGAGGTATTTAAAGATTTTTCACTAGTTCATCGAAGGAGAGATTTTTTTTTAAAACATTTTATGGCACTTTAGATTTAACCCCTTCGCGACAAATGTCTCTATAAGCAACGCAGTGATTTCACTCTTATCACTCCAGCGTCGCCTCCAATCTCCGGATGATATTGAGAGACCAGCGTCGCGTATACGTAATAGGAGATCTGAACTTTTTATTTTAATTTTTAAAGCTCATTTTAATTACTAGAGGGCTTAAGCAGCAACGGTTTTCACAATGGTCGACTCTTCTAGTATTTACGTGCTGGTCCTCAAGGGGTTAATAACAGACGTGCATACCTTTGTTGAGTATACATAATAATAATTTGACTTTTTCTTCATTCAAATATAAACTGTGACGTTTCTTTCCTCTTCCATTAATTATGTCACCTTTTTTACGTGTAGAAATATTATAACCATGTTTATATATATCTGTTTTTTATGATTGAATAATAGTATTATTTTTGGAAAGCGAAAATGATAGCCTTCTGTCCTTTATTTTTTCAGTGACATTTTAAAATGCTGAATACTTTTAATGCTGTATACAAGTACCTAAACCTTATTTCAATATGATGCCATGCACATTTTTATTCTAACATTTAAATCTAAATTAATAAGTGAATTATAATCATGTTTTTACATATGTTTATTTTAATAACTGAATAAAAGTATTTTCTTCTTAAAACGAAAATTATAGCCTTCTGTCCTTTATTTTTCAGCGACATTTTAAAATGCAGAATACTTTTAATGCTGTATGCATTTACCAAAACCCTATTTCTGTGTGATTCCAAGAACATTTTTATTCTAACATTTAAATCTAAATTCATAAGTGAATTATAACAATGTTTTTACATTTTTTTTTATAAAAATTGAATAAGAGTATTTTCTTCGGAAAGCGAAAATTATAACCTTCTGTCCTTTATTTTTCAGCGACATTTTAAAAGGCTGTATATAGTTACCTAAACCCTATTTCAATATGATGCCAGGCACATTTTTATTCTAACATTTAAATCTAAATTCATAAATGAAGGAACCTCTGAAGGATTTTATGAAAGTGTCAAAATCAAATTTATTTGAAATGTAATATTTTTCGAGTGTTTGTATCTTTTATTTGTATACGTATAATACCTCTATAATTTATTTTATTTGTAGTAAAAAGTAAACAAAATTTCGGGATAGAAAACAATATTTTTTACATACAAATAACACAATTTTTGGATTTTAATAATAATAATAATGGAGTATTTGGTATTTCAAAACCAATTTTATAAATAATGCTTTACTCTATCCAGCCGATAGTAACTGGTTTTGTTCAAACTTCTAGAACACTAATTAGCATCTTCAAGATATAAAATTATTATTTTTA
Organism: Pardosa pseudoannulata; assembly: GCA_032207245.1. Classification (NCBI taxonomy): domain Eukaryota; kingdom Metazoa; phylum Arthropoda; class Arachnida; order Araneae; family Lycosidae; genus Pardosa; species Pardosa pseudoannulata. The sequence continues at coordinate 134,570,608 of CM063498.1, read as the reverse complement.
TAATTATTTTATTATTATTAATTTTTTAGATATTTTAAATTTTTAGCCTGCAATGTAATTACCATTCCTGCCATAGACATTTAAAATTTCTGACTTTGGAGGTAAGTATATTTAAATTTATTTATCATTGTCTTTGAAAAGGTTAAAATGAAATGTAGAATAACTATATCTATTACACAGAGGAAATTCTCAATACTTCACATATGCTTTACAAAATACATTTAAGAAGACCTCACAAAACATAAGCACCCGACTTCTGAATAATTAACATTCTTCGAAAGGTTGGAATCTCATAAGTTTATTTCTAAAATTCTTTATTTTCAGACTGTTTAACACAATTTGGTGAATTTAAAATGTAAATCTAATTAGCTTAACAAGTAGTTATCTCGTTAAAGTGCATTTATAACAACACATCGAAAAACACAAGTACCCAACTTTTGAATAATTAACATTTTTTGAAAAACTACATCTGATAGTTTTTTTTTAAATATAAACCTTAATTTTAAGATTGTTTAACACCACACAGAAAAACTAAAATGTAAATGTCAATTAGCTCAAATGATATTTTTTTTTTTGTGATAGGATGTATAAGACCTTGTAAAATTACCCAACAGTAGAATAATTAGCATCCATCAAAAGATTGAATTGAGATAATTCTTAAAAGACTGTTTAATACCCTATAGGGTTTCATTAGCCGTAGTGTTGCTAAAAATTAGACCACAGTACTCCAAACCAAATCAACTAACTAACACCACATAGAAAATCTAAAAAGCAAATCCTGTTCCTTCAAATGATAGTACTCTCGCTAAAATACGTATAAGGGCTATCAGAACACAAGTACCAAAATTTTGAAGAGTTATTAATGTTCCAAAGACTGGATTGCCATAAGTTTATAAAAGATTTTATTTTAGGACTATTATACACCCCGTGGAGAATCTGAAATATAAATAGAATTAGTGCTACTGATGGCTCTACCGTTTAAGTGTAACATCGCAAAACACGAGTACCCAACTTGTATTCAAAACACTTCGATTGATTGCATTCGCCTAGGTTTATTTATAAAAATACTTAAATTAGGCCTGTTTTAAACCACACAGAGAATCCAAAAGGCAATTCAGTTTCCTTAACTGATTGTACACTCTTTAAAATGAGTATAGGACCTAGCAAAACACAAGTGCCCAACTTCTGAAGGATTAACATTTTTCGAAAGTTCAGATTCGAATAAGTTTATTTATAAAAATATTTACTTTACGATTGTTTTAAACCACATAGAAAATCCAAAAAGCAATTCATTTTCCTAAACTGATAGTACACTCTGAAAAATTAGTATAGGACTTAGAAAAGAAAAAATGCCCAATTTCTGAAGGATTAACCTTCTCCGAAAGTTTGAATTCAGATAACTTTATTTATAAAAAATCTTTATTTTACGCCTGTTTTAAACATAGAGAATCCAAAAGGCAATTCAGTTTCCTTAACTGATAGTACTCTCTTTAAAATGAGTATATTGCTTAGCAAAACACAAGTACTCAACTTTTGAAGGATTAATATTCTTCGAAAGTTTGGATTCGAATAAGTTTTTTTATAAAAATATTTACTTTACGCCTGTTTTAAACCACATAGTGAATCCAAAAAGAAATTCAGTTTCCTTAACTGATAGCATACTCTTTAAAATGAGTATAGGACCTAGCAAAACACAAGTACCCAACTTCTGAAGGATTAACATTCTTCGAAAGTTCGGATTCGAATAAGTTTATTTATAAAAAATCTTTATTTTAAGACTGTTTTGCACCACGTAGAGAATCTAAAATGTAAATCCAATTTGCTCAACTGATAGTTCTCTCGCCAGGTCTGTTAGAAACCGTGTGGCGTTCTCCACCCTAAACATTCGATCGTATCTAAACATTTTCTTTTTTCTGGTACAGTGCCAAGACTTGAGTTTCCCTCTCGCATCATTGAAAACATCATTCTGCTGTGCTGCAAATCAATCATCCCCTCAAAACATGCTATTTTGATACCTCTTAAACAGGACACCGTACGAGAGAGTATTTTCCCAATTTTGGGAAAAAAATTACTCTTGAAAGTTTCTCTCTCCGTCCTCTTATGAGACCAAAGAAAATAAAAACAGCGTTTATCAAGTCTTGCCTAAGATAAAATAGTCATTTTCGATTCTATCGGGTAATGTGTTTTTACAATGGTTTTCTGATAATAGTTAAAAGTATCCTACTAGGGTTGATCTCATTTTTCCTTAAAGAAATTTAATGCAAACATTTTTCATGGTACCTCTGAAAATTTTAGATAATTTTGAAACCTTAATTGCATTATATTTTTGGGTAATGTAATATTTTTAAATATACGTTAATGCATTAAACAATTATTGATCTGCAGATAACTTATGATATTAAGTAAAATTCTTTAAAATGCATAATCTTCAGGTCTTTCTATACATTTTTTAAATAATCACTTAAAAGTAATCAGTTTTGATTCTATTGTGTAATATATTTTTACAATAGATTCCTGATAAAACTTTAAATTATCTAACAATCATTCATCTTATTTCCTCTTAAAATTTAATGAAAACTTTTTTGTTTGTGTTTTTGGAAAATTTAAAGAACTTTGATACCATAATTATGATATATTATTAGATAATGCACTTTTTTAAATATACTTAATATCATCTGACGATTATTGATCTAAAGAGTATAAATCAAAATGTTTAAAAATATATTGAAAATGCAAGTTCTTTAGTGGATTTCTATTATTTTAAAAAATGATCATCTTAAAACTTTTAACAAAAGCTATTATAGATCTTGTGGCATATAGACTATTATAGACCTTAATGACTTTTAGTAAATACCCCAAGACATCGCTAAAGGTAAATCATAGTCAATGTAATCAATATTTTAAACTTAAGTTAAATTCATCGGAAAACCTATGAAAAGATACTTGAAGGGGAATTCTATCAGAATTAATGATATTTCATATAAAGACATAAAGTGTCTAAACATGACATAAAATCAATATATTTAATCACTTAAATTAATTGCATGGCTGTTCAGCCTGAGGAAATTTATGTCAAAACCAGGGTCCTTTGGCTGATTTTAGTATAATACCACAACTCCTATTATAACATTAGTACTTTATAGGTTTCAAATAAGTAAATCATAGTGAAATATTTTAAAAGATTTAAAGGATAACCATTAATGCAGTAAACAAGACCAATTTACTAATCAATCTTTTATAATTTAAAAATTATTTATTTTGATATTTAAATCTTTATTAAATATAAAGGACGTTTAATTTTTGTTTCCATTATGAAACGTTAAAAAAACTTTCCTGGGATATGACAAATTCTTTTTAATACTAAAAGATCAATGATTTTTATATATTTACAATACAATAAGTACTTAAATATTTCCAAGTTAAAAATCAATCATTACTTTTCTACTAAGTAATTAAATATTTTAAAGCTGAACGAAAACCTAAAGCGAGTTCGTGATGAACATTATATATACTGTCATTAATGACTGCAAAATCGAATAAGGAAAATGGTTCGAATTTACCTCTGTTTTGATCTCACTTTTAATAAATAATCAATGGGCGTCCTATCTAAATTCAGGAGTATCGGATTCTAGGGAATAAGGCTTGCTTCTGCAAACAAACCCTGTGGAGAGATACTCATTGATTTTATGTCAGAATTCGCAATGCTTATTCCAGTACAATGCAAATATCTATATCTTGAAATAGAATAACAGAATAACGTATTGATACAAAATCATTTTACATTTATATTTCAGAGGCTCTCATTTTTCTTATGTTCTCTTTGATTTAAGCATTCAACTCATCGAGTTGTTGCCAGAACATGATAAATATGTAATACAAGTTATTGATGGCATTGATGTACATTAAGTGAAAAAAAAACTAGACTTTTTAAAATATATTTTTGCTTTTAGATAGGGGGAAACATTATGCAGGGACCATCTACTGTAATTACGAGAAGAATTAAATCTAAATGGATTCAGTTATGCAGAAATAGATCATTAACGTAACATTAAATTTCGAAGAATAATTATTAGACTGGATAAAACAGAATTCACTAATGGTAGATGATCATCATTCTATGGAAATATTAAGAATTATTTAATCTCTGTCCATTATTTTCTTTCAAAAGTATTTCATGAAAGTTAAGAATTTATAAGAAGGGGTTTTTTTTTAAATTAAAGTTTGCCTGTTAAATTATATCCTGTTAGTGTTATAGATATATTTTAAATAGTAATTTCTATGAGTGATATATCAAGTTTTCAAACGAAAGATGTGTTTATAACATGGGCAAATTGCAATATTTATTTTATATAACTTCATTTAGCATAAAACAAATTAGTGGCCACATTTTATTCTATATTTCTATAATAATCTGAAATTTACAGTTAAAAATTAAATTAATTAGATGAATATCACTCCAGAGAAAACATTTTTATAGGGTGTGATCGGAAGGTTAAATTTTTATACAAATATCTAGTACTTTCATCACAGATTTTTTGCTGATTTATACATCTTAAATAATCTTTAATAAAGGATTATATATGTCCTATTAAAAATGCCAACAAAACAGGAATATCTTAACTAAGATTAAAGTTATCTTGTATACTTAATTTAGATGTAATCAGAGGTTTAAATTTTTATGAAAATCTTTAATTTCATCATAGGTATTTTGTAGATTTAAGAATCTTAAATACTTTATAATACAGCATAATTAAAGCCCTAATAAGAATACTGATAGAAAAAGGATATCCTAAAAACTGAGATATAAGATACCTTGTCTCCTTGACCTAGACAAAAAAGACAACTTTATTGAAATAGGCAGAAACAGATAGACAAATAAAAAGTTTTTATATACAATTTATTTTATAGTTCATATTAAAAAGAAGCTACCGCAAATGGATATAGACACTATTTCCTTGGTTTCTGCAGGTTATTATCTCAAGAATTAAGCACAGTGACTTGTTTTAGTCATAAATGATGGACATAGAAAATTTTAAGATTATATAATTTAATTTTCGTATTGATTTATTATTATGGTACTTAATAATGTAAAAAATACAACTGTAAATGAATACTGGTACCAAACCACACATATAGTAGTACAATTTGCTATAATTATCTTTAAAAAGAAGCTTTTAAATAAGGCATTATGAACATTTTTATCTTCATTTCTCTTCATTATTATATCCCCATTTATACATAGCACTACATCTTCCATAAGACACTGGATATATATCATTTCAGGTTTTCCTAATTTCATTATTAATTAACGATTACAACGACTAATAGAAAGGAAACATGTATGAATGCAGGTTGCTACAAAACTCCAAGTTTATATATATATATATATATATATATATATATATATATATATATATATATATATATATATATATATATATATATATATATATATATATATATATATATATATATATATATATATATATATATATATATATATATATATATATATATATATATATATATATATATATATATATATATATATATATATATATATATATATATATATATATATATATATATATATATATATATATATATATATATATATATATATATATATGTATATATATATATATGTATATATATATGTATATATATATATATATATATATATATATATATATATATATATATATATATATATATATATATATATATATATATATATATATATATATATATATATATATATTTAGTATATTAGATAATTTCTTTTGTAATAGAGATATAAATAAGAATTTATGAACATTTAACCATAATCTTTATAGTCCTAGTTATCTCAGCAATTAAACACAGTTTTTGATATATCACTGCACATTTTATTTGATAGTTCATATTAAAAAGAGCAATTTTAATATATAATACATTTTAATATTTATAATATAGATTTCCGAATAAGTGTAAGAGAATTACACAAAAGAAGTACAAAAGAAATGTACCTGTGAATGAATACTATTGAACCACATATTTCTAAATATTTTAGTGCAATACCTAGATAATTTCTTTTCTAAAAAATATATAATGAATTTATGAACATTTTAGTTTAATGTTTATACTAATAGTTATCTCAGTAATTAGACACAGTGAGGAATATGTGACATACCACATTTTATGATTTATAATGCTGATTTGCGAATAGTGTACGACAATTATAAAATGAAAAAATTCCCCTGTGAATGAATGATACTATTGAAACACACATTTCTAAATATTTTAGTATAATACCTAGGTAATATCTTTTCTAAAAGATATATGAAAGATTTATGAACATTTTAGTTTAATCTTTATACTCCTAGTTATCTCAGCAATTAAGCACAGTGTTTAATGTTGGATATGACACTAGATATGCCACATTTTAAGATTTAAAATGTCAATTTTCGTATAAGTGTACGACAATTATAATAATAAAAGAAATACCTCTGTGAAGGAAAGATACTATTGAACCACACATTTCTAAATATTTTAGTACAATACCTAGATGATTTCTTTTTTAAAAGATAAAGAATTTATGAAAATTTTAGTTCAATCTTTATACTCCTAGTTATTTCAGTAATTAAACACAGTGAGGAATATTTGATATGACATTAGAATGCCACATTTTAAGATTTATAATGTCGATTTTCAAATAAGTGTACGACAATTATAAGACAGAAGATATACCCCTGTGAATGAATGATTCTATTGAACCAAGTATTTCTATATACTTTAGTATAATACCTAGATAATTTCTCTTCTAAAAGATAAAGGATTTATGAAAACTCTACTTTATTATTTATACTCCTAGTTATCTCAGTAATTAAACACAGTGAGGAATATTTGATGTGGAGCTAGACATACTACACTTTAAGATTTATAATGTTGATTTCCGAATACGTTTATGACAATTATAAGAACATAAGAAATACCCCTGTGAATGAATGATGCTATTGAACCACACATTTCTAAATATTTTACTATAATTCTTAGGCAAAATCTTTTCGAAAAGATATATAAAGAGTTTATGAACTTTTTAGTTTAATCTTTATACTCCTAGTTATATCAGCAATTAAACACAGGGAGGAATGTTTGATATGGGACTAGGCATGATACGTTTTAAGATTTATAATGTCGATTTCCGAATAAGTGTAATTCAATTATAAGAACATAAGAAATACTCCTGTGAATGAATGATAAAATTATAGTTTAATCTTTATACTCCTAGTTTTCTCATAAATTAAAAACAGTGAGGATTATTTGATATGGGCCTAGACATGCCACATTTTAAGATTTATAATGTCGATTTCCGAATAAGTGTAAGACAATTATCAGAGAAAAGAAATACCAATGTGAATGAACGATACTATTGAACCACACATTTCTAAATATTTTAGTTTAATACCCTGATAATTTATTTTCTAAAAGATATATAAAAGATTTTTGAACTTTTTAGTTTAATCTTTATACTCCTAGTTATATCAGCAATTAAACACAGGAAGTAATGTTTGATATGGCACTAGACATGCCACGTTTTAAGATTTATAATGTCGATTTCCGAATAAGTGTAAGACAAATATAAGAACATAAGAAATACTCCTGTGAATGAATGATAATATTGAACTATACATTTCTAAATACTTTAGTATAATTCCTAGATAATTTCTTTTCTTAAAGATATATAAAGGATTTATGAACATTTTAGTTTTATCTTTATACTCCTAGTTATCTCAGCAATTAAACACAGTGAGGAATGTTTGATATGGCACTAGACATGCCACATTTTAAGATTTATAATGTCGATTTCTGAATAAGTGTAAGACAAATATAAGAACATAAGAAATACCCCTGTGTATAAATGATACTATTGGCCTACAATTTCTAAATATTTTAGTATAATACCTAGATAATTTCTTTTCTAAAAGATATATAAAGGATTTATGAACATTTTAGTTTAATCTTTATACTCCTAGTTATCTCAGCAATTAAACACTGTGAGCAACATTTGACATGACACATTTTAAGATTTATAATGTTGATTTCCGAATAAGTGTACGATAATTACAAGACAAAAGAAGTACCTATGTGAATGAATGATACTATTGAACCACATATTTCTAAATATTTTAGTATAGTACCGATATAAATTCTTTTCTAAAAGATAAAGAATTTATGAACATTTTAGTTTAATATTTATACTCCTAGTTATCTCAGCAATTAAACACAGGGAGCAATGTTTGATATAGCACTAGAAATGCCACATTTTAAGATTTATAATGTCGATTTTCGAATAAGTTTTTGACAATTATAAGAACACAAGAAATACCCCGGTGAATGAATGATGCTACCAAACCACATATTTCTATATATTTTAGTTTACTTTCTTGGCCCTCAGTAAAATAAATGAATCACCCTATCTTTTAATTTTTCTTTTCTTGGGAAGTTTTATTCCAAATGTTTTCCAAACTTTATTATTTATTTTCGAATTGCGTGCCAAAACTTTCTTCCATATGATCTAAAATATACCATTCTCTAACGGTACAAATCAATCATCTTCTCATAAATAACGTTTTGTTATGTCTCAAAAAGACACTGCATAAAACGCATAAAAATGCATGAGTGAAGTTGCAAAAGATACTTCTTTTTTTATGCAGGAGGAAAGAATAAAAGTGTTTATCTAGAGAGTTTTCCCTGATAAAATCATCATTAGCGAATCTATCAGGTTCGTCACGTAATGTATTTTACAATGGTTTATAGATAATAGTTAAAGTGTGTTTCAGATAGTGCATTCTAAAGATAGATACCCTTATTTTTCCTTTAAGTAACTTTATCAGAAATGCTTTTTTAGAAGAAAAAGTTTTTCTTTTAGAAATTTAACGGATTTAGGTAATGTACCAACTGACGTTTCTTATAAAGAATCACATTATACAACTATTGATACGTTTTCGATTTAAAGAAGAGATATATAGCTCCCAGAAATCTCATATATATAGAAATAGCTTTTCTTACCATTTTTTTGTAAGTTTTGGCAAATCGATAGAGGGATAATGTAGATATCTGTAAAATTATAAACTCGTTCAAACGTGAGAAAAAGTATTACTATAAATCTTTCACTGTGTATTTATCTTTAATAGATTGTTCAAGAAGAGCAGTTATTTTTCTGCTGTGTTTTAGTTATTTATTACAAAATGATTATATATCTCATGGTATTGTTCTTTGCAGGCATAATAAACTACAATGTCTTCTTTGAAGTTTTTCACACAGTTACTTGTCGTACTTCTTTATAACTTTCGAAATAACTTTAAGCTACTTATCAAAATCGTCAAAGTGTTTTATTTGATTGTACATTAACATTTTTATAAAATTTTATAATATACAATGTATATTTTTGAGCCTTTATTCTAACTAAGTTTAAAGTCTTTTGTGTTCAGTGATATAACTTTTTGCTTAAATTTAACATTTTTGGATTGCTATATGCATCTAGATACGTATCAGTGATAAGGAACTTATATCAAAGAATATATTTACTGCTTATTTAAGTTTTAAATACCAACTAAAGTGTGAGAGTACAGCTATGTTTGTGAAACTCATTTGCTCGCCGCACTCACACATTGTGGATTGAATGCCCAAGTTTTTTTCTCGACTCCAGGAAGCGTGTAGTGTGGCCAGTGAAAACGATTGCACTTAAACTTCACCAAATTTTGGAGAGTTGTGATTGGCCTACAGGAGGCGATCAGTACCATCCTTGGAGTCCCGGTCCTTCTGGGCAGAGCCTGGAAAGAACGCATTGTGCAAAAGACAATGGAACAACGAACGCATCAGCATAGGATAATGGAAAAAGTATAGGGTTGCCTGAGTAGAAAGAAGAAAGAAAAAGAATACAACGTTCTCTTGGACTTTTTTTTTCAGGTGTAGCACGTGGAGTGCTTCTTTTAATTTTTAATTTAAAAAAAAATATTTTTTTAGCATATTTCCTTGTCTTTTGTTCAATATTTGAAAGTTGTAATATAGATCAGTGGAATTTTACTATAATTAAAGACGATATAAAGTAACCTTGGGTTATAAAATGCTTTGAAATAACAACAGCAATGTACTACACCACAGCATAAAGAACATAAATTTAAATCTCCACTTTTCAATATATAATGTTAGTAATATCTTGACACAAAACTTATATTCCATTAACCCTTGCCGGTTTTCCACGTACACCGTACGGGTGTGGATACCTTGACCATACAATGATTTGCCCGTACGCAGTACGGGAATTCTGATTTCTTTGTCGTTCTCATTGCCTTGGCCTTATCCATTGTATTTTTAATGTCAGATTAACCGTATAGATGCTCACAAGATGTTACCACAAGTGTATTCTGTTAAGTTTAAAAGCTTGGGCTTTCTGATAGGATTTCTATTACTCCACTAGTTTTTATTTTTAATTTTTTGGGAGACTAATTGAGAAAGACTTTTTATAGGTAATTCCACTCACACTTAAAATACGAAGACCTGCAAACTAGTGCTATGTGTGATCACTGAAGAAAAATGACAGGCAGTAAAAGAATTTTTTCAAGTTTTATCGCACTAAATCTGAATAAACAGATTGTAAATGTACCTGTAGCATTTCCATTCGAAAATAACTGCGTAGTAATTGTATAAAAAAAATATTTATATTGCACAGCTATAAATGTATCTTTCCTGTCTGTCGTACATGTGAGAGAAAAGACAACTTCTAAGGTAAACATTATTTTATTTCCTGTAAAAAAGTTTTTATACAAGCTTAATAAAATTAAAAATATTATTTTTAATAACATTTTCTAGCCTACAAATGTGAAATGAGCAAAAATTATTCAATAAAATATGAGACATTTTTTGGATCAAATTCGTAAAAAAAATGAAACTGTTAAGGAGTTAATCCGACATCAAGTAGCATGATATAGTATTGCGATCAAAGCACACATCATAAATAACATAGTTAAACGTGGACAAAAAACATCTGTAAATTTACAGAACATAATAAACAAAAATTAACCATCAATTGTTTACAAATCTGTCCTTTTACTTGTTTAAGAATTTTACATGCCGGTTTCTTTATATCGTGTAGCAATGATCCTCAATTATTTTTATTCTATTACTTTCTTATTACTTACGGTATATGTTGGTTTTATGCTTATATTCAAATAACTGATTGTACAATATATTACTACCAGTATAAAAACATAGATAATAGTTACAAAGTTACAGATGAAAGTATACTTTACAAAAAAAGCTTGCGTGATAGCCGAACATGTAAGTTGGTAATTAAATCCGTGTTATTAAATATGTATTAAACATAGATAAATGCTTAAAAGTATCATAAATATTACAAAAAGGAGTTAAATTTTCAAAAAAGATAAAAGAATTTTTAAAAATTTCATTTCAAACACTATCAATATCAAATAAAATAAACACAAACATAAAAAGTAAGTAGAGTTTCATCGTATACCTATAATGTATTTACTGTGAAAATTTAAAATCAATAAGTGCAATAGCTTTTTATTTACAGTGGGCGCAAGTTGAAAAAGCCCCCACTTTCTGAAAAATCATATAAACTTTTTTATAGTTTCCTTAAAAAGTTATGGTATTAAATGCAAAGATTTTATAATTTTACAAGTTCTAATTTTAATATTTCGGTGCAATTTATTTTAAGATTCATAAGAGTTCAGAGACTTTAAATATGTAAAAACCAAATAATAAGATTTTTGAAGGTTTTAAGTTAACGTTTTCCCTTTTAATTTTGTCATATTTATTAAATAAATAGTTATTAGTTATGAATATTTTTAGTATGATGGATTTATGAATATATCTCATTGTCACGGGGTCCACATTTATTAAAAAGATACTATATAATTCCAGACCAGGAAATACACTCAAGAGCCAAAACATTATGATCACCTGTCAGTAATGAGTTGTCCCACCTTTGGATCACAACACAACTTCAACCTGCCTTGGCATGGATGGCACAAGTCCTTTGTAGATGGCCGGAGACAGATTGTACCAGATGTTTAAGAAACAGTTACGCAAATCCGAGATATTGTGAATTGGTGGTCTTTGAACTCTTAGCTGTCTTACCATGACATCACAAATGTGTTCTATCGGATTGAGATCCGAGGAATTAGGCTGCCAGGATATTAACTGAAATTCAGCATCATGTTCCTGGAACCAATCCAACACAATTTTAGCCTTGTGACACGGGGCGTTGTCCTGTTGGAAGATTCCATTTCCAGCTGGAAAAACAGAGGTCATGTAAGGGTGCAACTGGTCCGCAGTAATGTTCAGATACCCTGTAGCATTCATGGTCTGCTCTAACACAACCCAGCGTCCTCTGAACAGTGTGATCCGATATTATTCTACTTGGCCTTTCATTGTACTGGGTTGTCAGCTGAGTCACTGTCTGGCTCTGGTTTTGCTTCACCATGTGAGACAGTCTCCGATGACCTTTTTATTTGAAAGCTTGTGGACGTCCAACACCATGTCGTCTACTGCTGGTTTCACCGTCATTCATCCACTTTGCATAAGTACTAACAACTGTAAGTCGAGAACAACCCACGAGTCGTGCAGTTTTGGAAATACTTGTTCCAAGCCTTTGAGCCATTACAATCTACCTTCTATCAAAATCGCTTAGATCCGCAGATCGTCCCATCACACACAGAAGTAAGTAAAAGAATTATTCTTCAGACTCTCCAGCAGCAGTTAAATACCACTTCCACCTGATCACGTGCCTTCCACGTCATCCAGGCGAGTTCATTGCAAAGTGTAGGTGTAGTCATAACGTTTTGGTTCTTGAGTGTACTTTTGTAAGGTTATATCTAAAGTGTAAACATTAATTGAGACTTTTTGGTTATACCAAGTTTCTATTGGTCTGTGTAAATTTCAAATGGTACATTTGGAATTTTTCTCTGATTTTACCTAATACCATTTAATACCAATTTGTAATTATGCAAACCAAATATAGCATTACAAGCACAAATTAAATATTTTTTTAAATATCTGAATACTAATCTTATCAATTTTAAGTAATTACACTTGTATCCAAAATTCGAAAATAAATAAAAGTACCACATTTGTGATTTAGTATTTCCAAAATTATTGATTCCGAAACCTGCATTAAGAAGTGATCAAAGTTCATACATTTATTTCCTTTTAGGAGTATTCCACGCTAAAAATACTAGAAAATGTTGTTACTAGTGCTGGTTTCGTGCCAAGAGTTAAGCTTCCTCTCCCCATCTCTCTCTCTCTTGTACCGTAACACCCACTACTCTACATCTTTCTCCACTAGTCTACAAATCAATCACTATCCTTGTAACATGCTCTTTTGATACGTCTGAAGCAAAATACTGCCCATAAAAGCTGTGCTGCCATAAAAATTACTGGGAAAAAAATCTTTTATTATCTTCGAGTGAATTCTGAAAATGAAGATTGCTTTCCCAAAACATCCCAAGATAAATATCATCGTTACTAGAAATCTCCCGAGTATTTCAAGGAATCCATTTTACAATGATTTTTAGAAAATAGTTAAGTGTGTTGTTGATGGGTTATTTACAGTATAAAACTTTCTCGTTATCTTTCTACAGAAAATTATTGACATAAATTTAGGTAGTTCTATTTTAGCAATAGTGAAGTTATGAACGGTTTATTTTTTTAATCTCAAGATTTGTTACCTATAAAGTCCAAATAAAAATCCATCAGCCTCAAAGCATAGAAACACTCCTGAAAGAAACTGTATATTCATAAAGTCAAACATTTAGTGTTTAAATTAAACTGATACGCATATAGTCCAGACAATGTAAGTTTTATATGTTAAGTACTTTATGTCTTCCTTCATAAAGTATGGAAATATAAATGAATTCTACCTGTATCAAAAGGAGGGTTGGTTGGTTGGTTGGTTGGTTGGAGTTTTACGGCGCAAGGTCCTGTTTAGGACATAAGCGCCAAGCACAAGGTGTTTTCATAAAAAACAAGACCTAACTGATAAAAGATCCCTAACCTAATAATAGAGCAAGGTAAAACCGTACCAGATTAATAAAGTTATAAAAAAAGTCTGTAGTATATAAACTCAATTATACCAGATAGGTATGTAAAAGGTAATATCAAAATGAGGGTAAATGTCAAAGCTGCATGTCAAACACAGGGATTTTGCATCAAAGGTGGCTACAAAGTGTTGTATATAACTTTGTTTGGAACTGTGTACTTCTGTTTTTATTGTAGCTGTAACTGTGTGTTAATAAAGATACCAGATATAACATGGCGTAGTCGGCAGTATGACTTAAGACCGTCAAAAAACGAACCGCTTTTTAAAGATGTTGAAAGTGGTATACATGCTGATTTTAGTGGTTCTATTCCTAAGCTTTCTATCGTAAATTATTCAAAATTTAAGACCATATGTCGCATGATATGGTAGAACACCCAAAAGATTTGGTGTTGCATCGATGTAAGAAACTTTTCTAATGGGGAAGACGTTGCATATAACTGTATTTGTAACTGTGTACTTCTGTTTTTATTGAAACTGTAACTGTGTGTTAGTGCCTTAATAGAGATACCAGATATAACACAAAGTAAGTTGCATGACATTCCATATACGCTTGAAAGCGTGAGATAAAAATATAAAATTCTCTACAAAAAGATCATTCAATGTCAGACATGCACATACATGTTAGATATCATTTCCCTCCAAACAGCAACTCAGATGGCTGATATTTATGTACATCTCATAAAATAAAGTCACTCCATTATGAACATTTCACTGGTAACATATGAATAGTATCTTGTCGTCATAATACATTTTAACATGAGGAAGTTTTTAAGTGATAAATACAGCTCACTAAACACTCATCAAACAAAGCTAAATGTAATCAGCCTATAGTGATCGTGATGAAACCATTGTATTGTCCTTGAAGCTGCTTGTATATAACATGAATTTCAAAACTCATATATAGAGAGAGTTAAACGGTTGCAGAAAATCATCCATGATAATCTGATTTTACTAAAGTTGTGCTGTTGATATAGTATGCAATTTTTCTTATCACTTAGAGACAGTCAGATTTTTTAATGGTAAAATGCAATACAGGATGTTGCTTTTCTATGTACACCAGTTACATAATTGTGCAAAATAATATTTTGACTGTTAAAATCCAAAATCTTGTACAATTTCTGCAAACTGGTCAGTCATATATTTTAACAATTTTATCCAATGTATGTTTTTAAGTGTTGCAACAAAAGACTTGTGACAGAGATTGTGTATATTTTTAGACTATATTACTTGATCATCACAGTTATTTTTTCTTTAAAATATTTTAAATCTTAACAAGTTATGAACACATTGATTATACTAATTTTATTATTCTTTTAAAGAACAATTAATTGTTGATGTTTATAACTTTAATAAATAATCTGTTGCTTGTGTTATAACTTGAAAATACTTTAACTTTGAATAATAATAGCTTTGATTTTATTGGAATTGTACATAATAATATTTTGGCTGTTAAAATATAAAATCTTGTACAATTTCTACAAACTGGTCAGTCACATATTTTAACACTTTTATCCAATGGATGTTTTTAAGTGTTGCAACAAAAGACTTGTGACAGAAGTTGTGTATATTTTTAGACTATATTACTTGATCATCACAGTTATTCTTTCTTTAAAATATTTTAAATCTTAACAAGTTATGAACACATTGATTATACTAATTTTATTATTCTTTTAAAGAACAATTAATTGTTGATGTTTATAACTTTAATAAATAATTCTTTGCTTGTTGATAACTTGAAAATACTTAAACTTTGAATAATATAATAGCTTTGATTTTATTGGAATTGTACATAATAATATTTTGGCTGTTAAAATATAAAATCTTGTACAATTTCTACAAACTGGTCAGTCACATATTTTAACACTTTTATCCAATGGATGTTTTTAAGTGTTGCAACAAAAGACTTGTGACAAAGGTTGTGTATATTTTTAGACTATATTACTTGATCATCACAGTTATTCTTTCTTTAAAATATTTTAAATCTTAACTAGTTACACATATTGAGTATACTAATTTTATTATTATTTTAAAGAACAGTTAATTGTTGACGTTTATAACTTTAATAAATAATCTGTTGCTTGTTGATAACTTGAAAATACTTAAACTTTGAATAATATAATAGCTTTGATTTTATTGGAATTGTACATAATAATATTTTGGCTGTTAAAATATAAAATCTTGTACAATTTCTACAAACTGGTCAGTCACATATTTTAACACTTTTATCCAATGGATGTTTTTAAGTGTTGCAACAAAAGACTTGTGACAGAAGTTGTGTATATTTTTAGACTATATTACTTGATCATCACAGTTATTCTTTCTTTAAAATATTTTAAATCTTAACAAGTTATGAACACATTGATTATACTAATTTTATTATTCTTTTAAAGAGCAGTTAATTATTGACATTTATAACTTTAATAAATAATCTGTTGCTTGTGTTATAACTTGAAAATACTTTAACTTTGAATAATATAATAGCTTTGATTTTATTGGAGTTGTACATAATAGTATTTTGACTGTTAAAATCCAAAATTTTGTACAATTTCTCCAAACTGGCTAATCATACATTTTAACAATTTTATCTAATGGATGCTTTTAAATGTTGCAATAAACGACTTATAAAGGAGGTTATGTACATTTTTCGACTATATTACATAATCATCACAGTTATTTTTTCTTTAAAATATTTTAAATCTTAACAAGTTATGAACACATTGATTATACTAATTTTATTATTCTTTTAAAGAACAATTAATTGTTGATGTTTATAACTTTAATAAATAATTCTTTGCTTGTTGATAACTTGAAAATACTTAAACTTTGAATAATATAATAGCTTTGATTTTATTGGAATTGTACATAATAATATTTTGGCTGTTAAAATCCAAAATCTTGTACAATTTCTCTAAACTGGTTAATCATACATTTTAACAATTTTATCTAATGGATGCTTTTAAATGTTGCAATAAACGACTTATAAAGGAGGTTATGTACATTTTTCGACTATATTACATAATCATCACAGTTATTCTGTCTTTAAAAGCTTTTAAATCTTAATACACATTGATTATACTAATTTTATTATTATTTTAAAGAACAGTTAATTGTTGACGTTTATAACTTTAATAAATAATCTGTTGCTTGTGTTATAACTTGAAAATACTTTAACTTTGAATAATATAATAGCTTTGATTTTATTGGAGTTGTACATAATAGTACTTTGACTGTTAAAATCCAAAATTTTGTACAATTTCTCCAAACTGGCTAATCATACATTTTAACAATTTTATCTAATGGATGCTTTTAAATGTTGTAAAAAACGACTTATAAAGTAGGTTATGTACATTTTTAGACTATATTACATAATCACCAAACTTATTCTGTCTTTAAAAGCTTTTAAATCTTAACTAGTTATGGACACATTGATTATACTAATTTTATTATTATTTTAAAGAACAGGTAATTGCTTTAATAAATAATCTGTTGCTTGTTGATAACTTAAATACTTTAACTTTGAATAATATAATATATTTGTATTCATTTAAATTAAAGAAAATTTACAAATTTTAATATTATAATTTTATACAATATTTTAATTTGCAATTTTAAATCCTAACTAGTTATGAACACATTGGTTTTACTATTTTTATTATTCTTTTAAATAACAGTTAACTATTTACGTTTATAACTTTACTAAATAATCTTTTTCCTGTTGATAACTTGAAAATATCATAACATTGAATAATATAATATCTTTGTATTTATTTAAATTAAAGAAAATTCACAAGTAATATTATACAAATGCAATTCTACAAATATTACAAAATAAGTTTTTTAAAAAGAATGTAATCGAAAAATCGCTAATAAAAGCATTTCTTCCATGTAAGATATTCATAAGTTAATAATCAGTCTTATATGCAGATTAAGATCATAATAACAAATATTGATAGATTACTGACTAATCCACTCTTACTCTAAAAAAATGCCTTTCACATTTCACAAAAAATTTATAATATTACGGTATATATGCTGACAAAAATGAAATTAATTCATAGAGCTTACTAATTATTTTGTCTAATTCAAGATTGTTTCCTATTCATTGTTAATGAATGAAAAAAAAATGTCTACCCTTTTCGAAATACAACCTTATTTACATGGCAAATATATCTCCTTCCATTAGTGTACGAAACACAAATAATTCTTTCGAAATAAATTTATAAATACAGTACTTCTGGTATTGGTTTCAACTCAGTGCATCAAGATCCATTATGGGAGTACGCACCCAGAAGACAGAACAAGATTTGGAAGAAATAGAATTTGAAGATCTCTACCAAAAAGCTGAAAATCCTTTCTTTTCTTCTGTTCAATCGATTTCAATTGTAACAGAAGTGAACAAAGAGAGTGAAGGCTCATCAACGTGAAAATCACGTTTGGGAAACGACAGTCTTTCTTTATTCGCCTCACACCCGGGTGCAAAATGCCCCGCGGGGCTAAGAAAAAATTCCAGAGGGATGCGACACTTTTTATATCTTTTTTGTTTCTTGATGGAAAAGAGGGAAAAAATGCTGAGACAATTGAAATTTTGGCACAAATCTATATAGAAAAGTCAGTATTATTCCAACAATAGCTGTAAACATAAAAAAAAAGATTCTAAGCAGTACCCTACTTGATGTTAGAAGGTGGTTTAAAATAAGAAGAAAGAATAGAATTTATTTAATACTCCGGTTTTAATTTTAGTAAAAATATTCTGTAATTAAGATCAGACAATATGCAAAAATAAATCACGTTAGTTTGTAACTATAATTTTTTACAATAACCCGTATTTTCACTAGTTGAGATTTCAGAATTTTGTATTCTGTGCCTTACAAATTATTTGGATTGGATTTTTATGGAATTTTTTTGTTTCTTGATGGAAAAGAGGGAAAAAAAATGCTAGAGACAAATTGAGAACAGAATTTATGGCACAGTTTTAATCTAGTATAGAAAATTCTGTCAGTATATTCCAACAATAGCTGTAAACATAAAAAAAAATGTATATAAGTGAAAAGATTCTAAGCAGTACCCTACTTGATGTTAGAAGGTGGTTTAAAATAAGAAGAAAGAATAGAATTTATTTAATACTCCGGTTTTAATTTTAGTAAAAATATTCTGTAATTAAGATCAGACAATATGCAAAAATAAATCACGTTAGTTTGTAACTATAATTTTTTACTATAACCCGTATTTTCACTAGTTGATAATTTCACGCTTGTTGTGGTATCCTGTGAACAAAAAACTTACAAATTATAGCTTGGATTGGATTATAACTGGAATTTTTGTAAAACAATTGTCTTTTCTAAAACATATATATATATATATATATATATATATATATATATATATATATATATATATATATATATATATATATAATATATATATATATATATATATATATATATATATATATATATATATATATATATATATATATATATATATATATATATATATATATATATATATATATATATATATATATATATATATATATATATATATATATATATATATGTATATATATATATATATATATATATATATATATATTATATATATATGTATATATATATATATATATATATATATATATATATATATATATATATATATATATGTATATATATATATATATATATATATATATATATATATATTATATATATATATATATATTATATATATATATATATATATATATAGAGAGAGAGAGGAGAGAGAGAGAGAGAGAGAAAAGGAGAAAGAGAGAGAATATTTATTCTACTTATTTTATCAATTATTATTGAAATAATACACAGCAAAATACACAATAGTTAATAAGGAAAGGCGTTAAAGACTAAATTCGATTGGGCTTCAATAGAAAATTAGATTGACTAGAAGCTATAAATTAAATTGTAATAAATAAAGAAACATCTACACGATTTAAATAAATAATAGAATTATTCCATGCTACCAGCATTAAATTTTCGATTCATTAAATAAACACCCCCTATAATGGAAAAATGTCATAGAATGAGCTATACTTCATCTCACCCGACTTGTTGTACCTCTTTTAGAATGCATAAGAATTTTAATATCCACTTCTGTGTTTATGTAAATCATGCAAAATTTATCCTTATACCAAGAAAAAAATACACCCTTTACAGAATGAGCAGGGAGAAAATGTCCCTAACATGTTTTGTTACCTTCCCTATAAATATAACTTATAAATCTTATTTTGGAAAAAAATATGTTATTTTTGTGTCATAAATAGAGGGAGCTGTGAGTTACATTTTAATTTCTGAGGCAGGAAAGTGACATTTTGCAGAACACAGAAATTGGACGACGGCCAATCATTCCACAATTTCACATTATTATTATTATCCCCCCCCACAACTCTCACAATTCAAAAATACACCATTCAACGCTTTTTAGAATGTTTTTATCCGGATGGAAAGGGATTGTCGAGGCTGTATCTTAATTTCCAGCCACATCGCCATCTGCCTCATCTCTCGAAACATTTTTTTTTCCTTTCCATTTATTTCTTATCTTGTTTACATTCTCACTTCTGCGTTTTAAATTTTCTGTGATATATTGGAGTTCTGTAAATGAATCCCGAAAAAATTTGATTTAAAATCAATTAGGGTTTGATACTGGGAAAGAAATGTTTATTCACATGTCCTACATAGCGAAATGGATTTTTGTCAGTAGAAAAAAAAAATCGGAGTTATTGCCGGAAAAACATGATAAATCATTTTATCCCCATTTACTGTGAGTTATCCCAGCAGGCAAGTCTCGATGAAAAATATATATACATTGATGATAGGAGAAAAAGAATAATAAATGTGAGTATGATTGTAGGAGAATCTGAGTTGTAATGCCCAAATTGTGTAATCCCTTGATTATTATAAACATACTCCCTGAGATTTTGTTACAATATGTGCTGAACATAATAGATTTCTTCTTGTAAAAAGATTTCTTTTGGCTCCACGAACACACAACCACAGTCTTATTCTTCTCTGGAATAAGCTCAGCAAAAATATGGTGTACCTCGCTTTACGAGGTTTAATATTTGAAAAGCAAATATAGTGTTGTGGTTACCAAGGGATTGATCTTTATTGAAAGAAAATATGACTTGTAATGCCAAATTATGTAATCCTTCGTTTATTTTAAACACATTCCACAATATTTTGCTAGAATGTTTTCTGAACATAATAGATTTTTTCTAAAAGCATTTTTCTCTAAATGATGACTAAAATAAGATAGAAAATATGTTATTTAATTTAAATAGCTTCATAATCTATATTAATTCATAAGATAATATGCCTTTTGGTTGTGCTTCTTTAGCTCAGTTGGATAACTCGTCTAACTCATGGCCGGAAATTTGTGATTTTGTTAGAATGTTTTCTGAACATAATATATTTCTTCTAAAATGATTTATTTTCTCTAAATGATGACTAAAATAAAATAGAAAATATGTTGTTTAATTTAAATAGCCTCATAATCTGTATTAATTCATAAGATAATATGCCTTTTATTTGTGCTTCTTTAGCTCAGTTGGATAAATCGTCTAACTCATGGCCGGAAATTTGTGATTTTGTTAGAATGTTTTCTGAACATGATAGATTGTTTCTAAAAGGATTTATTTTCCCTAAAAGATGACTAATTCTGTGAAATAAGCTGGAAAATATATTCGTTTTAATTTAAATAGCCTCCTATTCTATATTAATTCATAAGATGAGTTTTATTTGTACTTCTTTGTCTCAGTTGGATAAATCGTCGAGCTCATAGCCGGAGATTTGTGAGATTGAAGCTTTCGTTGTTTACTAACGGTGACATATAAAATTGGTTTGTGGTTGCAATAAACTTCATCAATATCTTTGAAGGGGGCAGGCCAAGCTTGGAAAGGGTTCTTTAACTTCCAAAATGCAAAACTCAACCATTTTCAGTTCTAAGTAGTTCTTTGACTCTAGTGATGCTCTAGTGGTCTCTAAACGAGAGACATAACATTTCACCTTAGATCGAATAGGCATAGCCTCAGGATCTTTGCTTGCCCAAGTGGCATTATAAACAGCAGCAATCAAACATTTTATTCTCAAAGGGTGGATTTTCTTGTAAGAGAAACTCAGTTATAAAAATCTTTAACCCTTTGATAGTTAGCATACTTAAGATCCCATTACAAATTGTATTGGCTACAACTAATCTTTACTTGTGAAACATTTTTCCTCTCCATAAGGACATTCTTTTAGAACTATTCTTAACAAAAGTCAGTCAATAAATACAGCATAACATTTCACTAACTCTTCGAGGTTCAATATTTGGAAGATGAATAGGATGTAAATATTAGTTAAATTTCTTTCTTGGACAAGAATCTGAATTGTAATTCGGAATTTTTAACTCCTTGATTATTATAAACATACTTCTTGATACTATATGATAAGTGTAAATGATTTTTTTCTTCTTAAAAATGTATGTCCCCTCCAGAAAGATACCAATCACTGAAGAATTAATCTCACTCTGAAATAAACTAATAAATAAGGCGTAACATTCTATTAATTTGTCGAGATTTAATGTATGGAAGGTAAATATGGCTGGTTTATTACCAAGGTCTTTCTTATAGAATAATATGAGTTATAATGGGAAATTCTTAAACATTTCTTAATCAAATATCTTCTTCTTAAAAGAAAATTGTATTTTCTTATGAGGAGAAATTTATAGAATGTAATGGTTCGAGCATATACGGGATGTAGCATTGAATAAGTAAATATGAGTTGTTACTAAAAAGAGCTTGGTTTTTCTTATAGGAGAATTCAAATTGTGAAAACTGCATAATATAATTTTCATTTTTAATTAGATATGGTAATGTTTCTTTGTTGCCCAAACATAAAAAATAATTGCTATTTAGATACATTTACAACAAGAGTAGTATGCTTTAAAACTTTTTCGATGTTTAGTTGAAAAAAAAATAATCTGATCTCCAAATAGCAAACATATAACTTTCGTTATAAACCTCGCTCGATATTTACAGAGAAAGATTGTTATTGTTTCCACAAACCATTAAGATTTCTGTAAACTGTATTTTATTATAAATTATAAATAATATAGATCAGGTAATGACAGAAAAGTAAAAATCTTTGATGATTTATATCAGGAAATCTAAAAATATGTCAGTATTATGAAATCATCGCACCACAATACTAACTACCAAGTTATTCAAAAAAGAGAGCTATAAAATATTGCCTACCGAATGAGAATGAACGGTACAGAAAAATCACGTCATTTATGGTTGACTTTTAAGGAACCTTAAAATGCATTCCTTTTGTATTAAAAGCTTAAGATTACAGAATTATTTCCCCGGCTAAAAAACATAAACAATCAAAATTATGAAGATGTATATTTAATATCTCCCTATCTAATAAAAAAAATATTTTGCATATAATTCAGGTGTTAAGTACGAGAGTACTTCTACAAAGGACCTAAAGTCTAAGTATTTATTTAATTTTCATACTCAAGCGATTTCAGTTTTAGCCGGAGAACAAATTAAATTCCTAGATGCCCGTGAATCTGTACCGTTATGCAATAAGCAAAAAAAAAAATTCCGTCTTCTAAGAATTTTAAATATGCGCCCTTTCCCCGACCGAATACCAGAACTGCTCTTCTCAAAGAAATGCCCGCGAAGCTCTCAAGTATCGCTCGTAAAATACAAAACTCAGATTTCTTCCCCCTTCTCCATCAACATTCCGCTAGGTATTTAAACTTTACAACCCGTGCCATACAAGTTTCCAACTCCAAGGAAAGGAAACTGAAAGATATACCACTTTTTTATTCAAAACTTTCTGTCTCTTTCTTGCTCTCCTTCAACACTCCTATCTTCTAAATTTATTTGCACTCAGATCTTATTTCCGATAAGGTTACGAAGTTTCGCTAAATATAACTAATGATTTTTGTTTTCCCTTGTGACCAAACATGATTGTCGAAGGTGCTTAGCATCTCATCATATCGACTATTTCTTTGAATCGGTAAAGAGCAGAAGCTGTTAGATGGCAGCTCAACTCAACCATTCTTCCTACGCTCAAGTTTTACGGCCCGCCAGTAACTCCAATAAAATGTTTATGAAGCAGACGGGGCTTGTAGGCTCTTGTGCGCGTGGCAAAGTATTAAAACTGATGGATTTATCTAAGAATGTTTCCTTTGATATCCCTTTGCGAAACTTTACGATTCTCGGCAGGGAAATTCTAACTCTTGGAATTTGATTTTTTCGCCCTCCCCTACATATTTTGCTTGTTTATCCTTTGGGGGTTTTGTTTAATATTATGGACTCGGTGACGACAAAATGGCTGAGATTTCAATTTTTATAGTTTTTGTTTTCTATGTCAAATGCCCGAGGGTTTTTCTTTCCCAAGATGTTCGAAGGATATATTTTCCATCGAGAGTACTTTGAACTAGCATTCTATGTACACACCATTAAACTGTGTGATATGTATCGATAAGAAAACTGAACTTCCGAACAACTGTCATTTAATTTTTTCTCTTTTCTTTATTTTAAAGAATTATGGTTCCTTACTCTATATAGAATATTTTTAACCTTAAAAAAAAAGCATTCCATTTTAAGAGCGGATTATCCTGATGTAGTAAAATCTACTCTTTCATTCAGATACTTAATTATATACTTGAACGTGTTTGGTTTTAACGATTTAATTTTGTCTTTCTACTCTTCTAGTTTTTTTTTACTGAAACTGAAAATAAAGCATCATTATTCTGAATATTAAATTCTAAAATTACAGAGGGGTTTCGTAGCTACGGAAGCTCACTGACAATATCTTTAATTTGATAAAATATTCTTGAAAATAGTAAAAACAACAACCTCACAGCATAGTTTTACTGTGTAAATTGTAGTAAGAATAGGGTTATAAAGAATAAAATAGTTCGTTATTAGCGGAAAGATAATGTTATAAAGAATACAATGATGTAGAATCAAATAAAAAATTGTGTTTTTAAAAGAATTCAGTAATAATAATTAATATGAATTCAAATCAAACTGCTTCAAATATACATAAATATTATAAGAATTATTATACTTAACAAATTTTTACCTTGCCTACCTAGTTTTTGAAAGGTGAATCTCGAATATTTACGTAAGTATTCTGTAAATGTAATAAACTAATAAAATATTACTTAGTTTACCTAATATTATTTCAAAACCCACGAGAAAATAACTGTATGATTTTTATTTATGCGCAGTTTGTGTTTTATTTTTAAACCATACTTTCCAATATGGTAAACAATATGGTATTAAGTTCTCTGAAAGAGTTCTTGAAAATAAACGTATACTTTTTAGTTTATATTGCATTCTTTGAATAATATGTTTTCCCAATTTCGAAGTAAAGATTGAAAGGAAAAACCTTCTACCTTCATAAAATGTAAATTTTGTCATTCTGTCTCAAAACCATAATACTTTAATGCTCTTATTCCGATGTAACGTTGTTGTGTTTTTAAAAGAATTCAGTAATAATAATTAATATGAATTCAAATCAAACTGCTTCAAATATACATAAATATTATAAGAATTATTATACTTAACAAATTTTTACCTTGCCTACCTAGTTTTTGAAAGGTGAATCTCGAATATTTACGTAAGTATTCTGTAAATGTAATAAACTAATAAAATATTACTTAGTTTACCTAATATTATTTCAAAACCCACTAGAAAATAACTGTATGATTTTTATTTATGCGCAGTTTGTGTTTTATTTTTAAACCATACTTTCCAATATAATGCTAAACAATATGGTATTAAGTTCTCTGAAAGAGTTCTTGAAAATAAACGTATACTTTTTAGTTTATATTGCATTCTTTGAATAATATGTTTTCCCAATTTCGAAGTAAAGATTGAAAGGAAAAACCTTCTACCTTCATAAAATGTAAATTTTGTCATTCTGTCTCAAAACCATAATACTTTAATGCTCTTATTCCGATGTAACGTTGTGCAGAAGATTTATCAATGTAAATAGTAGTAGGAATAGTGTTATACATAATAAAATAGTTTATAATTAAACTAAGAGTAATACAATAAGAATACAATGGTGTACAATTAAAATTAAAATAAAATGTCATAAAGAATACAATAATTATAATTAATGTGAATTCAGAGATGTAAAGTGAAGTAAACCAATTATTTGCCTTTAAAATATCAGAGTAGAAGAAATGGCTACAATTAAATGAATTGAAGTATTTATAATTAAAGTAAAAATAGGGTTAAGGTAAAACAATAATTTATAATTAAAGCAATATAAATTCAATGCAGAATATATTTTAAAAACATGAGAAATAAACCAATGTTTTTTAAATCTCATAAGAAAATAAAATGTCATAAAGAATACAATAATTATAATTAATGTGAATTCAGAGATGTAAAGTGAAGTAAACCAATTATTCGCTTTTTAAATCTCATTATAAGATCACCGATTAGACAGATTCCTGGAAGCGCGCGAGCCTGGGAATGCGCAATGTCCCTCTTCGTCATCCCTCCCTCCCGTCGCAATCGCTGTTAACCTATAGCGACGCTCGAATCCTTATTAGTGACGTCATGTAAACACCAAAACTTACTCTGTGAAAATGGCTTCAAGTTCGAGAAGCTGTGAAAATATTCCTGATGACTTTTGCTACATTTGCAGCGAATATAATGTCATTAAAAATCGCAAGAGAAACCTCACAGGGTACTTATTACGGCTTTATTTTGCATATTTTGGCATGAAACTTGGAGACCAAGACAAACTTTGGGCTCCTCATAAAGTTTGCGTGCAGTGTGTCAAAGATTTAAGTTCATGGTTCAAAGGAAAGAAGATTGCCTTACGATTTGGAATTCCAATGGAGGGAACCAAAATACCACTTTGATGACTGTTACTTTTGTTCTTGCCATATCCGTGGATATAATAGAAAAAATTTCAAGCTAATATCGTACCCTACAAACATTCCTTCGGCCATACGCTCCGTTCCTCATGGACCTGATATGCCAGTGCCTTTGCCTCCGACAGAATTACCAGGTTTTTCTTCCGAACCTTTTGACTCTGAACATCCCGTAGTTAAAGAATCCGATACAGAATATAACCCCTTTGAAGACGACTCCCCTAGGCTTTTCTCTCAGGTTGAACTTAATGATTTGACTAGAGATCTGGGCCTTTCTAAAGAGGCAGCTCAATTATTAGGTTCCAGATTGAAAGAAAAAACTTATTGGCCAAAAGAACCACTTTTTATTGGTACAGGAATCGTGAAAAGGAATTTATTCAGTAATTTGATGAAGACGAGAACCTTGTTTATTGCTCAGATGTTCCTGGATTGATGAGAAAATTTAAGATTCCCCACAATAAAGATGAATGGAAACTTTTTATAGATTCGTCAAAAAGGAGCCTTAAAGCCGTCCTACTTCATCAAGGAAACCAATGGGTGTCTGTGCCAGTTGAACACTCGGTGCATTTAAAAGAAAAATATGAAAACCTAGCTCTCGTTCCCAACAAAATAAAATATGACAACCACGGCTGGATCATTTGCGGTGATTTAAAAATCCTCACCAGGCTTCTTGGTCGACAACACGGGTATACAAAATTTCCGTGCTTTACTTGTAAGTGGGACAGAAGTGACAAAACACAACATTGGGTCAGAAAAGATTGGCCCAAAAGGCAGAATCTTGTGCCAGGCACCAAAAATGTAATTCGAGAAATCTTGGTTGATCAAAAAAATAATATTATTACCCCCCCTGCACATAAAATTAGGTGTTATGAAGCAGTTTGTTAAGGCTCTTCCAAAAGATGGTGATTGCTTTAAATTTATGTACAAAAAGTTTCCTAGATTATCTGAAGCCAAATTGAAAGGGTTAGTCTTCGTAGGATCAGACATCTGAAAACTTATTAGGGATAACAAATTTGAGACATCTGTGACATTAAAGGAAAGAGAAGCTTGGGTTGCCGTCAAAGATGTGGGAAAATTTCTGGGCAATCACAAAGATCCCAAATTTAAAACAATTATTGGCAACATGCTAGACAAATTTCAAGTGTTGGGCTTCTCCATGACTGTAAAATTGCATTTCCTCCAATCGCATTTGGACTTTTTCCCCGAAAATTTAGGATTCGTCAGCGAAGAACAGGGAGAAAGGTTCCACCAAGATATAAAGGATATGGAGAGAAAATATCAAGGTAGGTGGAATAAGAATGAATATGCTTGCCGACTATTGTTGAATGTTAGCAAGAGATGAAGATAAGATTGAACATAAGAGAAGAACGTCAAAAAGAAATTTTAAAGAAAAAAATTTACGTAACTAAATTTAAATGTCTTTATTTCGTATTGAGTTTCAAATATCTTTCAAACTTACATTTATTTCAAGTATAAACCTTAATAAAACGTAAAAACAAGTCATTAGGGTTTTTCTAGGAGTGTTTTTCTTATAAAATTAATGTAAAAAATTTAATAACGAGGGAACTTTTTGTCTTGCCCTAGTGCGGCTCATGCATTCTGGTTGCGATGGCTTTTATTCTTTATATACAAAATGTATACATTTTTAATTTTAATTGATGTTTAAAAATTAATATGCCTCATCATAAACAGATTAAATAAACTCAGATGAATAGATAAAACCCACTGTTTCCAGTCAGTACAAGCAAACAGTTCGAGAGCATTTTTTTTCCATACAGGACATTACCAGTAATATGTATATCAATTTTACAAAAAATCCTGACGTGATGGGAAAAAATGAAGGTCATTTTCGAAATCAGCATACAAAATAACTTACAAATAAGGAAAAACTTCTCTTGTATTTTTCAAAAATTTCAATTTCGCAGGCCTGTGTTATTTGCTTTTAAAATTCAGGTTAAAAGAAATGGCTACAATGAAATGAAATGAAGTATTTAGAATTAAAGTAAAAATAGGGTTAAGGTAAAACAATAATTTGTAATTAAAGTCAAAGCAGAAATATTTTAAAAACATGAGAAATAAACCAATGTTTTTTAAATCTCATGGAAGGGAATCTTCATTTCAGTTTTAATTTAAAAAGAATCTGTCTGAACTAAAATATTAAAATCATTGAACATAAAATGTTAATTAGGGTTTGTTAATTTAATTTTTTTTTCATTTTGGATCAATTCTTCACTTTTGTATAACTGTTGCTCTATTTTTACGATTGAATGTCTATTCACTGAAACCAACCATAAATTACCTTTCAAAAATTTATTAAATAAAAGCAATACTTTTTATTAACTAATTTAATTTTATATCAAGTATTTAATTTGTAAATCTATTCTTAAATATTCGTCACCTAAGTATAACGTAACTGTTTTACAAATACATATACTTACGTTTACTTCAGAATTTAAATACAGAAAAATATAATCAGTAAAATCTTTTTAGAACTATAAAGGCATTTTTACACTTAAATACATCAAATTATTTTTCTTCATTTCGTGTATCCAACGTATATGATCTAAAAGGCTAAATGTTGAAGAAATTATACAATTTATCAGTAGCCTCAATCTATTTGTTTCCAAACTAATTCCCCATTAGATTCTGCTGCTGGAATAATTATCATAGCAGGTATAAGACAAACCATTCCTGTTTAAATGTAGAGGCAATTTGCATTTAATTACGATTGTTATGTACTTATGCTATAATCTATATAATTCTAAATGCCCGAGTTTGTTTGTCTGCTAGACACTTCAGTTTAATTTGTTTGCAAGAGCATCATATTTACTTGAATACTGAACCCATTATTTGAATAAATATAAATCAAAGCAAGCATTTTACATATCGTACTGGACGTTAGACATTGGATAGAGCTTCAATTAATAAACTATAGTTCAAGCCAGCTAACACTGTTTTAAGTACATTTCAGAATTATCTAGAAAGATTAATGTTTCTACTAGGTTTAGTAACATATAATATTTTACGTTTTAGTATATATAGTGTTATTAAATATTTTTATGCTATCGTCAGTAAATGTGAGTCAATGAAATATTATAATTATTAAAATAAAATGATATGAAACTGATATTAAATTCAACCTATATTTTATAGTTCATTTTTGTAATCTCTTCATAAAATGAAAAGGATTTATTAATAGAGGTTATTAATAGAAGTTTCAGTTAATAAACTATAGTTCAAGTCAGCTAACACTGTTTTAAGTACATTTCAGAATTATCTAACATTTCAGATTTAATAATATATAATATTTTACTTTTTAGTATATATAGTATTATTAAATATATTGATGTTATCGTCAGTAAATTTGAGTCAATTAAACATTATAATTATTAAAATCTTATAAAATGAAAATGATATTAAATTCAACCTAACTTGGAATTTTATAGTTCACATTTGTAATCTCTTTCTAAAATGAAAAGAATCTATTAATAGATGATATCGTCAGATATCGTCTATTAATTTATATCGTCTATTAATATATGATATCGTCAGTAAATGTGAGTCAAATGAAATAGTATAATTATTAAAATCTAATAATATGAAAATGATATTAAATTCAACCTAACTTGGAATTTTATAGTGCATATTTGTAATCTCTTCCTAAAATGAAATGAATCTATAAATAAAAGTTATTAATAGAAGTTTCAGTTAATAAATTATAATTCTAATCAGCTAACACTGTTTTAAGTACATTTCAGAATTATCTAGGAAGATTAATGTTTCTACTAGGTTTAGTAACATATAATATTTTACTTTTTAGTATATATAGTATCATTAAATATTTTATGTTATTGTCAGTAAATGTGAGTCAATTGAAATATTATAATTATTAAAATCTCCTAATATAAAAATGATATTAAATTCAACCTAACTTGGAATTCTATAGTTCACATTTGTAATCTCTTCCTAAAATGAAAAGGATTTATTAATAGAGGTTATTAATAGAAGTTTCAGTTAATAAACTATAGTTCAAGTCAGCTAACACTGTTTTAAGTACATTTCAGAATCATCTAGAAAGATTAATATTTCTACTAGGTTTAATAACATATAATATTTTACTTTTTAGTATATATAGTAATATTAAATATATTGATGTTATCGTCAGTAAATGTGAGTCAATTAAAAATTATAATTTTTAAAATCTAATAATATGAAAATGATATTAAATTCAACCTAACTTGGAATTTTATAGTTCATATTTGCAATCTCTTCCTAAAATGAAAAGAATCTATAAATAAAAGTTATTAATAGAAGTTTCAGTTAATAAATTATAGTTCTAATCAGCTAACACTGTTTTAAGTACATTTCAGAATTATCTAGGAAGATTAATGTTTCTACTAGGTTTAGTAACATATAATATTTTACTTTTTAGTATATATAGTATTATTAAATATTTTATGTTATTGTCAGTAAATGTGAGTCAATTGAAATATTATAATTATTAAAATCTCATAATATAAAAATGATATTAAATTCAACCTAACTTGGAATTCTATAGTTCACATTTGTAAACTCTTTCTAAAATGAAAAGAATCTATTAATAGAAGTTTTAGTTAATAAACTATAGTTCAAGTCAGCTAACACTGTTTTAAGTACATTTCAGAATTATCTAGAAAGATTAATGTTTCTACTAGGTTTAGTAACATATAATATTTTACTTTTTAGTATATATAGTGTTATTAAATATTTTTATGCTATCGTCAGTAAATGTGAGTCAATGAAATATTATAATTATTAAAATCAAATGATATGAAAATGATATTAAATTCAACCTATATTTTATAGTTCATATTTGTAATCTCTTCATAAAATGAAAAAGGATTTATTAATAGAGGTTATTAATAGAAGTTTCCATTAATAAACTATAGTTCAAGTCAGCTAACACTGTTTTAAGTACATTTCAGAATTATCTAACATTTCAGATTTAATAACATATAATATTTTACTTTTTAGTATATATAATATTATTAAATATATTGATGTTATCGTCAGTAAATGTGAGTCAATTAAAAAATTATAATTATTAAAATATTATAAAATGAAAATGTTATTAAATTCACCCTAAATTGGAATTTTATAGTTCACATTTGTAATCTCTTTCTAAAATGAAAAGAATCTATTAATAGAAGCTATTAATAGATGATATCGTCAGTAAATGTGAGTCAATTGAAATATTATAATTATTAAAATCTAATAATATGAAAATGATATTAAATTCAACCTAACTTGAAATTTTATAGTTCATATTTGTAATCTCTTCCTAAAATGAAAAGAATCTATAAATAAAAATTTTTAACAGAGCTTTCAGTTAATAAATTATAGTTCTAATCAGCTAACACTGTTTTAAGTACATTCAGAATTATCTAGAAAGATTAATGTTTCTACTAGGTTTAGTAACATGTAATATTTTACTTTTAGTATATATAGCATTAATAAATAATTTTATGTTATCGTCAGTAAATGTGAGTCAAATGAAATATTATAATTATTAAAATCTAATAATATGAAAATGATATAAAATTCAACCTTACTTGGAATTTTATAGTTCACATTTGTAATCTCTTCATAAAATGAAAAGAATCTAGTAATAGAAGTTATTAATAGAAGTTTCCATTAATAAACTATAGTTCAAGTCAGCTAACATTGTTTTAAGTACATTTCAAAATTATTTAGAATGATTAATGTTTCTACTAGGTTTAGTAACATATAATATTTTACTTTTTAGTATATATAGTATTATTAAATATTTTATGTTATTGTCAGTAAATGTGAGTCAATTGAAACATTATAATTATTAAAATCTAATGATATGAACGTGATATTAAATTCAACCTATATTTTAAACTTCGCATTAGTAATTTCTTCCTAAAATGAAAAGAATCTATTAATAAAGTAGGTAACTAAAATTATTAAGCTGTGATAGATTTTTTTGTCGCAGTATAGTTATTACCGCATATTTCAGGCGAGTTTTTAACATAAAAAATGTCAAAGAGATAACTCTCTATGTGGAAGTTTCACGTTTGACAAAGATCATTGCCAACAGTGGATCTATGATCTATAAATTAAAATTCCAGCTTTTCTACACTTTTATTAGCTACTATCATCTGATCAAAAATTTAAAGAAAACTTTTATTGACGATCGATGCAATTTTAACGCAAACATTGCATTTATTCTACTTCTTTCTTCAAGGGTTATTGCATTTTATATTTATTCGGACATTTGTTACGTTACATAAAGACATTACAGACATGCAGATCAGTCATTCAAAATATTGATAGATATTTAGAATGTTATTATTAATTACTTTAACTAAACGTAACACAGTAAAACCTGCATGTATTGGTGGTATTTAAAAGATCTGAAAAATCATTGTTTTAGACAGGTTACTGATGATCGATGCAATTTTAACTCAAACATTGCATTTATTCTACTTATTTCTTCAAAGGTTATAGTATTTTATATTTATACGGACATTTGTTACGTTACATAAATACATTTCAGACATGCAGATCAGTCATTCAAAGTATTTATAGATATTCAGAATGTTATTATTAATTACTTTAACTAAACTTTATACAGTAAAACTTGCATGTATTGGCATTTAAAAAAAACTGAAAAAACATTGTTTTAGACAGGTTATTGTTATAATATTGTAATTTTCATGCTTGATAAATATGGTATGCATATGCCTTCTTGGAATGTATTTAGAATCTAATTTAACAATATTTAAATAATTTAAAATATAAATATATTTTAAAAATTACATGACTCCCGATAATATTTCATTGAGTAAGTAAGAAAAACATTGAGTACATAAATAATTCTGTAGAATAAACCTATCGGTAAAGATTATTGTGATAAACAATATCGTTTTACACAATATTACTGTTCCGGGCCCGAAATTAAAAAAAAAATTAACAGATATTTATTAGCTAAATATTTTTGTTTTTATACAGTTAATAATCAGTATTTCGGTCAAGAATTACCTACACTTACTTATGTCTAAAATTACCGGATTACTCTGAGATTTCTTACGTGTGTCTTTTCGAAACATAATTAAATAACGTACCACGTAATACTGGAATTGGAATTATATATTGGAAAATAACTGTTGCATTTTTATGCAATCGATAAATATAATTTTCTCTGAGAACTACCAGCATATTAGTAACATTTATTTAGAGTTTGCTTATAAGAAAACACTTATATTCCAAATTTTTCTGAGGTCTCCGTATGTGTAGTATCCATCCACTCATTTACATAAATTACCAGATTACTCTGAGATTTCTTACGTGTGTCTTTTCGAAACATAATTAAATAACGTACCACGTAATACTGGAATTGGAATTATATATTGGAAAATAACTGTTGCATTTTTATGCAATCGATAAATATAATTTTCTCTGAGAACTACCAGCATATTAGTAACATTTATTTAGATTTTGCTTATAAGAAAACACTTAATTTCCCAGTTTTTCTGAGCTCTCCATATCTACAGTATCCATCCACTCATTTACATAAATTACCAGATTACTCTGAGATTTCTTACGTGTGTATTTTCGAAACATAATTACATAACGTACTACGTAATAATGCAATTGGAATTAAATATTAGAAAATAAATGTTGCATTTTTATGCAATTGATAAATATAATTTTCTCCGAGAATTACCAGCATATTAGTAACTTTTATTTAGAGTTTACTTATATCAAAACACTTAATTTCCAATTTTTTTAAGGTCTCCATATCTGTAGTATCCAATCATTCAACATATTTATCCAAAAGTAGAACATACGCAGATCGCAACAACACTTTCTATGTCTCCTTATTTTTGAAAAGAAATTCATCAGTCGTCTGAAAAGTTTTAACTACTGAGACCGAAATCCTAAATTATCAAATATTTATTAGCTAATTATTTTTACCCAATTGATAAATATAATTTCCTTCTAGAAAAACCTATATTATAATAATATTTATTTAAAAATTACCCTCAACAAAAGACTCAAATTCTACGCTTATTTCAGGTCTCTCTCATACGGATGGTGTTCTATAAACCACAATATTTACCCTTTGTGTAAAGCAAAAGTAAGCAACAATGACAACTTTTGAAAATAAACCAATTAAATAAAATGAAAATAAAACCCAATACTGAAACGGAAGTTAAATTAGCAAATATTTCTTAATTATTTTTTTCTTTTCTATACAATTTATTAACATAATTTCCTTTGAAAAACATCTACATTATATTAACATTTATTTAGAAATTACCTTGAACAAAAGCCTTAGATTCCAAGTTTTCCTGAAGTTCATCTCATACGTATGGTGTCCTATAAACCATAATATTTACCCATTGTGTAAAGCAGAAGTAAGCTCCAAAGACGAGTTTTGAAAATAAACCAATTATATAAAATGAAAATAAAATCCAATACTAAAACCTAAGTTAAATTAGAAAATATTTATTAACTAATTACTTTTTTCTCATCCATACAATTCATAAATATAATTTCCTTCTAGAAACATCTACATTATAATAACATTCATTTAGAAATTATGCTGAACAATGTCGTAGATTCCAGGTTTTCCTGAAGTCTATCTTATACGATGGTGTCATAAAAAACATATTTACCCATTGTGTAAAGCAGAATTAATCAACAACGACGACTTTTGAAAATAAGCCAATTAAATAAAATGAAAATAAAACCAAACACTAAAACCGAAGTTAAATTAGCAAATATTTATTAACTAACTACTTTTTTCCTTTTTATACAATTCGTTAATATGATTTCCTTCGAAAAATAACTACATTGTAATAACATTTATTTAGAAATTATCCACAACAAATGAATTAAATTCCAGGTTTTTCTGAGGCCTCTGTGATACGTATGGTGTTCTATAAACCATAATATTTACCCACTGTGTAGAACAAAAGTAAGCAACAATAACGAATTTTGAAAATAATTCAATTAAATAAAATGAAAATAAAACCTATTACCGAAACGAAAGTTAAATTAGCAAAAATTTATTAATTACTTTTTTTCTTTTCTCTACAATTCATTACTATAATTTCCTTCTAAAAACATCTACATTATATTAACATTTATTTAGAGTTTAAGCCTTAAATTCCAGGTTTTCCGAAGTCTCTCTCATAACTATGGTGTCCTAATAACCCTAAACTTTAACAATTGTGTAGAGCAGAAGTAAGTGGCAACGACAACTTTTTAAAATAAACCAATTAAATAAATTGAAAATAAAACCCAATACTAAAATAGAATTTAAATTAGCAAATATTTATTAACTAACTACTTTTTTCTTTTCTATGCAATTCATAAATATAATTTAATTCGAGAAACATCTACATTATAATAACATTTATTTAGAAATTACCTTGAACAAAAGCCTTAAATTTCAGGTTTTCCTAAAGTCTCTCTCATACGTATGGTGTCCTATAAACCACAATATTTATCCATTGTGTAGAGCAGAAGTAAGCGACAACGATGACTTTTGAAAATAAACCAAATAAATAAAATGAAAATAAAACCCAATACTAAAACCAAAGTTATATTAGCAAATATTTATTTACTACTTTTTTTTCTTTTCTATACAATTCATAAATATAATTTCCTTCTAGAACATTCATTGTAATAACATTTATTTAGAAATTACCCACAACAGATGACTTATATTCCAGGTTTTCCTGAGGTCTATCTCATACGTATGGTGTTCTCTAAACCATAATATTTGCCTACTGTGTAGAGCAAAAGTAAGCGACAACGACGACTTTTGAAAATAAACCAAATAAATAAAATGAAAATAAAACCCAACACTAAAACTGAAGTTAAATTAGCAAATATTTATTAACTAACTACTTTTTTCCTTTCTATACAATTCGTAAATATGATTTCCTTCGAGAAACATCTACATTGTAATAACATTTATTTAGAAATTACCCACAACAGATGACTTATATTCCAGGATTTCCTGAGGTCTCTGTCATACATATGGTGTTCTATAAACTATAATATTTATTCATTGTGTAGAGCAGAAGTAAGCGACAACGATGACTTTTGAATATAAACATATTAAATAAAATGAAAATAAAACCCAATACTGAAACGGAAGTTAAACTAACAAATACTTATTAATTATTTTTTCCTTTCTATATAATTCATTAACATAATTTCCTTCGAAAAACATCTACATTATATTAACATTTATTTAGAAATTACCCTGAACAAAAGCCTTAGATTTCAGGTTTTCCTAAACTCTCTCTCATACGTATGGTGTCCTATAAACCATAATATTTACCCATTGTGTAGAGCAGAAGTAAGCAACGATGACGACTTTTGAAAATAAACCAATAAAATAAAACCCATATTAAATAAAATGAAAATAAAACCCAACACTAAAACTGAAATTAACTTAGCAAGTATTTCTTAATTATTCTTTTACTTTTCCATGCTATCCATTAACATAATTTCCTTTGAAAACGTCTACATTATGATAACATTTATTTAGAAATTACCTTGAACAAAAGCCTTAGATTCCAAGTTTTTCTGAAGTCTCTCTCATACGTATGGTGTCCTATAAACCATAATATTTACCCATCGTGTAGAGCAGAAGTAAGTGACAACAATGACTTTTGAAAATAAACCTATTAAATAAAATGTAAATAAAACCCAATACTGAAACGGAAGTTAAACTAACAAATATTTATTAATTATTATTTCCTTTCTATATAATTCATTAACATAATTTCCTTCGAAAAACATCTACATTATATTAACATTTATTTAGAAATTACCTTGAACAAAAGCCTTAGATTCCAGGCTTTCCTGAGATATGGTGTCCTTTAAACCATAATATTTACCCATTGTGTAGAGCAGAAGTAGGCGTCAATGACGAATTTTGAAAATAAACCAATTAAATAAAATGAAAATAAAACCACATACTAAAACCAAAGTTAAATTAGCAAATATTTATTACCTAACCACATATTTTCTATACAATTCATAAATATAATTTCCTTCGAGAAACATCTACATTAAAATAACATTTATTTAGAAATTACCCACAACAGAAGCCTTAGATTCCAGGTTTTCCTGTGGTCTCTCTCTCAAGCGTACAATATCCTTCCAACCATAATATTTACCCATTATGTAGAGCAGAAGTAGTCCGCAATAACACTTTCTATATCTCCTCATCTTTGTATGAAAACCCATCAGTCGCCTCAATACTACAAAACCAATCTGGATAGGGAGACTCATAGAGGACAAATGGGCGACTCTCCACCTCCCTCCCCTTTATCCCAAACACCCCTGCAGCGCTGTCAAAAGCGGCGGCAGTCAAATATTAGTTCCAATAGCAATCTCCGCCATGTTGTTGCCTCTCGGCCAACTTATCTTTGCATCCCCACCCTTCTCCTACAGGTCAATTAAATGTGCCATGCAGTCGGTACGTAGCGAGAGGTGAGTGGGAGTGAGTCAGCAAATATATATATACCCGCCCCTCACTTTTTCAGCAAATGAATGGAATAGTATAAGGGCATAACCACAATGCTATTTGTTCAAGAGGTGACAGAACGAAGTTACTTTGATCTTTGATTTCACAGCATCTTCACCGTGCTTTTTGATATAATTCGGAATATATTGAAAGGCTGGTGATAAAATTTTTTTTGTCCAACACTTAGACCTCTGGGGCATTATTAATGCAAATGAGAGTAGAATAACATACATATTAAGAAAATGAACTACCACATTAAAAAGAAATTGAATTATATATCATGTTATTAATAACTATTCCATGGTTAAGGTCTGCATTGCCTAACTAATATCAAAAATTAAAAATGATATTAAAACTTAAGGCATGAAATATCGATTACGTATATTTAAAGTGCTCGGATTTTAATACATATAATTGTAGAATAACATACATGGGGAGAAAATGTACTATTACATTAAAAAATGAATTATATATCATATTATTTATAAACATTCTGTATCTGACATCTGCATTACTTGAATTATTACCAAAAATAAAAGATTTCAGAAATAAAATCGGGACATGATATTATTTAAAATTATCAAAATTTCTCGAATTATAATACAATAATAGTCGAAAAAGGTACATGGTGAGAAAATGTACCATCCTTTTTAAAAATTAAATAATATTATATATCACATTATTAATAAATATTCTTTAGTTAAGTTAGCTTTACCTGAACTAATACCGAAAGTAAAAGGTCGCATAAATAAATTTGGGATAGAAAATCATTTACAGTTATAAAAATTTCTGAGTTAATAATACCAATAACAGTAAAACAAACAGATACGGTGATAAAATGTACCATCACGTTAAAAATACGTGAAAATACGTTAAAAATACGTTTTATAATATTACTACAATTATAAAAATATAATATTATATATCACATTATTAATAAATATTCTTTAGTTAAGTTAGCTTTACCTGAACTAATACCGAAAGTAAAAGGTCGCATAAATAAATTTGGGACAGAAAATCATTTACAATTATAAAAAATATCTGAGTCAATAATACCGATAACAGTAAAACAAACAGATACGGTGAGAAAATGTACCATCACGTTAAAAATTTAATTAAACTTGTACATCGCATCATTAGTAAATATTCTTTAGCTGATGTTTGCATTATCTGAACTAAAAGAGATCATAAATAAAATAAGGACTGGATATCATTTACAATTAGGAAACTTTCTGGGACAATAATATCAATAACAGTAAAAAAAAAAAAAAAAAAAAAAAAAAAAAAAAAAAGAGATATGGTGAGAAAATGTACCATCACTTTAAAAAAATAATTAAAATTGTACATCACATCACTAATAAATATACTTTAGCTGATGTTTGCATAATCTGAATTTAAAGATGAAAATAAAAGATGACATAAATAAAATCGGGACAAGATGTAATTTACAATTATGAAAATTTCTGGGGTTATAATACCAATAACAGTAAAAAGAACCCTAAGTGTGAGAAAATGTACCATTAGATTAAAAAAATTGATAAAATTATATATAATATTATTAATAAGTATTTTAAAGCTGATGTCTGCATTACTTGAAGTATTACCAAAAATAAAAGATGACAAAAAAATGGGACATGAAATATTTTTTACAACTATAACATTTCTAAAGTATAATACAAATAACATTAAAACAATAAACATCGTAAGAAAAATGTGTTATCACATTAAGAGTATAAATCAAACAAAGTATTTTACTAATAAATATTTGTCAGGTGATATCTTAATTAAGTGAATTAATAAAAAAAATTGACCTAAAAAATCGGGATAAAAATATCTTTTACTACAATTATAAAAAATCTCCGAGTTATAATACAAAGAACTGTAGAACAATATACATTGTGAGAAAATGTACTACAACATTCAAATTGCAAATCAAATTATACACCATTTTATTAATAAATATCCTTGAGCTGACGTCTGTATTATCTGAACTAATACTGAAAATAAAAGATGGCATATATAAAATCGGGACAGGGCATCATTTACTATTATCAATTTCTAGGGTTATAATATACTAAAACATATATGGTGACAAAAAGTATTATATTAAAATTATATTAAAAATTAAATAAAATTGTACATCATATTAATAACAAATATACAACAAAACACAGCTGAGGATTTTTTAACCTAAACTAATATAGAAAATAAAAAATTGGGACAATAAATATCATTTACAATTATCAAAATTTCTTGGGTATTATAAAAATAATATTACAGCAATACTTTGCATGAAAAATGTACTGTCACATTGAAAGTATAAATCAAATTATATATCCTTTTATTAATAAATATTGAAATTTTATCCGAATTACCTCAATTAATACAGAAAATAAAAGTTGACAGAAAAAATCAGTTTATGAGATATCTTTTACAATTATAAAAATTTATAGATTATAATAGAAATAACTGTAGTATAATACACATTGTAAGAAAATGTACTGTAACAGTCAATATGTAAATCAAATTATACATACTTTTATTGATAAATATCTTGGAGCTGATGTCTGCATTACTTGAGTGGATAATGAAAATAAAAGATGACATAAATAAAATCGGAACAGGGTATCATTTACTCTTATCAAAATTTCTAGGGTTATATTATAGTAGAGAAACATACATAATGACAAAAAATACCTTTATATTAAAAGTTAAATAAAATTGTGTATCATATTATTAATAAATATACTACAAAAAATAGAGACATGAAATATAATTTACAACTATCAAAATTTATTGAGTATTATAAAAAAATAGTAGAACAATAATTTATATGAAAAATATACTTTCGCATTGAAAGTATAAATCCATTTATTTACCATTTTATTAATAAATATTATGCAACTTTTATATGAATTACCTGAATTAACACAGAAAATTAAAGTTGACTTAAAAAATCAGGCTATGAGGTATCTTTTACAATTATAAAATATATCGGTTTATAATACAAATAACTGTTGTAAAATACACATTGTAAGTAATTATATAATAGCATTCAAAATGTAAATCAAATTATTCATAATTTTATTAATAAATGTCCTTGAACGGACACCTAAATTACCTGAACTAAT
Organism: Pardosa pseudoannulata; assembly: GCA_032207245.1. Taxonomy (NCBI): domain Eukaryota; kingdom Metazoa; phylum Arthropoda; class Arachnida; order Araneae; family Lycosidae; genus Pardosa; species Pardosa pseudoannulata. The sequence goes on along the minus strand of CM063498.1, from coordinate 134,528,886 downwards.
ACAGAAAATAAAAGATGACAGGAATAAACTCGGGACAGGGTATCATTTACAATTACCAAAATTTCTAGGGTTATAATACATTAGAGAAACATACATAGTGACGAAAAGTACCTTTATATTAAAAATTAAATAAAATTGTATACCATATTATTAATAAATATACTACAGTTGATGTCGGCATTACCTGAACAAATATCGAAATTAAAAGATGACAAAAAAATCGGGGCATTAAATATTATTTACAATTTTTGAAATTTCTTGGGTATTATAAAAATGATAGAAGAGCAATACTTTGTATGAAAAATGTACTGTCACATTAAAAGTATAAATCAAATTATATATCATTTTATTAATAAATATTATGCAACTTTTATCTGAATTACCTGAATTAATACAGAAAATAAAAGTTGACTTTTTTTAAGTCAACTGATTTTTTATCAGTTCATGAGATATCTTTTACAATTATAAAAATTTATCAGATTATAATACAAATAAGTGTAGTACAGTACACATTGTAAGAAAATGTACTATAATAGTCAATATGTAAATTAAATTATACATCATCTTATTGATAAATATCTTTGAACTGACGTCTACATTACCTGAAAGGATAATGAAAATAAAAGATGACATAAATAAAATTGGAACAGGGTATCATTTGCACTTATCAAAATTTCTAGGGTTATAATAAAGTAGAGAAACATACATGGTGACAAAATTTACCTTTATATTAAAAATTAAATAAAATTTATATACCATATTATTAATAAATATACTACAGCTGATCTCGTCGATACCTGAACTAATATCGAGAATAAAATATCACAAAAAATCGGGACATG
>CM063498.1:134520544-134523044 GCA_032207245.1 Pardosa pseudoannulata | reverse complement strand
ATTCCCAGTTACTGTTGTTTCTCATGCCACTTGGACAAACCAAGCATGATTGAGCCAGCAATCTCTCGTATTAAGGCCAAAGTGAACTCCTTTCGTTTTAATGAGCACCATTAAGTTGAAAAAAATACTTCGATCAAGTAGGTCCTCATCATTTTGAAGCAGGGACCAATCAGAAGACCCATAAACTTGGCCTCCCCCACCCCCAGAGGTATTAATTGAGAACTTGGAAAACATTGTGATCACGAACATATTTTACGTGCTTCAGTCAACTTAAAAGAAAACGGTAGATCTTAGATCGGTTCTACTCACAGTAAATACAGAATGCAGAGGGCAGTTACAAATATATATTAAAACTAGATTTTCAGCACTTTTATTTCAAAACATGTAATCTCACTTAATAATAAGAAGAGGAAGAATCCATCAACAATAAGAAGTTTAATCAGGATATTGTTTGTTAATAAGTGACTGGGGGAAGTAAAATATGTTCGTGGTAACAATGTCCTCCAGTTCCCAAACGATATCTCTGGGCTAGACAGGCCAAGGGTGGGTGTCTTCTGCTAAGTCTCTGCTTCTAAATTACGAGGACCCAGCGGGGGGTAATGTTACTCTAGTCCGTAGCACATCTTAAGTTACGCGAGCCAGGTGGGTGGTGCTAAATGAGTAACAGCCCCACTTCCTTGTATTGGCATAAAGGTAGATGTGCATGTGCTCCTTTGGAAAAAAGGATATTGCTTGTAATGTGCAGGCAACATTATATAGTACGGAATAAGTTTAAAATGTTAGAGCTTATACTGTTGACTTTATAAGTGAAATTTTTTAAGTAGTAGTTTTAAGTAGGTTAAAGTAGTTGAACTTCATGGTGTTACCTGAGTGACATGTCTGTCAATATAGATTAAAATAACAAAAAAAAAGAGAATAAAATTAGTCTTTACCTATTATTAAGATTGTCTGTAGAAAGAAAGGTTTAAAATAATACCAAAGGCAAATATACACTTATTCTCTTGTTCCAGATAGGATATTTAGAATTCTTCCTTAACTATTACTGTAACATCACCGATAAGAAAAAGAATTTATTTGCAAGTTGTTCTAAAGGATGTTTCTCTTATCTAAAATTGTTCTGACTTTAAAAGCATTGAGGTACATACACTTTTTAATGAATTGTTGTTGCAATTTTCTACTACATGAACCGTATGCTCTAAACTCACATTTAAAGACTTCTTTTCCTGGTCAGACTTGAAAAAACTGGCAGGAATCCTCACTTTTTTAAAAAAAAGAAGCGTAAGTCATGAAAAAGAAAATTATGACACTTATTGTAAAATGCATCTAAAGTATTTTTAAATACATCGTAAATGCATCCTAAATCTTATCTAAAACACATTTAAGGGTAAGGGGAATGGTTTGTCAAAATAATTTGAAATAATCGTCAATTCTATGTGTTCTATAATGCTTCATGATAGCTAAAAAAATAAAGGATTAAAAAAAAGTAAAAAAGTATAAAGTAAAAGATTATGGTGAAATGAAACTCAATCTGCCTTTATTCCGATATATATTTAAATTCTTAAAAAAAATCTAATATTAATTACTATGGATGTTATGTTTAATTATATACACTTATTTAACTAAAACATTGCATGAAATACTCTAAATCTGTAGTTATTGTGAATTTTACTCCTCTTTAGTGATTTTCTAGCATACTTACAAAGGCATGTTCATCTTACACCATTCAATGGAAACTTCTTAGCTTTATGGAAGATGCAAATTTCTTCAATAAAGAACTGATAATCTGTTCAGGTGCATTAATCTTATTTAACACGTTGGCGGACACTTGAGTCTATAGCCGTCAACGAGAAGTTCACCATGTGGCATAAAGGTAATAGCCGTCCAAACCGAAACGGCCGTTTTTAGACACTACGGCTAAAGCGGCACAAATGTGCATCTACCTGCGTGCAAGTAGAAGCCTAGTGTCATGTTTTGGAAACAATATTTTAGGTTGAATTTCGTTTTCCACCTGTTCAATTTCCACACAGAAAATAATGTGTAATAATTATAAAATTATAATAACATTTCATGTAAAACTCCCAAAAATACTTAGTTGCACAAAAAATTGCTTATTTGAGTCATTAAACCTGTCATTTACGTTTTTAAATTTTTGCTGTTATAGCCGCCATCGTCCCATTACTTAGTGTCTAGAGTCCGCTTTCAACATGTAGCTATGTGTGAATAGCCGAAACCTAATTACAGATGCTGAATTTATCACAATTATGTTTATTTAAGTGAAAAGACTATACTATTAATATTCTAAAAATTACAAAAGCATATTGTGTTAATTTTCGAACTTCACTTGTTCATACTGTCCAGCAATGTGTTAAAATGAGCATAACAAAAATATTTCCCTTAGATATAGTGATCCGTATTATTTTAAGAAATGATTACTGTCAGAACAAAACATGCGTTTTACTTACTTTATTATATTTTAACCCTTATAGTGAATTTCTTCCAT
>CM063498.1:134505544-134515544 GCA_032207245.1 Pardosa pseudoannulata | reverse complement strand
AAGTCTTACCGCTAGTGGTATTGTCTTCCACTTGGCTTGGAATAGGCATACAAGTTCCTTTACGATTTTGGACGGGTAGTGCACGCATTAATTCGGCGATCCAACTCGTCCAAGAGGTTCTCGATAGGGTTCAGGTCTGGGCTCTGGGAAGGCGAGTCCATTCCATGAACTCCACTGACACCATACCAAGCCTTGGTTAACCTGAAAACATTACAACTGGCATTGTCGTCCTGAAAGTAATAGATGTCCAACCCTTAAATCTGTAGGAAGCACAACGTAGGAAGAATAGTGCAGTAGGCATCGGCATTGAGCTTACCATGAAAGAACTTAAATTTTCATTAAAGGTTACAGTGGATTTTCACCTGGGCGAAATTGGTCAGAAATATTTTCTCAAAAATACATTTTGGGGGGAAATGCACATGAGCTGAGGATTAGGATTATTGTACATATTAGCCATCATTCCTAATATTGAGATATAGGAATTTTTATTTCAGATTTGTCAATCGAGCTCGATATTTTCACCTTAAATATTGCGTAGAGAGACAAAATTGAAACTACTTATTTTGGCAATTTCAAAACTACAAATTAAAAGTATCGCTTGTAATATGATTTCATAGAAAAAATGTTCCATTAAAACTATTGTATTTTCAATAAATCTAAATATTTTTTAAAGTGACAGTGTAAGTACATCTAGCTGAATTTGGACTGATATTTATTCTCGGAAAATGCTACGAAGAAGTAGCTTTTTCAGGGTTAAGTAATGCTGTGAATTGTTGCAAGAATTACTAATCTAGGATTTTCAGTTCCATTGGATTTCTCAATTTAGTTTGACATTTTAGCTTTACGTGTTGCGTAGAGGAGTAAAACAGAAATTACAGATCTGTATGATATCAAAAGGACATGTTGCATTCCTTTCTTTCTTTTGTACAATTATCTGTTTGAAAATTTTTAAGCTAAGGTATATATGTTTCAACAAATATGATACAACAAATATGGCAAGTCATCATAAATTACAATTTCTTCTTATGTAATATCTACACTAACACAATCTTTTCTGGGGAGTTCAACTAAAAATCTGTACCTTACAAAAAAAATCAATTTTATAATCTATGGAAAGAAACCTATTTAACATGGTGTGTCTAATTCAACCTTAAACTCAATTGCTTTCTACTGTGAAAATCTATTTGAATATTCTGCCCTAACTTATTGCATTTTACCTAGTTATAGACTTATTATTATTTTTATCTATCTAATTAATGTAACCTTAGATATAAAACGGATAGAAAAAATATGCATAAGAATATATATATACATATATATATATATATATATATATATATATATATATATATATATTATATATATATATATATATATATATATATATATATATATATATATATATATATATATATATTATTTATTTCTATTTAATAGATTTGGTAAGGTTTAAATCTTTCCCCTTTTTTGCTAAAAATAATTTATAAATTTTAATGTATCCTTTCTTTTCAATATAAAATTCAAAAATTAATAGTATGTAACGTGTATGAAGCGAAATTTTTTTCAAGGTAAAAAATATATAATCTCTAGGCTTTGAAATATATCTAGTGCGAAATTTCTTTAGTACAGATGTATGTGAACTTGAACAGGAGTTGATGGCACAAATGTGTAAGTGACACAATTTTGGCACAAATCATTTTAATGAAACTTTGAGAAGTCTTATTATTTATTTAACTTTAAATTATTTTTTTTTGTTTTATTTATTTATTTATTTTTTTTGTTTCTGACAGCATGAATTGTATTTTAGATTTATTTAATATTTACTTGCTAATGCACGCTTAATTTGCATTTCAGTTTCCATCTTAATGCTAATTATTTAGATTTAAAATTTTTTTAGTACCTGTGTGTTAGTTTTTCAAGTTTATCCTATTTATTTTTAATTTTTTAATACTTATGTTTGACTGATCGATTGTAAAATATTAAGTTATAATAATATGAACAATGACATTTTTATTTTATATACTACTGCATTTACTATTTTTATTTGGTATTCATTTTTCTTTTTATTTTTAAGTCTTACTTAACTTTTAACCATTCAGAAATTAATTTTTTATATTTATTTATTGGCTAATAATTTCGTGGTTATAATCTGATTTCCAGTAATTTCATATAGACTATCATTTACATAATCACGATTCCAGTAATATGTAATTGGCTTGAAATCTTATTTACTTATGTCCACAATATTAATGTATAAGATTCTTTGATAAAATTCTAATTGGTATCCAATCGAATTGGTATGGTAAGTATTTCGTCTAATTATTTAGGTTTTAAAATTTTTTAGTACCTGTGTAGCAGTTTTACACGTTCATACCATTTACTTTTAATTTTTAATGCTTATGTTTGACTGATTAATTGTAAAAAAAAAATGGTAATAAAAATATGATTAATGAATTTTATTTTGTATACTACTAATTTACTATTTTTTTTTTGGTATTTATTTTCCTTTTAACTTTTAAGTCTAACTTAATATTTAACCATTCAGAAATCTATTTTTTGTATTTATTTATCGGCTCATAATTTCGTGCTTATAATCTGATGTCCAGTAATTCGATATAGCTATCTATCATGTACATAATGACTTTTTCGTGTAATATCTAATTGGCTCTCAATCGTAGTTATATATGTCCACGATATTTATGTATGAGATTCTTTAATAAATATCTAATTGGTATACAATCGAATTGGTAAGTTGTATTTCGGCTAATTATTTAGGTTTTAAAATTTGTTTTGTACCTGTGTGGCAGTTTTACAAGTTTATCCCACGAACTTTTAATTTTTCAATACTTATATTTGACTGATTGATTAAAAAAAAAACTAGGTTATAATAATATGATTAATGAAATTTTTATTTTATGTACTACCCAATTTACAATTTTTTCTTGGTATTCATTTTACTTTTAAATGTCAAGTCTTACTTAACATCTAACCATTCAGAAATTTAATTTTTGTAATTATTTATCGGTTCATAATTTAGTGATTATCTGATTTCCAGCAATTTTATATAGGCTAACATTTACATTATCACGATTTCAGTAATATTTAATTTGCTTACAATCTTATTTATGTCCACAATATTTATGAGATTCTTTAATACAAATCTAATTGGTATCCAGTCGAATTAATATCAATATAAATAGAATTGGTAAAGTTTAAAATCCCTGAATCTTTAAATAAAAAACGCAACTATGTGATTTTAAAGTATCCCATCTATTCCAACATAAATTGTATATTTTCTTTTAAATTCTTAGAATGTATATTCTAACAAACTATTTCGTTTAAAGTTAAATATATAATCTTTATGCTTTGAAATATGCTATTTGTAAATCGTCTATTATACAAACATTTTGTGTGACTCAGAAAAAAAATTTTACAAATTGAAATTTACATGATCAAAATTTCAGTAATATCTAATTGGCTTGCAATCGTATTTACTTATGCCCACAATATTTTATATGAAATTCTTTAATAAAAATCTTTTTGGTATCCAATCAAACTGGTATCAATGGAAGAAGAATGGGAAAGGTTTAAAATCCTTGATTCTTTAAATAAAATATGTAAGTGTGTGATTTTAAATTATCCCATTTATTCTAACATAAATTGTCTAATATCTTTTAAATGCATAGTATGTATACGCTAACAAAACATTTCCTTTAAAGTTAAATCTATAATTTTAATGTTTTTAAATATGCTATTTCTAAATCGGCTATTATATAAACATTTTGTGTAATTCAGATAAAGTTTCACAACTTAAAATTTACATAATCATTTCAGTAATATCTAATTCGCTTACAATCGCATTTACTTATGTCCACAATATTTATATATGAGATTCTTTAATAAAAATCTAATGGGTATCTAATCGAATTGATAACAATAGAAGTAGAATGGGTAAAGTTTAAAATCCCTGATTCTTTAAATAAGTGTGTATTTTAAAATATCTTACCTATTCCAATATAAATTGTATGTTTTCTTTTAAATACATATAATGTATATCCTAACAAAACATTTCATTTAAAGTTAAATCTATGACTTATGTTTTGAAATATGCTATTTCTAAATCGTCTATTATATAAACATTTTCTGTGACTCAGAAAAAAATTTTACAAATTGAAATTTATACGATATGACTCTATTTGAATATTTTACTCCAGCTTATTGCTTTTAACCTAGTCATTAACGTATACTTTATTTATCTACCCATTCACTGTAACTTCAGTTACAGAATTACTAGAACAAAAAATATATATTTAATGGATCGGGTAGAGTTTAAAGCTTTCCATCGTTTTTTTTTTAATAACAAAATACATACGTTCGCGACAGTTCTTGTCATCCGCGCTTCCAACAGAAACTGCCGATAGCTAAATAGCTTAGAAATGTGAACGAGAGGAAGAAAAAATGCACCCAGAAAGTTTTCGCCGGCATATTTTTTCCCCCAAACTTTAAACCTCTTTTGTTCGACAATAAGAAATTACAAAATCGTTAAAATACACCCTTCGGGGCTTGGAGCTTCGGATGAAATTCTATTTTTCCTCAATTCCTCTCTTTTTTTTTCTTCCTGTCCTTCTTCTTCTTGTTATTTAAGATTTAGATTAGAAGTAAAAGTTGTACGAACAATTTCGCACAAAAAATATGTTGAAATTATTTTTCTTTCTAAATATGCTTTTGAAGCACAAACTTGTGTCATTAATGGAAAAATAAAGCCCGGAGGGATTTTCTGTATTTATTAATTACGCACATTGTGATTAATGATTTTTGTGCCATGCTAGGGTTACATTGATAGTATGATTTTCTAGGGATTACGCGAAGGCAAAATAAATTAATTTATGAACCGATGGAAAATATATATTTGGAGATTAAAAGGAGGATACACTGTTTGACGAAATTAATTTTTAATCAATTCTAATATTGAGTGTCAATTTCGGCTTTAAAATTTGTTTTCCGCTTTTTCTATCATTATTCGGATTAAATGTTTGTTTTTCAATTAGTTATTTTATATTTTGATGTTCCGATAACAAATTAAAAGCATTGTTTGATGAATAGGTTGTTAAGAATAAGATTGTTAAAACACGGGGCTGATAATGCTTAAAAGTCAATGAAGAAAACTGTAGTTTTACAATAAATTATCTATCAACGTATTTAGGGGAATATATTAAATTTTATTTTGACATGTTCAGAATCTAGAATAAAACGCAAAACCAGCTTAAGTTAAGCACAAACAGAGTGAGAAACAACGCTAACAGCTGTTTCATTGATTCAATTGAGTAATATTCTCAATATGAGAGAGTTTTAAAATTATCCTAGTTGTAATTACACTTAATGTAAATTTATATTAACCCATAAGTGCTCAATATGCATTACGTTTTGCCTGTCTTTTTTGTGCCTTACTTTAAATTATCTTTGCTTTTTGTCATTTATTCTAGCACAAAAACTTTATCTTCTAGTATATATCTTCCAAATGCTCTGCAGTATGGCATTATGCGTAGGACTCTGAATTGAAATTGGTCGCATATATGATAATAAGCAATCCAAGACTACGCTTAAGTTATAATAGGTGCATAATAAATTCCTTGACTGACCTTTTATTATATGGCCGGTTACTCTTAGGTTATACAGGATAAAAAGTAAACTATTTGGCCGGTCTTTATCTTAACTGCTACGTTTAGGTTATACAAGATGAAAAGTAAATTCTTAGACCTGTCTTTATCTGAACGGCTTTAACAGACTTTTATCTTATGATCGGTTACTCTTAGGTTATACAGGATAAAAAGTAAAATCTTTGACCAGTTTTTATCTTAACTGCTACGTTTAGGTTATACAAGATGGAAAGTAAACTCTTTGACCGGTCTTTATCTTAACAGTTATGTTTAGGTTATACAGGGGGCATAGTAAAGCCCCTAAAAGGGCACTTATTGACGAATACGCTTATTTTCTAATTACAAAGCTGTTTCAAATAATACAAGAATTTCTTTTATGGAATTTTTAAATTTAACAATTTATTTTTGAAATTTTGAAAATCTATAAAATTTTAAATTTTCTGTGTACTTCTGTTCTCAATCGAAATATATATAAAAATTTGTAATTTTTTCTAAGATTTGTAAGACAAAATGTTACACTTTAACATGACAAGAATCGACCAAAATAATAAAATTCAAAATTAAGAATTTTCTATACTTTAGGAGTAGATTAAAATATCAATTATGGTAATTTAAGGTAGAAATTAGATTTCTAAGTCTCTTTTAAGGTGAAATAGGAAAAGAATGATTGCTTATAAACTGAATAAGTACCACTTTACTTTTATTACTTTCAGAGAATTGTTTGAAGCACCGTCTATGCAAAAATTGAGTCTAAAGTCAAGTTCTTTGCTGTTACTTATTATAAGTAGGTTAGGATATGATTAGTAACATTAAGTAACATAAATAATATTAAGTATTATACTGCACTCTATTGTATCAATTGCATTTTCTTTTTTATCCAACAACTATATATGTTAATTATTCAATAAAAAAGTAGGATGTATATTGTTATTGAATTTTATATTAACCAGTTTAAAGTTGTAGGATTCCCAACAAACAGAGAGTTTAACTTTTAGATTGTGATCCTTTGAGACATGGATATCATGATTCGCATATCTGTAATGTGAAATTTACATTACAAGGACGAGATTTTCTATAGGTTATTCATACCAGGCTAGAATCCCAGGGTTCCACGATCGAATACTGGCAGGTGCTCAAAATAATTCTTTTTAAACTCATGTAACTTTCAAAACAGCATGTAGGAGGCATATGTAGGAAGAAATTTCTTACAAGAATGATCAATATGATTTATCACCGAATGGTAGGTAATCCCTGTGAGAATAAGCGTATTATGAGTTTCAAATATTGTAAATAATTGTAAAATTTCTATCTATTAGTAACTTGTGAAAAATAAGTATTTAGATAACCTATATTGTATATTTCTCTGTTAAACTTTACAAGTTTCATATCGACATTGAAGCATCCTATCTAAAGAATGATCAATTAGATTAGAGACCACTGAATTGTATGAGTACCTATCTCCTGTCAGGATAAGCTTATGAGTTTCAAGATATCGACATTGTAAGCATTTGCCTATCTAATTAGACAACTCAGGAAAACAAGTAGATTATAGTTCTTGAAAGCGGCTTCATTCCATATAAAAACCCTGCTCAATATTTTCAATCTATTCCTCTGAGATAGCTGGTTGTATACAATAGATTTCATTTCTTTTATTAAGTTAAATTGATAACAAATGAGATTAAACAGAGTTTTCTTTATTCAAATCTTAGCTGGAAGCTATTTATTTCAGAACCTTAGTTGTTTACTGACTCATTTTTTTATTTATAATTTTTGATAGGTATAAATTAAAAAAAGTAAAAGCTCAGCAAAAAAGGTACTTAAGTAATGTGTATGTAATAAAAAAATAGTTACTTTTTTTAATTATGATATACAACTTCAACGTGATGCTAAGTTTAATCTGAATATAAAAAATAAATAGTAGATGATACCTTTAAAGATTTTTGCTTCATGCAACGATTACAACTACAAGAGTAGTTAAAATGATTAAGTTTATTGTTTGTACAGCGAGTATTGCCATAATCCTAAACTAACACATTAATTATTGAATTTCGTAATTTCTTTACACTCAGTTCATTAAAACTAAGATTTAAGATAATCAAAAATATATATTAAACAAAACTAAAGCATTCACATGTAAAAAGATTATTTCTTGATAAGTACATTAAAATTAAACCAAATTTAAAATATACATCATATATATTTTAAATCAATTAAACGTTACAAAAGTATAACTTAGTTTCAATATTACCTTATATAATTATTCCTTAAATAATCAAGATAACTGTATAAACATTTGAAGTCAACAGATTTTGGATTTGTAATTATAAAAGTCAAAACAAGTAAATGTGCTGACAAAGCCATTAAAATATTTAAAGTGCACTTCAAAATATATTTAAGGATTTTTCCTATAACAATCATCGCTGCACTAAATGAGTAATTTAGGGAAATTTTGCATAATAACTGCTAATTAATACTTCACTTTTAAATGTGTGCTGTATTCAAATTTGATCAAAGTTTCACAATTTAAGGAAAGAATAAAAAGCGAATCATTAAAACCATATTTAAAGTGCACTTCAAAATATATTTAAGGATTTTTCCTATAACAATCATCGCTGCACTAAATGAGTAATTTAGGGAAATTTTGCATAATAACTGCTAAATTTTTATACTCAAATTTTACGTAATTACGCTCTACTGAGAATGCTATTATGATCAAAGTTTTTTCAAATTCTCGAGTCTCGTTCGTCATTTTAGGAGAATAAACCAGGAATCTTTATTAAGCATAATAATTTTTAATATGTGACAGGCATGATGAAATTAATTTTAATAAAATTAAGTGTTATTCGACTTTAATTTGACTTTCATCATTGATGTAAATTAATCCATTTTAAAACGTTTCTAAATGTGACCATACATGACACTATCTGACAAAAGAATATTTAGTTAATATAGAAAACAATATCTTAGGGGAAGTTCAATTTTTAACAATGTCATTAAATTTCATATTTGTACGTAATTTTTACGCTTACTTGTAAAAAGTAAAAAATGCCTTATAACATAGCACTTCATAAGATACTTTCATTAATTCTCGAGTCTCGTTCGTCATTTATTTCGAGAATAAATGCTTCATGTTAAATACCTAGAATGTCCAAGCATAATAATTTTTAATATGTGTGTTTACAGTTGCATGATGAAATTAATTTTAATAAAATTACTGTGTTATTCGACTTAAGGTGATATGGGACTTTCATCATTGATGTTTAAATAATCCATTTTTAAACGTATTCTAAATGTGACCATTAAATTTCATTAAATTTCATATTTGATAGTAAACCTTTTTACTTACTTGTAAAAAGTAAAGAATGCCTTATGATAGCGGTAAATTCCAGTTTTTCGACTTCAACAGATTTTCAACCATTTTGACAAATCGTGAGTAAAATTTTTTCGAGAATAAATGCTTCATTTTAAATACCTAGAATGTCCAAGAATAATAATTTTTAATATGTGTGTTTACAGTTGCATGATGAAATTCATTTTAATAGAATTACTGTGTTATTCGACTGAAGGTGATGAAGGTGATATGGGACTTTCAAAATTGATGTTTAAAGAATCCATTTTTAAACGTATTCTAAATATGACCATACATGACACTACTCTAAGACAAAAGAATATTTAGTTAATATAGAAAACAGTATCTTAGGAAAGAAGAAGTTCAATAACATTCTTTAACGATGTTTTCATTAAATGTCACATTTGATAGTAAACCTTTTTACTTACTTGTAAAAAGTAAAGAATGCCTTATAACTTCCAGTTTTTCGACTTCAACAGATTTTCAACTGTTTTGACAAATCATGAGTATGTTTTTTTCGAGAATAAATGCTTCATTTTAAATACCTAGAATGTCCAAGCATAATAATTTTTAATATGTGTGTTTACAGTTGCATGATGAAATTAATTTTAATAAAATTACTGTGTTATTCGACTTAAGGTGATATGGGACTTTCATCATTGATGTTTAAATAATCCATTTTTAAACATATTCTAAATATGACCATACATGACACTACTCTACGACAAAAGAATATTTAGTTAATATAGAAAACAATATCTTAGGAAAGAAGAAATTCAATAACATTATTTAACAATATTTTCATTAAATTTCATATTTAATATTAAACCTTTTTACTTACTTGTAAAAAGTAAAGGATGCCTTATGATAGCGGTAACTTACAGTTTTTCGACTTCAACAGATTTTCAAATGTTTTGACAAATCATGAGTATGTTTTTTTCGAGAATAAATGCTTCATTTTAAATATTTAGAATGTCCAAGTACAATAATTTTT
>CM063498.1:134493044-134500544 GCA_032207245.1 Pardosa pseudoannulata | reverse complement strand
TGTTAAAACCGGTGGTAAAATTTTCATTGCAATAAAAAATAATCGATGATTAAATTTAAAATTATCACATATTAACCTAATCTATTATTTAAGCCAAATAAAAAAGAAAATTATTTACGTTGAATTTTGTTAAACCTTACTCATCAAGAATCCAATATGGATTCCTGTATCCATTCCAGGTCCAACCGCTTCATAAATTCGAGGACAGATGGATTGATAACTTAGGCTATTATTATATAGAGGATTCCAGAATTTTGTATTAAAAGGTAATCCAAAATGCGTAGAACAGACACGTCTTGAAAAGTCATCGTAATCATTTTATTTAATAAAATCGCTAGCTTACAAGTACAGAGTTCAAACATAGAAACAAGATGAAGGAGTGAAATGTCTCGCGATGGGTACTAATATAGATTATAAAAGTGATGTTGTGGCCTTTTGACATCTCAGAATAGCACGTATAGTATAAAGTTTATGGATGTACTGGTGTCTCATACAGCTATCCCCAAACTACATTTCAACTATTAATTTCTACACCAGGAAAAAAAATCAGTTTCAAATTTATTAATTCAATTCAGGCAATTTTCTGTTATTACAAACATATGTATATGAAAACATATGTGTGTGTCTATGCGTGAGTATTTATGTATGCATGCACATATGTGTGTGTTATTATCAAAAGTGTCATTAAAAATATAAAATTAATATTTTCTGTAGTGTTCTGTAGAGCCATTGAAGTGTATTTTTAGATTAACTTAAAAATACAGTATGATGGGTATTGAGATATAACTTAAAGCAAATGAATTTTCTTAAGTATAATTATAAATATTTTCTAATACTTCCTATAAATAATTTCTAAACTTTTTTAGAAGTAGTGTTTTTCATCAATACTCATCTACGATATTCGAGTATTTCGTCATTAAATCTTCGCATAAATAAATTAAAAATAAACTCAGTTCCTTCAGAAAATAATAACCTCTCCATTTAAAATGCATACACTTTAAAAGAAATATTTCGTTTCGTATAAAGCTTAAATGCATATTAATTGCAAATTATTTCTATCCCAAAAGATAGCTAGTGCTGAAGTAAAATTATTCGAGTTATTTTATACTAAATAAATAGGAAATAAACATGATTTTCTTAGAAAAAAGTTCGGCATTAGTAGATAATTAAAAATTCCTGCTTTCTGACTATAAGAACATTAATAATGATCTAAAGTCGTGGGTTTATATCTCTGATTTTTAATAAGATACAAATTGTCTTTAATATATATTTTAGAATATAAAAAATAAACAGAAAGCATTCTTGTTTACGTCTTTCCAGAATAATACATATATGTAAAACGTATTTAAGCTTTAGTCATTGTAAAAAAAAAAGATTTTGAGAATACATAGTCTATATCACTTACAGAAATACAGTGGAGAACGAAATAACTGTCATCAGACTTGTGTTGCTTATCAGACTTGTGAAGTGTTGTTCTTGTTGTTGTCTCATTCCACTTGGTCAAACCAAGCACGATTTAGCTATACGCTACTCGTATTAAGGCAAAGGGATGCGCCTTTCGTTTTAACGAACACCTGAAGCACTCTCAACTTTTTGCTTAAGTGGGGAGGGGGGCTCGTAATTTTGCAGAAGGTACCAAACAGAAGACCCATAGGCTTGGCCTGTCACCCCAGAGGTATTAATTGAGAATTTGAAGGATATTGTGAACGCGAGCATATTTTACGTGCCCCAGCAACATTTAACCCACGGCTGATCTTAGGCCTGATTGGGTTCCGAACCCACAATCCTCCAGTTATAAGAGCAATGCCTTTGTCAACAGAGCGACCTTGGTTCATAGATACAGAAGTTTTTAGCTCATTGTACAAAATTTATCCACTCTTGTGTACAAGCTCAAATGAATCAAATTTACAAGTGGTGAAAAGAAGAAGGTACTAGGCTCAATTGCGAGAGGATTTACATGATCATATGGTTGTAGCATTCAGTTACACATTTTATTTCAAGTGGAATTTGCTCGTAAAGAGAAATAAATATAAGGATGCAATAGAGTAAGCAAAAACGGAAATCCTGTTTAGCCATGCTTATGTTTATATAATGAATTAAGTTGGTGAATTTGTAGGCTGTTCGTTGTTTCTACAAACAGTGGTGTAATACCCGTTTCCACGAAGCACGATAATATAAGAATTGTGCCAATAGGAGCCAAAGTTCATGGCTTGTAAATCAAAATCACTTCAATCCAACTAGAATTGCTGCAGTCGATGAAAGAAGTTTCATCTCAACCTCTTAGTGAAAGAGCATTGCAACAGGAATTGCATGCAATGAAAGGTTGGATTCACATACGACACAATATATATATATATATATATATATATAATATATATATATATATATATATATATATAATATATATATATATATATATATATATATATATATTATATATATAATATATATAAAATATATATATATATATATATATATAATGTATATATGTATGTAATTAACATATAAAACATATTTATATATAAATTATATATATATAAAATATTTTCTTAAAATATGAAATTGCTGAGAATAATTTCAAAATTACATATTCTTTAATATTGTTAAAGTTCATTCATAATAAAATCATTGTATTTTAGAGTAAGTGTAAAAACCACATAATAAAAAATCGCTTTAAGGGGAAATCATTATCATCATATTTTATTCTTAAAGAGTGCTTCGTCTAACAATGCTATGCTAAGACATTCAAGACTAATAATTCTATGTATTTTTGTATCATTCAATACTCTTTTTTTTCCTGCTCATTTCTGATACTTAATAGTCATATAATATCCAAGCTTTATTCTACGAAGATTTTTAAAAAGACATACAGGCATACTTTTTCTTTTGAAAAGCAGAATTTGCTTTAAATCATTATTTGTGTACCTCATTATTGCTGACAAAAAATACTCGAAGCATGTAAAAAAGATGTAATTTTATACTTGAGTCCTTTTAAGAACAAAATGATGCATTTTAGAAATATAATGTATCAAAGGAAAAACTTTTTTCTAAAAAATATTATAATAATCTCGAAACACTTATGCCTCAAAGCAATTCCTGCTAATGAATGTAGCTTTTTTTCATAGGCAAGGAGAAAAAAAAATATATTTATAAAAGAACTAAATTTTCACAAGCAAGCAAATAAATTTTACATTTTACCGTTTGCAATAGTTTTGTTCCATACCTCTTTATTAACGTTAAAACGACAGAATCAGCTGATTTTTATCTCTAACCGTGATCTGATATTCAAAAGGTGATTCTAGCGGTAAATTAGTAACTGCAAGTTTTAAAGGGAAAATGCCTGCTAAACATTGTAATTAGAAATAATAGATTAAATTATGCGGAAACGCTTTTCTAATTTCTCTACTTTAAAACATTTTTCAGTTGATATATAATTAGGATTTCATTTTAAAAATGTTTGAATTATATCCGAATGTTTTTTAAAGTTTTGATTACAGAGTATTATGCTGAAATTATAAAGGAATTTAGCGTTTGATATCGACTCTAATAGTACTCTATGAATGTAAAACTATATAATATCAGTAAGAGTTTGTTAGTATGTCAGTTCGTTTATCTGATTAGATCTGAATATTTTTATTGTTGATTATAGAGTAATATGCTGAAATTTTAAAGGAATTTAGCGTTTGGTATCGACTTTAATAGTACTCTATGAATGAAAAACTATATAATATCAGTAAGAGTTTGTTAGTATGTCAGTTCGTTTATCTGATTAGATTTGAATATTTTTATGGTTGATTATAGAGTATTAGTCTGAAATTTTAAAGGAATGTAGCGTTTGTTATCGACTCTAATAGTACTCTATAAATGTAAAATTATGCAATATCAGTAAGAGATTGTTAGGATGTCAAGTTTGCTTACCTGATTAGATCTGAATATTTTTATTATTAATTACAGAGTATTATGCTGAAATTTTATAGAAGTTTAGCGTTTCGTATCGAATCTAATAATATTCTATAAATGTAAAATTATGTAATATCAGTAAAAATTTTTGGAAGGATGTTAAGTTTGCTTACCTGATTAGATCTGAATACTTTTATTGTTGATTACAGAGTATTATGCTGAAATTTTAAAAGAATTTATCTTTTGGTATCGACTCTAATAGCACTCTATAAATATAAATTTATACAATATCAGTAAAAGTTCGTTATGATGTCAAGTTTGCTTACCTGATTAGATCTGAATATTTTTATTGTTGATTACAGAGTATTATGCTGAAATTTTAAAGGAATTTAGCATTTAGTATCGACACAAATAGTACTCTATAAATGTAGAATTATACCATATCAGTAAGAGTTTGTTAGGATGTCAAGTTTGCTTACCTGATTAGATCTGAATATTTTTATTGTTGATTACAGAGTATTATGCTGAAATTTTAAAGGAATTTAGCATTTGGTATCGACTCTAATAGTACTCTATAAATGTAAAATTATATAATATCAGTAAGAGTTTGTTAGGATGTCAAGTTTGCTTACCTGATTAGATCTGAATATTTTTATTGTTGATTACAGAGTATTAGGCTGAAATTTTAAAGGAATTTAGCATTTGGTATCGACTCTAATAGTACTCTATAAATGTAAAATTATATAATATCAGTAAGAGTTTGTTAGGATGTCAAGTTTGCTTAACTGATTAGATTTGAATATTTTTATTGTTGATTATAGAGTACTATGCTGAAATTTTAAAAGAATTTATCTTTTGGTATCAACTCTAATAGTAAATGTAAAATTATGTAATATCAGTAAGAGTTTGTTAGGACGTCAAGTTTGCTTACCTGATTAGATCTGAATATTTTTATTGTTGATAAAATAGTATTATGCTGAAATTTTAAAGGAATTTAGCGTTTGGTATCGACTCTAATAGTAAACTATGAATATAAAACTATATAATATCACTAAGAGATTTTAGTATGTCAAGTTTGCTTACCTAATTAGATTTGAATACTTTTATTGTTGATTATACAGTATTAGGCTGAAATTTTAAAGGAATTTAGCATCTGCTATCGATTGTAATAGTACTCTATAAATATAAAATTATACAATATCAGTAAAAGTTCGCTATGATGTCAAGATTGCTTACATGATTAGATCTGAATATGTTTATTGTTGATTACAGAGTATTATGCTGAATTTTTAAAGGAATTTAGCATTTGGTATTGACTATAATAGTAAATTATGAATGTAAAAACTATATAATATCAGTAAGAGTTTGTTAGTATGTCAGTTAGTTTACCTGATTAGATTTGAATATTTTTATTGTAGATTATAGAGCATTAGTCTGAATTTTAAAGGAATTTAGCGTTTGGTATCAACTCTAATAGTACTCTATAAATGTAAAATTATATAATATCAGTAAGAGTTTGTTAGGATGTCAAGTTTGCTTACCTGATTATACTGCGTAGATGTGAATAAATGAGCAGTTAAGTATGGTTTAATTAAATTCTGTCTTAAACCCTTTTAAAGCCATATAAAATATGTATAACCGAAGGGGTAGTTCTAGGGCCCAAGAAATCATATCATTTTTTGATATGTCAAATTTTAGGGGCTGCATATTATTTCGTATTTTTTAAATAGTTTATTAGAAAAAGAATGAATAAAGTTGTTTTACTAAATTTAATTCATTTTAGGTTGGAAGATTGGAACACAATTCTTTATTATTTTTGTATCAATATTAGATGCAATGACAACCACTGTAAGTAAAGTATGTAAGATAGTAGTATATATATTTTAATAACATTGAACTACGTATATTTGTGGTAACAAGCATAAATAAAAAGGTATCTATGCTTGTTTTCAATGGATTTTTGCTAGCCTATTATAAATTGTAAATCAGTTATTCTATTGCTTTATTTGTGCTACTAATAATTTAAGGGTGGCAAATGGGTAGAAGACTGTTTAAGAAAGTCATGGAAATAAGAATAAATAAATCAGTGTATATGTAAAACTATTGATATATGTAAAATAAATTTCTTTTTTAATTTGTCTTGCTAATAATTCCTAAGGGGATAGAATTTTACATCTTTGACTGGGGTTGAAAATTTACTAGATTTCTAACTCTCCAGGCTGTTTCGATAAGAATAAATTCGAAAAACTTAAATTAGGTTTGTATTAGATAAAATGCAATATAATAAGCAAACGAATGGAAAAAATAAGTTAATACGCATAACTGTTGAAATAAACCTTACATGTATATTTTATACACAGAAAAATTTTGTCGATTATCAAATTTTGTTTTTCCCAGAATGTCTTCTTCAGTTCAAGAAATATAATTGGAACATCATATATAATTTAAACTAAGTCATGCTAATACACCCACCTCTTGTTAATAGCCATGTTACAAAGATTTTCTATATACCAGGAATTTCTGGACTTAACTATATAAGGGTTTGAATTTTGAATACACCATGCTGCACTAATTAAATCCCTTTACTTGGATAATGACATCAAAAAGTTTTTACTAAAGAAAAGCTTAATATAATTATAATCTCTGTAATACTACCGATCTAAAGGGAGCAAATTTAGTCTTTGCTGCAAGGAATGAAACTTTATTTGTGATCAAAATTACACATATATACACTTAGACTTTGTATGATGTATTACACAATACTTGAAGCTCGATTTTTTCGAGGAATATGCATTGTCTTAAATGAATATATCTGAATCCATTGGTTGTTTGGTTTTGTAGCACTACACTCTACTGTTTTGCTACACGAGGGTTGATGAGACCGATGCCTGTTGCTTAAAGAGAGTCTGGTTGGCTACGGTACCAGAGTGTTTGGGATTTGATCCCAAACACTCTGGTACCGAAAAGCAGCTTTCTACCATTCAATCATCGTTCGGCAAACTTGTTTATTAAGATATACATTCTAGTTGTCTTGCAGTAAGAGGGTCGTCTGACAGTATGTTGGCTTTCTTCAATCAGTGTGATATAAGTTTTAGAATTACAGGAGAATTTGAGAAGAGGCCGAAAGAATAAAGAAGCAATTACAGAGAAAGGCTTAGTTACTATAGACTAACTTACCGCTTAGTTACTACGCATCTCCAATTTGGGTGGAATCATTTTTAATACTCCATTGTAGTCACAAAATTCTCTGTAAGGTATCGGAGCAAAACAAATGACTAACAGTGATTGTTCTCAGTGAATTGAGTGAGAAACAGCACATGGTTTGTTAAAAGTCCATTTTCACAGGTCAAAACTACAGGTTTTAGAGGCATTTCAGTAATACATTGTTGCTTTTTGCGGAATATACTGAAATCGAATAGCATAAAAAATCATTGATATGCAAGTTCTATAGTGTCATATCGAATGGAAATGGAACGTTTTCTTTATCCTCAACGCACAGCTATTATTTGTTTCAAAATTCCAAGAAATACACGCAAACATACCAGTATTGAAATCACCTTATAGATTAGTTTTAGCATACATGTAACACAATATACACCC
>CM063498.1:134455544-134480544 GCA_032207245.1 Pardosa pseudoannulata | reverse complement strand
GTATTCTAAAAAGACAAAATTAACTCATAACATTAAGGCGAAACATCTTCATGCAAACATCTTTATTCTAAAACCTTACACCGTCATTACAACCATAGAAGAAGTGTATATAGTCTGTAATTACAACTGTTGCCAGATCAAGCAAACCATTTAGGTAAAACACATGTTGCCATACAATATATTATAGTATATTCACTATATTCACTATATGCCAGAATGTTTAATAAATTAATAACATATTTATAAAGTTTTTAGTGTTTTAAAATTTCTTCTCACTAAGTCTTAAAGATTAAATATTACTGATTTTTAACTTCTTTTACTTTTTTATTTACTTTTGTGTATATCTACAATTTGTAACAAAGCCTTTCTTGGACATATATGTGTCCTAAACCCCTATTTCATTTATACTATTGTAATAATACTATTGTAATATGCTTCCTTTAAATTTACTAAAACTGCTAAAACGTACAAATTAGGTAATTTTATGCTTATTTTATTATATTATCAAATCATTGATTAAAAACCAAACAAAATATTTAACGAATTATTTGTAAAATGAAAAAAGATTTATGATGATGTGACTGATATAATTTAGACCATAAACAATAAATTTTGAACTTTATATTTCATAAATTAGTTTCTATACAATATTCGATTAAGATACAGAAACACACGTTCTTCAATACCGAAGCAAAACAAAATTAAACAAACTGTCATCTATCAGTCATAGAATGTTTAATAAATTAATAAGAAATTTTCAAACAGGATAGTTTTAAAGTTCTTAGTGTTTTGAAATTTCTTCTCACTGACGCTGAAAGATTGAATATTACTGAATTTTATCTTCTTTTACTTCATTTATATACTTTTGTGTGCATCTGAAATTTGTAACAAAGCCTATCATGGACATATATGTTTCTTAACCCCTATTTCCTTAATAGGATTGTAATAACTTAATAATGCTTCTTTTAAATTTTCTAAAACATCTAAAATGTACAAATTATGTAATTTTATGCTTTTTTATTATATTATCAAAATATTGATTAAAAACCAAATAAAATATTTGTAAAATTAAAAAAAATGTTGTATTATAATGTAATTTTGAACTTTATATTTTATAAATTAGTTATATATAATACTCGATTAAATTACAGAAATGTTTCTTTTTATATTCTATTTTTTGCATGACTGAAATTAAATTCTTGAAATTTCTGCTAATACGGTGTTAAAAACATTATACATAATTTTTTAATAAGTTACATCTTCAAATATTTTACTTATACTAAAAATAAGATAATATATAACAAGATAAAAGAAGAAAATAGCATATTATCACGGGTTAAAATGATTTTAATAATTTTTATATTATAAATTCTCTGTTTAAGCTCCAAAATATAAGTGAACTAAAATTTAATATACTTCCTTTAAATTTTCTAAAACTTCTAAAATGGACAAATTATGTAATTGTATGCTTATTTTATTATATTGTCAAAACATTGATTAAAAACCAAATAAAATATTTAACTAATTATTTATAAACTTAAAAATGCTTTATAATGATGTAATTGCTATATTTTAGACCATAAAAAATTTTTTGAAGTTTATAGTTTATAAAATAGTTTTTATACATTACTCAACTAAAATACAGAAATGTTTCTATTTATATTCTATTGTTTGAATGACCGAAATTAAATTAAATTCTTGAAATTTCTGCTAATACGGTGTTAAAAACATTATACATATTTTTTTAAGTAATATCTGCAAATTTTTCACTTATCTAATAAATACGATAAATATATAACTAGATAAAAGGAGAAAATATTATATCATCATAGATTAAAATGTTTTTAATAGTTTTTTCATTATAAATTCTCTGTTTAAGCTCCAAAATATATATAAAATAAAACTAAATATCCTTCCTTTAACTTTTCTAAAACTGCTAAAATGTACAAATTATGTAATTTTATGCTTATTTTACTATATTATCAAAACATTGATTAAAAACCAAATAAAATATTGGATTAATTATTTATAAAATTAAAAATGTTTTATGATGATGTAATTGCTATATTTTAGACCATAAACAAGAAATTTCCAACTTTATATTTTATAAATTAGTTTTTACAATACTCGATTAAAATACAGAAGTTTTTTATATTCTATTGGATTCATGACCCAAATTAAATTAAATTCTTAAAATTTCTGGTAATAAGATGTTAAAATATTATACATAATTTTTTAATTAGTTTATCTTCAAATATTTCCTTTATCCAATAAATAAGATAAAAGTAAATAACTAGATAAAAGAGGAAAATAGCATATCATTACACATTAAAATTCTTTTAATAACTTTTATGATATAAATTTTTTGTTAAGTTTCAAATATATATAAATTTAAACTTAATATGCTTCGTTTAAATTTTCTAAAACTGCTAAAATGTATAAATTATGTAATATTATGCTTATTTTACTATACTAACAAAATATGGATTAAAAACTAACGAAATATTTAACGAATTATTTGTAAATTTAAAAATGTTTTATGATGATATTATTGCTATATTTTAGACCATAAACAAGAAATGTTGAACTTTATATTTTATAAATTAGTTTTATATACAATACTGGATTAAAATACAGAATTTGTTTTATATTCTATTGTATTCATGACCAAAATTTAATTAAATTCTTGAAATTTCTGCTAATAGTATGTTAAAAATATTATATATAATTTTTAATCAGTTATATCTGGAAATTTTTTACTTTTCCAAATAAATACGATAAAAATATATAACTAGATAAAAGGAGAAAATAGCATATCATCATAGATTAAAATATTTTTAATACTTTTTTCTTTATATATTCTCTGTTTAAGCTCTAAAATATCTATAAACTAAAACTTCAAAGACTCAGTTTATTATTTAAAAATAAATAGACAATTCTTAGTTAGATATAGTTAACTTAAATAAAGCTATTTTAAATTTTTTTCAGCAGTTTACTTTTTACGTTATAATAATTTTTTCTCTCTACACGAAGCCGGATAATTTACTTTCAGTAAAAATCCGTGGTTAGTCTGTTATAGTAAAATTCGTCTCGAGTTCACTAAGCAATTTTCATTACTTTTTATTCTCTTTAAATTTAAAATGGCTTCTCGCGAAAACAAATGCTGCATACTAAACTCTCTGCCACCTCTAAACGGAGCATCTTTTTACCTAAACTTCGAATATGCATCAGCTTAATCCGGGGAGGAAAGTATGTTAATTAATTAGAGAAAATGTGAATGAGAATCTAATTAAAGCAGAATCTGTTTTACGGAAAGAACATCAGCATTCATCTCCAGTGCCCAAAATGAAAAAGTAATTAACTGACCTAAAAAAAATACCATTGAATTAAGAACGAACTAATTCGTTGATAAGTGATTAGCTAATGGAAATCCAAAAGAAACAGGCTGCAACTGAACTTTTCCACGTATCACGGGTATTTATTCTTTAAGAAAAACAATAGGGAGCATGGTACCATATTCCCTCATTGGAGCCTCATCAATCAAACTTTTCAATGAGGATAAAGTATCTTCTTTCTTTTTTTTTCGTTGATATCATAGATTTCCGGTTTTGCCTTGGAATAACACAGTGAATTTTCTAGAATGTTACTCAAACTGTGTAACTCAAGATTATGTTGCATCATTTACATCAAATTAAATAAAGATAAAATTTGCTTAATGATTTAAGAGTAATTAATCTAATGTGATAGGCGAGTTTATTCACTCGTAAATATCTTTTAACACCTTTACGTTGTTCTATACATTCCACGTTCTTAGTTTGACATATTTTTTGCTGTTTAATGAATTATAAGAAACTAATAAATATATTCTTAAAGTTGAATAGAAAACTTCATAATTAGAAATATTAAAACTAGACGATTACCACATTTTTAAACTATGCTTTTTTAATACCAAGTTTTTAGTAAACGTATTTCTTGGAGTAACCCTTTGTATCCTGAATTAATTTACCATCAACTCTCTTACTGCATATTTGCATTATTAGATAAGTTTTAATGGAGAATAATTATAGAAAAAAAATTAATTTTTACTGTATTTTTGCAGTTAATTTTGCAGCTGGTACTTTCTAGTACCAACATGTATTTTTGACTCTATGATAGAAAACTAAATATTAAATTATGAACAAAACAAATAAAATTCTTACCTGCGAAATATAGCCTCTAAAAAATAATAGTGCCAAATAACTGGTAATAAACTACTAAATTTACTCTATTCATCTACACTTGTATGAACTCTACCATAAAATGACCTTCTAATGCAGCACGCCAGTTATATAATCCTTACAATGCAAATAAAAAGGATTCCTGATTGGTTCTATCATTTCTTTTCTGCTGTAGGTACTGCATCGTTCATGTCCTTGTGAGTACCGTCAGGTAAAATGGCTTTATTAGGAATATATAGGTGTTTGATTGAAGCGGTACTTATAAGTACCATCAGGATAATAAGGTTTAAATACATAAGGAACAAATAAATACATTTTTAATGTCGAAAATGAATAATATAATAATTAGAAAGTAATTAGAAAATAACGCACTTCATAATTAGAAAAATTAAAACTAGACGACTACTTCATTTTTATAACGGTATTTTCAATCAATATTTTCATGATCTGTTCAGATATTTTGTAATCTTATCATTACTTTGTTTTATCAATTTCTCTAAATTTTCCCAGGTAAATATTTTTTTCTAAATGTTTTCAGTTTACTGAACATTATATAGTTAAGTGTGTGTTATAAAACTAGTTATGCCTTTTCTCAAAATGTTTAGTATTTTGTAGAATTAGGGTTGAAAGTTAGAGATTGAAACAACGAAAGATATGTTGTAACATTGTATAATTAAAATAATTGGTTTATATAAATTTATTCAATGTAAATAGTATTCAATACCTAGATATATTTGTATACAAACTCTTAAGCATAAAAATTAAGGAATTAAATTAAACATTTAATGTACTTGAAAAATGTTTAAAGTATATCACAGGATTATCTTATTTTATTGCTTTATATTCTTAGAGAATACTATGATTATATGCTTATATTCAACATTAGTACCTTTCTAGATTTAAAATTCTCTATAAAAGATTTGTAGATCTCTATAAAAGATTTTTCATTATAAAGTAATAACTTTTGCATCGTTCAGAATGAATTTTTCAAGAGTTTTTTAAGAACATGCTAGCTTTAAAAATACTTACATGAACTAGCATATATTTAAGAATTACTTTAAATATATGGACAAAATGGCAATAACTCACTTACGCGAAAGATAACTTTTGAAATATTTACATTAGAATTTAAAGTATTATATCAAATTAATAATAATTATATTTTTCCTGTTGTAAATCTAAAACAACAAATATAGCTGAAACTTTAAGTCTAAAATATATGTAAAACTGCTAAACTGGAATTTTAAATAAAATGTTTATTATTCTATTAAATCAAAATATATCATTCGTATTAAGGTAATTGATGTTCACAGCATGAAAATATACTTCTCTTCTATTTATTATAAGAATTAGTTTTTAATATACAAATTACACAGGTTCTATTGCTGATAATTGGATATATTTTACCTGATGTATATATATATATATATATATATATATATATATATATATATATATATATATATATATATATATATATATATATATATATATATATATATATATATATATATATATATATATATATATATATATATATATATATATATATATATATATATATATATATATATATATATATATATATATATAGATTATATATATATATATATATATATATATATATATATATATATATATATATATATATATATATATTTATATATATATATATATATATATATATATATATATATATATATATATATATATATATATATATATATATATATATATAAGTATTGCTTCTTTTAACAACCCTATGTTGTTTTTTAATGTTGAATGGTTATTAATTATTGAAGCAAATTTTATTCAAAACAAAGCAGAACTGTTTATGTTATACTAAATTAAAATAGACAATTTAATAAGCTGTTTCCAATTTTCAGCTCAAAAATAGCTATGTATACTTAAAATTGCAGTTAAAAGATTATATTGTTTACAGTTAAGGTTACAAGGTTTATTAAATATAAATAAATAAAGAATTATTATTTATAAATTACTGCACATTTTATTCGAAACAAAGAAGAACTGTTTATGTTATACTAAATTAAAATAGACAATTTAATAAGCTGTTTCCAATTTTCAGCTCAAAAACCGCTATGTCTACTTAAAATTGCAGTTAAAAGATTATATTGCTTACAGTTAAGGTTAAAACGTTTCTTAAATATAAATAAAGGAAGAATTATTATTTATAAATTTTTATGCTGACAATTTTATTTATTTCTATTAAAATATCAGGATTATTAAATGACTATATTTTATATGACACTTATATAATGAAGATATATGAGAAGACTCGTGTTCAGAAATGTATTCCAAATATAATTTAATATTGCCAAATGTAAGATCTGTGTTAAGGTTCTTAAGAAATAGAATATATTTTATTTTATAAGCAATACTAGCATACAGCTAGTCATATTAAGGGATTAGTAAATTTTATCATTTTCCATAATTGTAAAGTACTCTATGAGGTGATAAAAAATAGTTTGTTTTTTGGCTGAGAATTATTTGGTATATGCTCAATAATTTGTTTCTATTCACATTCCTCTAAAGTCTCCAGATACTGTAAATGCAGTTTAGAATCACGTTGAATTCGGCAAACCGTGTAGTTATGTATAAAGTTCAAACACACAAACGAATAAACTTCTTAACTTTCAAATATATATAACTTAAACACTAGATATTTATTAGTCCATGAAATAGACTCCTAGACTTTTATGAAAAGAATTTGGTCTTTAAAGAGCTGATATGCATTTCATTGCAACAAAACATAGTCGATGATTAAATTTAAAATTATCACATATGTATCTAATCTATTATTTAAGCGAAATAGAAAAGAAAATTATTTATTTAATATCTATGTTCAGTGATAAAACGTAGGAAAATAATGAAGACGATATTTAAATCATTTAAAATAAGAAATGATTAAATGAGATGATCAAAGGAATTATGTCATAATGCTAGAAAAAAATATTTTTTTACCTATTTATTATGAGATAAATTGATAAATTCAATCGCCTGCTCTTAACCGGGGAAAATAGGGCTTGAAATAATGGTATCAAATGCTAGAAAAGTGGGGAAGGGGTGGATTTCGAACGTTCTCTCTGCAAACCCGAACTCATCACGAATCCAAAATGTATGTCCGAAGGTTGGCCGATTGGTTAGGGTGCTGGTCTTGGGTACCGGAGTTCTTGGGTTCAGATCCAACTGTGACATCGATGTTCGTAGCCGTTCGGAATCGGCTTTAAGCTGTAGGTCCCGGTCTCATTAGCCCTCATGTTGCAAAAAGTAGACCGTAGCACTCCAAACTATACCAAACCAATATAAATGAACTTATCCATTCCAGGTCCTATCACTTCATACAGACCGATAACTTAGGCTATTATTATATAGGGGACTTTTTATAAAAGACGAAGCAATTAATGCTAATTTAAATCATATATCATTTTTTTTAATAAAGTAAAATTAAAAATAATAATCCTTCATTTCAGACTCTCTAACAGATTTTTGTTCTGTTAAAAATATTTAAACGAAAATGACTTTCAATATGGTATTGAATTAACAATAAATTTCATTTAAACTTGGAAGTTTGAATTAAAAAGTAACTTACTATATATTTCATTAAAAATTAAAATCTTCTGTCAAAAGTTATGTAAAAACTAAAACTGAGAATGAAACCGAACTTAGTAGCGTTTTGGTGAAACTTGTCTATCATCAGTTAAAATTAATTGGGTATTTAATTCTATGTTTAAATTAGTAATTTAATATTTTTAAAGTTATATCAGCTATCCAAGTCCTGGTTAATTCCCATTAATTAATAAATATTGTTTATTTAGAAATTATTTTTATTTCAAATGAAACAGGTTATATTATTTTGTCAAATATTAAAAAAAATATTTTAAATACGTTTCTTTTCAATTTTAAAGGTTAAAAAGATAATAGTTTTCCGGAAACCAATTTGATATGAAGTTTCGTCTTCCATAAAATAAAAATATATAATTGATATGTCACTCAAAGCTGTCTTCGTGTGTTTAACACTGTAATGTAGTTTATGTTACGATTTTCAGACACTTGATAATTCATTGTTTTTAAAATGAAGTTAGTTCAAGGGACATCCATATTCTATTGAAGATCAGAAAATGAATATAAAATAATACTCCAGTATGAATGAATTGTGAATATTTACACAACATTTTATTTTTCTAAACGATAATTACATTTCAAGAGATGATATTTTGGCTATGGATATATATCAGATAATAATAAAAGTTTTAATTGCTGATTAAGGTACTTTTATTTAAACAGGGAGTAAAACATAGTAATTATAAACTAATTTTTATTTAAGTAAAATGTAATACTTGAACAAGTTAAATTTTAAATGAATGAAAATATTTAATAAAAATGGTGATAATAATAAAATATTGTTTTTAAATTTTAAGACAATAATTTGGAAATATCGTTGGCATGTAATGCATCGTTTCACCGATTTCCAAATTTTCAGTTCAGCAATGTATTGCGATGTGTAATTAAAGGTGATATAGGTAAAAAGATCTCAAGTTAAAATAATAGGAAATCCGATTGGTCTATGCATCAATATAACTCGAAATTTTATTGACATGTGATGCATTGTTCACCGATTTCCTATTTTTCTGTTCAGCGATGTATCGCGATGTGTAATGAACGGCGATATAGGTAAAAAGATTTAAGGTTCTCTGTTTTATGATAAGAAATTCTCTTTCTAGAACTCTGACTTAGATCAAGGGAATAACAGAGTATGCACGATATATCATTCCAATATATCATATAAAACATGGTCTTTTCAATTTTCTGACTTTAAAAAACAACGCAAGCACGATATAAACCGATCACAGATTAATATAAATCAGGAAATTACCTGGTGATTTTGTACGAGGAGAAACGATGTATATGCGAGGTATAGCTTTCCAGATATCTGAACATTGCTTTTCCGATTTCCAGACACTAAGTGATAATTTACATCGAATGTGCTATACATGATTCCCTTTATAAAAAAATATCGCCTTAACTATTTCTCGAAAAAAAAAACGCGCATGAGCAATATAAACTGATTGACGATATATCTTCATCGGGACATTATTTTCTGATTTTGCACGAGGAGCAATGGTAAATACGTAAGATATAGCTTTTCAAAAAAACAAGGAAAGTTAATGAAACTCATCTTTCGTTGTTATGAGTGCCAAAAATTATTTTTTTAAATCAAGAATTGCTTTCACTTTTTATTTAAAAAAAAGCTGTAATTTTTGAGAAACGAAGTAAATTTAAAAAAACCAATTAAACAAAAATAAAGCACAAATGTTGAAAATTCCATGTATTTATAATCGAATGTATAGTAAGTATAAAAAGGTATGATGTGATGCAAAATAAAAAAATCTTTCGTTTAAAGCTGCTTAAAGGTTATGTATCCTCTTAAATATTATTACAATGTAATTTTCTATAACAAAATATCCTTAACTTACGATAGCAAGCTAGTTATATATCGTATGTAAGATTTTTAATACTGCCCATTGTTAATAGCAAATATCTCATTACAGTGTTTACTGTGAAATTGTAGTGCCATCGTTCAGTGACATATCTATGTTTAATCACAAAATTTTCCCAAACAAAAGCTCCGGCAAAATTATTTCAAGATTCCCCATTAAAGGTTCAAAGATGATCAGGGAATTCCCCCTCTCTAGAAGTTTTCGCTTCATTTAAGTTTCCGAAGAATCTTTTAGTTTAATGCATTTATTCTATCATCATTATGATTCCTCATACTAGGGCATCTTTTTCGTTAATGATGCTACAAACGCAGTCTCTATTCAATTATGAATATCAAGCAAATAAAATTTAGAGAGGAATTTTACATTACACTCTTACTTGTCATTCTTCATGCATGAACCCGAAAATTCACATAAAGTTTTATACTCGCGATAACTAAAGTTAGTTGAGTGCATTGTTTCCATTTAAATAATTTGATTAATTCCATGAGTTTATAATTACATAACTGATAAGATACTATTAAGAATTTAATTTCTTTTAATTAGGAGCGAACATTTTATTGATTAATTTATAAATATTAAGAATTTTTTTTTCAAATAAATTTCCAGGCACACTGTTTGGTACTTTACTCTGGTTATACTTTAGATTCATTTGAGATGAAGCATCTGATGGCAATCCCCTTACATCTATAAATCAGTCTGATGGCACCGTAACCTATGCCATTTTGTTCTAACTAAAATAACAAAAATATTCTGTATATTAACACTGCCAATATGAAAATGGGAATGTATTGAAGAGCTATTAAATAAATAGTGTTTAGTTTAAAAAAATTAAATTTAAATTGAAATAATCCTAATTTTAAAAATATTTAGTTTTTATTTCTTTGAAATTTTTAGTATCGCAAATTCATAGTTTACATCAATATCATTCTGTTCATAAAAGTCGTCATGTGAATTCATTGTAAACTCTTTCACCTGTGTACTTTTTAGATAGGATGAATAGACACTACACTTTCAAATGTTCTTGTTGGTTACATTAAAAATTTAAAAAGGAATCCGAAAAATAAATAAAACCTAAACTTCAACCAAGTTAAATCAACAAGTAGTTAAACAAAATCGTAGTGTCATCTTTTTGCCCAATGTCCGAAGGAGGTCTCTGTGAGCTCTGACTGACATAAAAAAAGTCAAAAATAGACAACATAAACAATAGGCTGCCAGCCATTCCTACATCATGAAAGTCGATCCACTCCCTATATAAATATTACATTGAGTTTCGTTGTGGCCGCTATACTATTCCGCTAATACACTTGATAGCGATTCCCACGCAATAACACGTGAGAAGTCTAATACGCAATATCGAGTGATTGGCAATGAAAGTGTTAAACTTTTTATGACACTGGTTTAAAAAAAAAGAGTGAAGTGAGATAAATAAGTAAAACAAATAAAAATAGCTATTACTGGCTTTAAATGATATTGTTCTTTAGTAACTTCTGTTTAAAAGTGAATACGTACATTTGTATTGTTAGGAGCTAACTAAGGAGCTAACTCAGGAGTTAGGACTAATATAACGCTATAAAAAAGGCAGATATAATCTGTCATATCGAAAGATAACGTAACGTAACATCATTTTGGTGGAGGAGTGACAAACAAATCTCAAGAGGTGTACGTTAACCGTACCGCAATATAGACCTATAGACAGTAAATCTCGTTTGTTTTTAAAATCGAATGTGTAAAAAAAAAAACTAAACTCCTCGGTGCAACAGCCCCTAGGGGGCTAGAGGGTCGGCCAATCTCCGATTACGTTACGGCAGGTGACCTCAGTGAGGGTAGCTTATACTGGGGGTGGGGGGGGGGGGGGGGGGGGGGGGTGGGGGTATGGGGAATTTTTGTGGGTGTGGTGGTGGGGTGGTGGGTGGGGTTTGGGGTGGGTGTGGGGTGGTTGGTGTGTTGGTGGTGGGGGGGTGGGGGTGTGGGGGTTGGGGGGTGTGGGTTTGTGAGTTTTTGATGGTGTGTTGAGTTTTGAGCAAATATTGCTAGTTATGTGTGGAACAATTTTTAAGCGGAACCTTCTGTGTTTTTTCCCCAAGCACGCTTGGTTCTTAATTCCTCTACCCAGTGACAGGATGAAAGGATGAGTCAACGTTGCCCAGCCCGAGGATCGAACCTTGCACCTGTGTCGTGGGAGTGCGAAACACTACCCGAACGCCACTGGGCTTGAAGTCGAAGGGCACACAGCAAATATGAATAAGGTGACTTAAGATTTACAAACGGCGGTAGTTCTGCGATGCAGCCTTTCCAGAATTGACAACTGCAGTATACTTGTGCTGCATGCAACTTTACATTGTTGACTGTTGAGTTACAACATATTTGTCAGCAATTCTTTGATACCTCCAAAAGACCACTGACGATATTAAAAGATCTTTCTTTTTCTCTTTGCGCAAAGATTCAAAATAATGTATTCTAATGTTACCGATCACTGGCAAAAAGCAGTACTTGAAATCTTCATAAAGTCTACTAATAAATGTCAGAAGTTTGAAAATTTTATATACATTTTAAGTACCTCTAAAGAGCTCCAATTTTATATAAAGGTATTAATATCAAGCAAAAAATGTAAGCAAGTGAAAAGAAACTATTATTAATCTCATCAGTTTTTTTAAAGTACATTCTAGATTGTTTCTCCTTTTTTCTTTAAAGTGTAGCATATATCCCGTCATATGATGGGATTAGTAAAATTTTTAATTTACCAGAATTGTAAAGTGTCCTATGAGACAGGTAAAAAATGGTTTGTTTTTTAGATGAGAATTATCTGGTACAATCATAATAACTTGTATATTTTTACTTTCCGCATGTTAATTGCCAACTTTAATTTATCTTGCCATTTTACGGGATAAAATGAACAGCACAAGTTTTAATACTAACAGTGATTGTTTGGTGGTATATATGAATGATGTCCTAAATTTAGTGTGCAAAAATTCAACAAACCGTGGGGTTATATATAAAAAACAAACACAAAAATGACAAAATGTCCTAATTTTAAAACATATTTAACTTAACCCTTTAAAGGTCACTCATATCAATTTTTTTGAGATTTAATGAAATTAGTTCATAAATGGTATCTATGAACTTTATAAATATAAATGCATATTTAAATTTTAACATCACATGATGTATCTAATCTACTATTTAAGCAAAACACCTGTACGGAGTGAAAATACATTTATAAAGGTTTAATTATGCTCGGAAAACAATGATAATAATAAATAGGGTATAGTAAAGGAAAAACAAAACAATTTACAGCCGAAAAATGTCCGCATGGTAGAGCGCTGTTTCTAGGTACCGGAATTAGTGGGTTCAAATCCCACTGCAAGCATAGATGTTCGTAGCCGTTCGGAATCGGCTTTAAGCTTAGGTCTCGGTCTGATTAGCCATCGTATTGCAAAATATAGACCGTAGCGATCCAAAAAAAAAATTATAAGTGTTGTTTTTAGATAGATATTAATTTTGTTATAACGAATCATATTACTGATATTCCAGTATAGTAAGTTTAGCCACGTATATTTCAAATGAATATGAACACCAGTATACTCTTTGCTGGGAGTAGGAAATGTCATATATACAGAAGACCTAAAATATCCATCGTATCTCTTTCAAAAGCAGAGAAAGAATTTAACATGTGGTTTCGCTCCGAAACCACTGTCCGTTAAAGGGTTAAAAGCTAGATATTTATTAGTCCGTGAAATATACTCCGAGACTTTTATAAAAAGAATTCGTCTTTAAAAGTGGTGATAAAATTTTCATTGCAACAAAGAATAATCAATGATTAAATTTTAAACTATCTCATATGTACCTAATCTACTATTTAAGCCAAATATATAAGAAAATTATTTATGTAACATCTAAGTTCAGTGATAAAACGTATGAAAATAATGCAAACTATATTTAAATAATTTAAAATAATAAGAAATGATTAAACGAGACGGTTAAGGGAATGACGTCATAATGCTAAAAAATGTTATTTTCATCTACTTATAATGTGATAAAATGATGAATTTAAACGCTTGTTCTAAACTTGGGAAAATAGGGCTTGAAATAACTGCATTAAACGATCAAAACGGGGGGAAGGGTGGATTTCGAAGGTTTTGGAACTCGAAGGTTTTGGAATTTTGCTAACCCTAACTCTTTAAGTATTCAATATGGATGCTCTATCAGTCCCAGAACCAATATCTTCATAAATTTGAGGACCGAAGGACAGATAATTTAGTCTATTATTATATACAAAGGTATATTAATATACATATCATTTATATTCTGAAACATAGATATAATTTCATTATCCAAATCTCCAATCTTCCGGTCTTTCTATGCTTATTATCTTCAATCAACGAACCATTCTGATACATATGTATAAAAAGACCGTCATGCTACTCGGCTGTGGGTTTA
This sequence comes from Pardosa pseudoannulata, assembly GCA_032207245.1. Taxonomy (NCBI): domain Eukaryota; kingdom Metazoa; phylum Arthropoda; class Arachnida; order Araneae; family Lycosidae; genus Pardosa; species Pardosa pseudoannulata. Next base: position 134,466,371 of record CM063498.1, on the reverse strand, counting down.
AATGCATCATCAACATCCTTCAAAAGTCTAATCTCGGAAAGCGATAGAAAACACTCCACGTATACATTTCAGCATTTTCAAGCCCAGCAGTGAATACGAAATGAGGAAGAAATGAACAGCATAAAGTGGAAATTGGCAAACTAAGATCTATTTTTAAATTTTTCAAATAACAATTCTCATTTGTATTCTCTTCTAGAATATCACATCATGCATCTTTATAACAATTTACATATTCATAATTTAGCAACAATAGTAACCAGAAAAAAGGAATTTGCCTTGAACATATCCAATCAGCATTAATGAGATTTCAGTTAATAGCTAAATAAGGTGAGAGTTTTGAAATATACAGGGTTTGAGAGAAAATTTAACATTTATGCACAGTTATATGTTAAAATTTGTATACCCAATTTAATGTAATGTAACATATTAAGAGCAATATTTTTTGTATGGTAGCCAATAATCTTGGCAATGTAAGATAACATTGGGGTATACAAGTTCAAAGATTCTACAAAATAATTCTTTACAATATCCTATAGATGTGAAATTTTCATTATTAGAGCACATTTATAATTTGGCAACAATAGTATTAGAGTTAACTCCCATGACGACATCTGAAAAGCTCGGGGGTTATGCTGTACTAAAGAGAGTCGAAAAAAATCACCTCTAAATACAGACTCAAGGGTAAATTTCGCGTAGATACCATTTCCATCCAAGATTAAACTAACCCGTCGATCAGTGGATATAACCGACTATGCGGGCTTAGAGCTCCAAAATAACCATAGACCATAACATGGTGAAAAAACAAAGTAAACTGTGGGATAAATGTTATATAGCTGTTTTCTGTCTTAGCAATGGGATCATTATTCAAACCTTTTTTCTATCGACAGAATGGGTCGAGATCATTGAACATCAACAAGGATATCTTCAAATGTCCTACATGAATATAGAATATGGCCAAAATTGAAGACTATGGGCGCTAGATAAGTGCCAATCTGGAAGTTAGTCTCTCGCTATTCACTCAAGCGTCCACAGTGAAAGACCAAGTGCTTGTACCCTGTTCACCATTAAACAATCATAGTCCATTTCCAATTGATACAGAGATATGATGCCATCTCCGGCTAGGATTTGATGGAGCCAGAAATAATCTTTTATTATTATGATAATGCTGTTTGTGCTTACCTTAGAAATCTATCTTGAAAAACTAGAAAAATTCTAATTTTCTCGTAGTTCTAACTACAGAGATGAGTTTATTAATAAATCCATGTTTCAGGTTAACAAGTATCTATTTACGTAATACTTATTACTTTCTTTACACTACTTCTATTTAGACTTTAAAACAAACACTTTATGGTATTGTTTAAATTGCTCTAACTGAAATAGTAAAATAATCACTATGGTAAATAGTAAAAAAAATATCAAGGTATTATATTTTTGCATTACTAAATTATACTTCTTAATTTGCTTCTTAATTTTATACTTTTTACACACACACACACACACACACACATATATATATATATATATATATATATATATATATATATTACAATGGATTCAAATTACTCTCTTATTTTTATATCAAAACTGGAATGTGAGTCTCATATATCACCCTAAATATTTTAATAATAGCTTAGTCTAATTGCATGAAATATTTTATGCATGCAAAATGAAAGAGATAAATTAAAATAATAAAACTATTTTGTGACAGAAATTTAGAGTTTTTCTAGATGGTTTTAAGAGAAAGATGTTTATGATAGAAAAATAGAACAATTTGTTCCAATTCCAAAAGTTAATCACAAAAGTTAAAATTTCTAATTGAAATATACAGAGAATGTGTAGACCAAGTTTAGATTAAATTGAATACATTTCAATTGTACATCTTTTTCTATTAATAGCTGAGTGAAATGTAATACAATTAATATCTGCTCAGGTTTTGTTGGATAAATCGATAAAACTTACATTTAGTACTTATGTACTTGTTTTGTGGCTTGTACATTGACTACAATTTTCAAAATTAAGATATAACAGATTTATGTGCTATCTTACATGAAGACAATACTGTAAACTTTACAGTACGGTTTCCAAATCTTAGTGACTTTAGACTTAAAATAATTTCCATGTTTGGAGGCACATATTTATGCTAAAGTGCTTTTTCAGTGATAAAGTTTATCAAGAATTGTCACAGAAGCTCTCTCCCCGACAGTTCATTATTAGACTTTCTTCGGCTGTCAACGACAAATATCGATGTTGACATTCCTGCCCTTGTAAAGAAGGCTTATCGGCCTCAGTTTTCCCATTAAAATGTAAGCAAATTGTTTTATAACCCTTCTGCTCCATTGTCCATAATTAATAATTCATCTATTAATTGTTATTGTATAAGAGGTAAGAGGTTATTATTCATCTTTTTCAAAATGTGGCCCTCCAGGTGATCAGTGACCGAAATTCTGGCCAGTGGACTCTTTGCAGTTGAACAGCCCTGCTGTAATGTAAAGTGTCATAACAAATAAAATTATAAGTTCCGATTTTAGTAAATATGCTTCAGGTAAATGGGAATTCATTTGCTAGTATTGAAAAACGTAAAATCACATTTCAAATAAAAAATTTCGAAATAAAGGCAGAAATTAAGAAAATACAACACTAAATATCGGACTATGCCAATTATAAAATTCAAAATTTAAAGATGACATATTCATTTGTTACTATAGATAAACATAATACTTAAATGAATACATAATAAATATATAAAAAATTTGAAGATAACATATTCATTTGTTACCATAGATAAACATAATACTTAAATGAATATATAATTAAAACATAAAAATTTTGAAGGTAACATATTCATTTATTACGATAGATAAAAATCATACTTAAATGATTACATAATACATAAAAAATTTAAAGATAACATATTATTTGTTACTATACATAAACATAATACATAAATGAATAATAATAAATGAAGATTTATAATGAATATGATAGACCTGCTTTTTGTCGACGTACCGAAAATTCATGCGGGAGGATAGAAAAATCATAAAATGTCGACCCAAATCACAATACTATAAATAATTTAGATATTTAGGAAAGCTTGGTATTGTGTTTTAGGCTTTCTATTTATCATCAGTAAAAAAAATTTAAGCATTCATTCAACAAAATGATAACTTTGTAAACATTATTTTATTTACTGTGGTTTAATTAGAAAGTAGAAGGTTAATTGGTAAATACAAATATTTTGTAAGCGAGGAAGTTTATCAATGTACACCAATGCTATTAATATGTAAATGTAATTTTGTTTGAAAGATAAGGATTTTGCTTTCATATCCACGTTCTTACTTACTGTGCTATAATACAAAAATAAATAGAGAAACATTTTAATACTGAATTAATGCACATTAAACTAGTATCAGCACAATATTTATTGCTTCTAAATATAAGTGATCCTTGTAAATGCAATAATAACGTTCAGAAGAATCTAAACAAGTTAAATAGAGCAGGAAATTGTAGCAATAAAGGAAAAGAAGGTTTGTTATCATATATGCAAATATGACCACTATTTGAAGTAGAGAAAGGTTCTTCGTAAAACTTCTAAATTTTTCCGTTTAGTAAAAATTTATATGTTTTGCTCTAATTACTTTTGTAACAATTGAATATCATATAATATTTCAAAATATCTTGCAATTAATTAAAGTAGAAAATAAAGACTAAATGAACAGTTAGGGAAATAGTTTAAATGAGGATATGACAATCAATTTGCATAAACAATTATTTTGTTGAATAATTTATAAAATTTCCATATAGATTCAGATCTGATATTATATTTCTTAAAAGTAGAATAGTATTTTTATTAAGGTATTAAACTAAATTAAAATATTAATATTAATCAATATCACACCATTATTAATTTATATTCAAAATTATTATGTAAAATTATGTTCAAGGATAACGATATTTGGGCACATTTCCATTACATTTCTAACTGTTTCCCATTGATGAATTTAAATAATATAAATATTAAAAAATAGTAATGTTTTAATATTTTATTAAAAAAAAGCATTCAACATTATTTATTTATAAATACAAAACTCTAGATTGATTGCATAATCCCAAACCATATAGTTATATAGAAATGATCTATTGTAATATAATATTGCCAACAATTTATATTCAAAATTATTATACAAAATTACGCTCAAGGATAGCGATATTTGAGCACAAGTCCATTACATTTCTGTTTCCCATTGATGATTTCAAATAATATAAATATTAAAAAATAGCAGTGTTTTAATATTTAATTAAAAAAACATTCACCATTATTTCTTTATAAATACAAAACTTGCGATTGATTACAAAATCCCGAAGCATAGGTTTATATAGGAATGATCTATTGTAATATAATATTTCCACCTGAGTTAAAAGAAAGTATAAACAGTTATAAATTAAGAAAAATTTTGATTACAAGAAAAATATTGTCATACTTAAAAGAAAAAAAAAATAAAACTCTATTTTCAGCTCTTTTTATCTTTTTTTTATTGACTATTTACTAATCCAATATTATTGAAAGAATGATAAAACTAGCAATTTTATTTGTACTTTTATATTACATATTGTATATCTGGTATGACTTTTTTAAGTATTGTTCATGACAAATGTAGATGTAAGGAAGATATATGTTACTGCTTTACATACATTAATTAGCAGAAAATAATTAAATCTTTTAGAACTATAAATTAAAAGTTTTAAATCTTTAAAACATTATCACAGTACAGAAGTATTGGTGGGGTAATATTTTAAGTATATACTAATCACTCTTTTTAATTAACAAATACAAATTTACGAGGGGTCACATGTACGGATGACATAAATTATTGCTTTACATACATTATTCAACAGAAAATAAATAAATCTTTTAGAAATATAGACTAAAAGTTTTAAACCTTTAAAACATCATCACAGTAGTAAAGTATTTGTGGGGTAATATTTTAAGCATATACTAATCCCTATTTTTAATTAACAAATAAAAATTCAAGAGTGGTCCCATGTACGGAAGACATAAGATATTGCTTTAGATACATTAATCAACAAAAAAAATTAAATCTTTTAGAACTCTAAATTAAAAGTTTTAAACCTTTAAAACATTATCACAGTAGAAGTATTTGTGGGGTAATATTTTAAGTATATACTAATCACTTTTTTTAATTAACAAATAAAAATTTACGAGAGGTCACATGTACGGAAGACATAAGATATTGCTTTAGATACATTAATCAACAAAAAATAATTAAATCTTTTAGAAATCTAAATTAAAAGTTTTAAACCTTTAAAACATTATGACAGTAGAAGTATCTGTGGGGTAATATTTTAAGCATATACCAATCACTATTTTAATTAACAAATAAAAAGTCACGAGTGGTAACATGTTTCCTGTAAATCTATCTAAACAAAAAACTTGATAGCATTTTAATGTGAATATTTGAAATAATATGCAAAATTTTAAATTGTTTCTGTAAATTTTCTTATTAGAAAATGGAAATGAATTTTCTTATTTTTATATTCGAAAATTTGAGGCTCAAGTATTAACATTAAGACATTAAAATCATATACATACAATTCTATATGATACATTTTCTTCCTGCTTATACAACAGGGACAAAAAAAGGTAATATACATTAGGAGTTATGAAACAAAGAAAACTTTGCAATGCGTCACTTATTTTCGAGGAACAAAAAAGCTGTATAAGCACTTAATTATCTAATAAACTGATGTAACACAGAAATAAAAATAATGCGAAGTGTGTAGAGGAAAAAAGGAAAAAAACATAATTTTCAGTTCTTAGTATTTTTATTAAAGAGAAATATTTATTAATCCATTGGTATTCGTAGAATTATATAAACAGCAATTCCATTCCTATCTTCCAATGGAAAATATGAGCGTTATTACTGATGTGTGCATTATATTAAGTATTGTCAGTTCGTAGTTATTTTTATTAAAGAGAAGTATTTATTAATCCATTTGTATTTGTAGAATTATATAAACAGCAATTGCATTCATATCTTCCAATTTAAAATATGAGCGTTATTACTGATGTGTGCATTATATAAGTATTGTTCGTTCATAAGTAATATAGTTATAAGAAATTAAAACATATTAATTCATCGCATTTGTATTGTAGAATTAAGATAAAAAAATTGAAATAAATCTTCCAATTTTAAATGAAAATAAAAAATTAAAGATGTGTCAAAAAATTGAATGTTCAAAAATGTCCTTTTTTTTTATGAAATGTAGACCAGTATTTATTAAATCTAAATTGATTTCTAATTATATAAACACAATTGATGGTTCTTAATTTAAAATATATAAAAAAAAAATATATTTGTTTTGAAATATTTTTCTGTGGTAATACTTTAGTTGAATGTACCTTAGTTTTTTTTTATTAGTAATTACAAAAGTCACGAGTGGTTAAATAATCTGTAATCCCAAAGAACAGATAGCAACTCTCTTACTTTACTGTGACATTCTATCTTGAAGGGCAAAGAACTGTTATAAACACGTAATTATCTAAAAATATGAAGATAAATTTGATTTTAATAACGAATTGCATTGGTAATGTTTCAAAGTTCAAATTTAGAGAACCTATATAATATAAAAACTTGTTTTACAAAAATCACTTTGAGAGATTCAATCAATTTTCAGATATTTCTAAAACATTTGTGTTGAATTTGTAACTAACCTAAATTGTCAATTTTAAATATATATACATACATATATATATATATATATATATATATATATATATATATATATATATATATATATATATCAGTCATGGCTTAAAAAATGACACCGTTTTAGCTAAAGACCTTTATTAAGTTTATTTATAATGTTGGAGGACCGGTTCGAATTTCATCATATGGACAGTAAAAGTGAAGTGTCAGCTAACATGAGTTACATGTACAAAAACCTTAACCCCTGGGTCAACAAATGTGAGAAAAAAACTGCCCAACGACATCGTGCACCTCCTTTCTGTTGGGAAATTTCCTAAATTGTCCGCTAGGGCCATGTAGAGTTATAATTGATCAGGCCCCTTCTCTGAGGGCGTAAACTGTAACCGCAGTGGTCAATTCAGGTCAGGGTTAAAAAGGGGAATGAAAATTAAATCGGGAATTTTTAGCCCTTGATTTAAGTTTTGAAAACTCTTCAGAATTTTATTTACACACACACACACATACACACACACACACATATATATATATATATATATATATATATATAAAATATAATATATATATATATAATATATATATATATATATATATATATATATATATATATATATATATGATATATAATATATATAAATATATATATATATATTATCTATAAAATATTTCTAAATGTATAATATAATATAGATCATTGTTTTTAATTAAGAAAAGCAAATGTTAGAAGAGGTCACATGATCCTAACCCTTTTGTAATACAATGAACTTGTATAGTTCTAATTTATTTAATAAATTGAAGAAAATGTACATGACACTAAAAATGTTGTAAAGAATATGTATGGAAAAAAACTCGATTTTCGGTTCGTGGTATCTTCATTAAAAGGAACTATTTATTAAACCACTGGAATTTATAGAATGATAAAACCAGCAATTCCATTTCTATTTCTTAATGGGAATAATGGCGATTTTCACTGATGTATGCCTTATGTAAGTATTGCTCGTTCATGATAAATGTAGATATAAGAAAATAAAAAAAGAGAAATTCTTCATCGCTTTACGTGCATTAATCAACAGAAAACAATGAAACAAATGTCTTAAAGAATGAAATGAAAAGCAAAAGCAAAAGCAAAGAAAAAAAAGAAAGTTTCAAAACTGCGTATCAAGAAAAGACCATTTTATCTCTCGGAAGATTGATGATAAAAATAGAAATTTCTCTCCCATCAACCACTGCAGTATATCGACCATTAAAATTCACCGCTGAAGCGTCATCCGAAACCTCGTTTTCTTTACGTGTCTGGCATCATTTAAACAACTGGGCAAGAGAAAAGAACAAAAAAAAATATCGCTTCCCGCAAAAAACCTAATTACGGCTAGTGGCAATTGTTTATGCTAATCTTCAATTAGAAAAAAAAAGCCATTCTGAAATATATGTCTAAAGCATGCTATGCATATATTTCTGAATGGAGGAGGAAAAGATGAAAAAAAAAGAAATTAAAGAATGTAATGGATTTTTTATTGCATCCTAGTCGCCTGTCACTGAAACAGATTTACCCTTTTCTAAATATTTGGCAATTCTTTCATGGGCTGGTATTTATTGTTCTGGATGACATTAACCCATACATATTTTATGCTAAATTAATGCGGTTTAATACCAAATTCATAGCAGTCGTAACTGTCTGAAAGAAAGGGAATTCAATAGAAATAAATATTCGTCTTTGAATAAAAGGAAGGCATGTATCTTTGGAGCGTTTAAATAAATAACGTACGCAGTAATCATTTACAAATAATCTTTGATATGAATTGGAGGGAGACGATAAAAAAAAGAGTGTCACGAATTAATAAACTTGAAAACATCCTATCTTTAACTGATGAAAAAGAGTACAATAAAGTCAGTTATAAACCATTTGAACACAATTTAGACATGATTGTTTCTCAAGTTAAATGTTTTCACAAAAAAAGTCATAAAAAGAATGAAATGCCAAAGAGACATCTTGTCTTCAATGAATTTCAGATAAAAGTCAGTGTTATGAATTAATAAATTTGGTAATATAATTCACTTTTTAGATTAATTGGTGTATAAAAGGCAATTGATTTGATCTAATCGTACTTAAATTGACCTCAATTATATTTTTGATTTCATCGCTTTCGTAGTAAGACATATTACTATTAAAAATGAAGCAAATGACATTTCGTTATAAATAAATTGAAAAGAGGAAATCTCTCAATGTATTAAAAACACAGTATGTTTATTAAATAGAATGCTAAAGATAAATTCAATTACAAACCATTCAAACACAATTTGCTAATAGTCTATTAAATTTCCTGATAGTAAGCCGCAACAAAAAAACATTTGTTGAATAATTAATTAAAAAGTGATGCCACAAAAGTAAACTTGAAACATGACATTAATGTAAGGAATAGTTTATGATAAAGTATTAAATAATTTGTAAACAATTTGTATTAAATTGTTTCTTTAGTTCTTTAGTATTCTGTTTCTTTAGTATTTTTGTAATCAGTCACAACAATTGTATAGTAAAATACACAGTGTTATTTAATCGTCAAACACTTCCAAAAATACAAAGGCAGGGTTATGGATTAGTAAATTTGATAACAAAATATTCCCTCCAAATTAAATATAGTATATTTTATCAATTTTCAAACAATTGTACAAAATTTGGCTTAGAAAGCTTTCAAGTGTTCTCATAGTGTCACAACTTTAGTAAAAAGAGAAAAAACAAAAAATTTGGTTAAACAATAAATTATAAAAAACTGTCCTACTAAGAAAATTTTTAAAAATTATATTTATCTCATGCTACAATGAATAATAAGGTCACTTTTGAACATTTGGACATAATTTACATACAGTAGTTTTTTAATATTAATATTTTCATAATTAGACTACAAAATCAGTAAAATTCAAAAATTAAAGTTGCATTTTAATTAATTGCAGAACATGAAAAAAAGGGTCTGTAATAAATTAATTACTTAATTTTATAATATGGTGTAAATATTAAATAGAATGGTGTATTTTATAGTCATGTATTACAATTTATCCTTCACAATTTGGCCATGATTTTTAAGTCAATAGATTCCATATACTTTCACAATATTATAAAAATAAAAATTGGTTATTATATATATTATATATATTATATATATATATATATATATATATGTGTGTTGTGTGTGTGTGTGTATATATTCTTATTATTGCAGAATTCAAAAGAGTATCTGTCGAAGTAATAAACCTTAAAAAAGAATATCCTTGTGTAATGATTTTCCAATAAAAGTCATCCCTGTTAGTAAACTTTATATATTAAGCCACAGAACAAATAAAAATCAAAAATATATATGGCTGTGAACGAATTTCCTATACTTTAATTAAAAATATCTAAAACAGATACTTTACTAGTATTGTAAAATAAAGATGAAAAATAAAGCATTAACAAGAAATGTATTATTAGATGTCTAGTGGTATATTACTCAATATATCTTCGTTTTTATACTTCAGGATATTCTGGATACATTTTTCTGTTAAACATTTCACTAACCTATGTTAAAAATAAACATTTCTTATTATGTTAGTTTCATTTAATCTTTTCTGAAAACAGAATATTAAAATTAAAATGAAAATAAAGTGTTTTTTGAATATTTTATTAGTTTCTCATTTTTATGCTACCAGACTGGTTATTGTTTTAGGTTCTGACAATCAGATGAACAGTTCATATTAGAATACTAATACTTACAAAAGTGTTTCTTCTAAAGCTTTGCAAAGAATTACGATACAGATTAAACTTGTAGGGTAAACCATGTCTAGCAGTATAATGTCAGCCTAAAAACTACTTATAGACGGAAGATACTGGAACCAGAAGCAATCTTCACGAGACAAAAATTACCTTTAATGTGCTACAGGTCTTCGGACAATTCAAAAGACCTCAATTTTCCATCATTCATAAACATTTACAGATTGCAATTCAGCAGATTAAGGCATTTGTTACCAATTGAAATAATATTTATAATAGTGATACCCAAAGTCTCACATTGCATATGAATAACTGCTGGATAAAACGATGTTTAGCAACATCATGTCAATTCAAAATCTGTTG
>CM063498.1:134445544-134450544 GCA_032207245.1 Pardosa pseudoannulata | reverse complement strand
TAAATATTTTATTCACTATTATACATACGGTGACAGGGTTTCATTCTTTCTCCATTTTTTAAAAGTTAAATGTGGTAAGAAAAAACATTTCTCTAATCAAAACTCAGTCTGCGCGTCTCATAATTCTCATTTGCATCGACAGAAATTAATCTTCCGGGATATGTGCTAAAGGACCCTCGAGCAAATTTAGAGATAATGATGTCATTCCTTACCTGGGGAAGGAAAGCAGAGAGAGGGAAAAAGTTACGAATATTCCTTAATTAAAGCTATAGATAAATATCAAGAGATTAGATTATTGTCAAATGAGAGAAAGAGAGGAAAAAGTGACTTATTTCCATACCCTCAAGTGAGACTTTAACAATTTCAAATAGTGAATTTTTTTTTCGCTTTACAGTGGAATTCTGATAGCATTTTGTCCTTTCATTATTATTAAAGATTTCTTAATAAAAAAATAGCTAAAGAAACTACCAATTATTTATAACTCTTTGTATATTTTATAGAGAGGGTCAACATTATTCACCATTTTAGACATAGAATAATGAAAATATAGGATCCAACTAAACAAAAAATGGAAGGTTATACTCAATTAAACTCATTTTATTTTGTTCTTTAGTCTTCAATAGATCAGAATTAGTCATTCAAACTCAAATTTTAAAATTTCTAAGGCGTTTACAAAGACAGGATAAAATTGTATCAACTTTTGTGATTAATAAGTCAGTTGTTTTAATATAGGAACAGTTAACCACATATTTCAGAACAGGAACACAATGATGTATATATGTTATGGTAAAAAACCGAAATCTGGAGAATGTCGACTTTCATCGGTGAATTTCAACATTTATGTAGCCGTTTGGTATATGTCTGAAATATTTGCTAAATACCCTTATTTATGGCTTACACCGGAAAATATCGACATTCACCATGCACTAATGGTGAATATTGAACATGTCGGATATTTATATTTTCTTCTCCGTAATTCAGTCAAATCTATTGTGCTTGCACATGTAACTGTTGAACTTAAAACAAACAGAACATTCTTAGAACAGAAAATGATATCAATAATTAACTTAATTATCTGATTGACGTTATACTACCTTATTTGTTGTAATAATTTAAACTGTTATAGCAATTTGAATTGCACAAGAGTCCCTTATAGTTACAATGGCAGTTACTAATGAAACATTTCTTTTTGCAATGACAGCGTTTATAGACATGCCCTCCAATTCTCGAACTAGCTGCGGCTTCTCTCAGCGACATTTCTTGAGAAGAAATCTCATCTATGGAGAGTAACTTTTCTTTACAAAATATAAACTCATTACGGGTATAAAGCTGCTTGAGGGTACCATTTTTGTTTACTAATTTATAAAAGTATAAAAAACAACAGCCAATACATTTCGGACATATGTACGACTACGGTCGACAACAGGGCACAGAATCATAAATTTGAGTAGGAGGAAATTTTCTTTTTGAGATTGGTAATGTATTCGTAGCATTCATGAGAAGATTATCTTTTGTGGACTTTCCTTTAATAGAAATAGACTTCTGTTTAGTCAGGGCTTGATAGAAGATGTAGTGGGTTCAAGCTCCTCTTTGATATTTTCCTTTGGAATGGACACAGGAACTTGGAGTATACCTTCATGGCATGTGTTATTTTGACATATATCATTATATGTTTTAATAATAAAGTATGATTTAAAAACGTAACAAAAATACTTTTTTCGACATTCACCATCAGTTCATGGGGATTGCCGACATACACCGGTGATAGTCTGAATATATAAGAATATAATAAAATATTCCATCTTTTCACCGAGGTATTTGGTGTATGTTGACATTCACCGGTGAATGTCGACATCTTCCAATTTCTTTCATTCACACTAACATATATACCGTTCTTATTTCTCATGATTGTTTTTATAACTTTATTTTACATTCATCTTTTTACATACAGTCACATGTTTTCATTCTACCTCTATTTCTTAAAAGATAAATATTACATCCACGAAAAAATCTTTCTCTAATCAAATCCATGTCTCATCATTCTCATTTACATCGACAGAAATTAATCATCATGGATATCTGCAAAAGGACCCTCGAGCAAATTGTGAGATAATGATACCATTCCTCACCTGAGAAAGAAAAGCATAGAAAGGTAAAAAAGCTACGAATATTCCTGAATTAAAGCTATAGATAAATATTGAGCTATTCGTTTATTGGCAAATGAAAGAAAGAAGAAAAAAGTGACTTATTTTCATTCCCTCAAGTGAGATTTAAACAATTGCATCAGTGAATTTATTTTTTACATTTTACAGTGGAATTCTGAAAGCACTTAGTTATTTCTTTTTTATTAAAGCTTCCTTAGTAAAAATAAATAAAGTCACTACCAATTATGAATAATTCTCTATTACTAGCATATAGCCAGTCATATGACGGAATCAATAAAATTTTAAATTTTCCAGAATTGGAAAGTACCCTAAAATACAGGTAAAAAATGGTTTGTTTTTTGGCTGAAAATTATCTTGCAACAAAAAAATAATCGATGATTAATTTAAAATTATCCTACAAGTACCTAATCTATTATTTAAGCCAAATATAAAAGAAATTTTTTTACGTAATATCTAATTTCAGTGATATAACGTAGGAAAATAATGCAGACGATATTTAAATAATTTACAATAAGAATTGATTAAATGAGATGGTTAAAGAAATGACGTCATAATGCTAGAAAAATGTTATTTTTAACTTTTTATTATGTGATAAATTGATAAGTTTAATTGTCATCTCTTAAGAGGAGAAAATAGACCTTGAAATAATGGCATTAAGAGCTCAAAAAAGGGGGCTGGGGAAGATTTCTAATGTTTTAAAGACAACAGTATTTTTCGCTATGATATGCAGCTTATTTATACAAATTTATTTTAGAATCGGAGTGATAGTTTAAGAGAAGATAAACTTTACTCGCTCTGAATTTTGTTGCTAACCCTAACTCATTAAGAATCAAATATGGATGCCTCTATCCATTGCAGGTCCAACCGCTTAATAAATTCGAAGACAGATGAACAAATAACTTAGATTATTATTATATAGGGGATTTTAACAACGTGAGTCTAAATTAATCCGCATTTTAGATATGGAATAGTGAAAATATATGATTCGACTAAACACGAAAATAAAACATTCTACATAATTATAGCCATTTTACTGTTTTTTTATCGGGCTTCAATAACTGAGAAATAATTGTCCAAATTCAAATTTTAAAAATTCAACAAAGTTTTTACAACATGACAAAATTTCGTATCAAATTATGTGCTTAAATTTCAGAATAGGAACTCAATTATGTATATTTATCTCAATTGCTTTTGTCATAATTATATTCACACTTATTTACCCAGTGGATTTGCATTCCTCTTCATTTTAAAAGAAATGTGAGAGAGAGAGAAAAAAAAATATTCTTAATTAAAACTATTTGCGAGTCCATTAGTTTATTGATCGAAAGAAATTAATCTGGGATATCTGCAAAACAATGAAGTAAATTTTTAGATAATGATCATTTCCTCTGACAGAAAAAAAAGCAAAAAAAAAAAAAGTACGATTTCCTTAATAAAGCTATTGATAAGGGATTAGTTTATTGGCAAACGAAAGAAAGAGGAAGAAATGGAATTATTTTCTTGATCTAAAGCGAAATTTTAACAATGGAAATAGTAAATTTATTTTTAGATTTCACAATAGATTTTTGTAAACATTTTCGTATCTTTCTTTGTTATTTAAATTTTCTTTTTAGCAAGATGAATAAAAACACATGCAATTCTTGAAAATTGCTGATACTTTTAATAACGAGAGACAAATTGTTCACTATAAAACATGGAATAATGGAAATATATGATCCAACTCAACAATAGAAACTAACGTTCTACACAACTAAAGGCATTTAGTTGATTTTTGTCTATTTTCAATATCTGTGAAATGGTTGCTCAAAATCAAATCACAGAAATTCTACGGAATTTTTTACAACATTAAAATAGTTTAAATTAAATCAGTTCTTATAATATGACATGAACAGTTAAATGTTTATTACAAAATATGATCTCAATGATATATATATAACGTTTCTTAATTCTTATGATAGATCTTATAACTGTATATTTTATTGCCCATTATAAATACGGTGACATGTTTTGATTCTTTCTCCCTATCTTAAACAATAAATGTGGCAACAAGGATACAAAAAGCATTCTCTAATACAACAAAGTTTTCCCTATAAAACATGGAATAATAAAATATATGATCCAACTCAATAACAGAAAGTAATGTCCTACGCAACTAAATGCGTTTTTTTTTGCTTTTTGTCTATTTTCAATACCTGTTAAATGGTTGCTCAAGATAAAATCACACAAATTCTACGGCATTTTACAACATTAAAATAGTGCTGATTAAGTCAGTTCTTATAATAGAACATGAACAATTAAATGTTTATTACAAAATAGGATCTTAATGATACATATATAACGGTTTTTAATTCTCATAGTTCTTGTAACTGTATTTTTTATTGCCCGTTATAAAAACGGTGACATGTTTTCATTCTTTCTCCTATCTTAAACGTTAAATGTGGCAAACAGAATACACAAATCATTCTCTAATATAACAAACTTTTCCCTATAAAACATGAAATAATGAAAATATATGATACAACTCAATAATAGAAAGGAACGTCCTACGCAACTTAAGGTATTTTGTTGCTTTTTGTCTATTTTCAATACCTGGGAAATGGTTGCTCAAAATCAAACCACAGAAACTCTACGGCATTTTACAACATTAAAATAGTGCTAATTAAGTCAGCTCTTATAATAGTACATGAACAATTAAATGTATATTACAAAATTGTATCTCAATGACACATATATAATGGTTTTTAATTATCATGATAGCTCTTGTAATTGTATTTTTTATTGTCCGTTATAAAAACGATAACATGTTTTGATCCTTTTACCCTATATTAAACAATA
>CM063498.1:134433044-134440544 GCA_032207245.1 Pardosa pseudoannulata | reverse complement strand
AGGTGATAACAAGATAATATATATACAACATGTATATATATATATATATATATATATATATATATATATATATATATATATATATATATATATATATATATATATATATATATATATATATATATATATATGTGCTATTTAAATCTGGAAAATATGAGATTACTCATATAGCTAGTATATAAATAAAAATACTTTTAGTCGTACCAAATATAAGTACATCAATTAGTAAATATATCACTAGCCATAATAAATAAAAACTGAAGCAACATGTATGAATGTTTTAATTGAATAATATCACAATAATTTTTATAATTCCTCTTCGAATATAAAAATATTTTCCCTTGCGATATAAAAAAATTGTTATGAAGGCTATATAATTTAAAATGGAGTTTTTAAAAATGCATAAGAACTACAAAATATGTGTTTTTTTTTGTATATGAATCTGATCACCATAGAAACATTATGCATGCAATATGTAGCACGTTTGAATACTACAGTTCAAGTCAGAAAAAAGTGTAATTTCGATAATACCAAGTCCCAACCCCTTTTAAACACGAAGATGTGAGATGGTTTTATATTCACATCCCCCATAAAAAAATCATGTGGAATATACCTAGAAGCAACAAGTAAAGATATTTTAAAATATTTTCAGGAAACTGTATACAGCCTCTGGTAATTCAGAAAACTTACATTTTTAATACATGATATAAATGAAATATTTATAACAACATTGAGGAAAATCCATTTTATATCGAAAACCTCGTATGTTTCGAGAAGAAAATTTCCTTCCGTGGCTTCTCCCCTAAAATCAACATTGAACCTTTGGAAGAATATATCACAATGGAAGGGAAAAAGCAATACCAAAGAATATACTTGTATAAAATGAGGATTAGAGTGCACAAAACACACAAGAATACTCCTTAAAAGTACGTAAAAATGCTCCATGTATGTCACACGAGCTATTGACAGTTGCCGAGGAAGAAAATATTGGCAGATGTTTCGAGATAAATACTAGAAGAAACATTTCAAAGTAAAAACATATATATACGGACAGCAATGAAGGTAAGAAAAATATTTCCATTTGAAGATAACATATTTTACCTGCTTGGATAGCAAAGGATACTGCACAAAAGAGGATATTCTCAGGAAGTAGTAGAATTCAGGGAAGATATTTAGACTGTCGAATATGGCTATTTCAAAATGAAAATAAAAGATAATAGGAATAAAATATTTTTATACATATTCATATGAAACAATTTCCAAAAAGTTTTATATGATAGAAACATTTTGAGGAAAAACTGATATATTTGAAGAATACAAAGAATTTGAAATTAAGTTTCTTTTCCAATTAATGTTAGCTAAGTTTACCTTTATTTTTATTACAAGCTTACAAGTGCCCAATGGCTTATGAAAAGAGATGCTTTTCAAGTATGCATTAAGATGTTACCAATATTTTTGAATTAAGATCAATTTTCCAATCACCGTTAATTAAATTAACATTTCTCCTTATTACTGCACAACATAGAAAATTTTCAGGAAGTAGTAGAATTCAGAGAAGATATTTAGACTGTCGAATATGGCTGTTTCAAAATGAAAATAAAAGATAATAGGAATAAAATATTTTATACATATTCGTATGAAACAAATTTCAAAAAGTTTGAGATGATTAATAAATTTTGAGAAAAAATACATATATTTGAAGAATACAAAGAATTTGAAAGAGAATTTGATTTCCAATTAACGTTATAAATGTTTACATTTATTTTTATTACAAGCTTACACGTGCCCAATGACTTATGAAAAGTGCGTTGCAAGTATGTATTAAGATATTACCTATATTTTTTAAATAAAATCAGTTTTCCAATCACCGTTAATTAAATTAACATTTCTCCTTATTACTGCACAAATGATTATAATCTCAGGAAATAGTAGAATTCAGGGAAGATATTTAGACTGTCGAATATGGCTATTTCAAAATGAAAATAGAAGATAATACGAATAAAATAATTTTTATACATATTCATATGAAACAATTTCCGAGAAGTTTGAGAGGATAGAAAAAATTTGAGAAAAAACTCATATATTTGAAGTATACAAAGAATTTGAAAGGGAGTTTCTTTTCCAATTAACGTTAGCTAAGTTTACGTTTATTTTTATTACAAGCTTACAAGTGCCCAATGGCTTATGAAAAGAGATGCTTTGCAAGTATGTATTAAGATATTACCAATATTTTCGGAATAAGATCACTTTTCCAATCCCCATTAACTAAATTAGCATTTATTCTTATTACAAACACGCTTATGAAATGGATAATGGTTTATAGCAAAATGTGTTGCTAAAATATATTGAATCTACACAAAAATAACTAAAAGTAATGTTTTTTTGCATATATAACATTACTTAAATTAACATTTTCTGATAATACAAACAAGCTTAAGAGTGGACAATGGTTTAATAAAATACATGCTTGTCCGTCTATCTAAAATTGTGTAATGAATTTTAAATTAAATGTTATTTTCCAATTAATGTTAAATACCTTTTTATTTTCTGATATTGCAAACAAGCTTAAAAATCGACAGTGAGTTATAGAAATGCATAAACTGCAAGAATAGAATAATAAACACAAAGAAATCAGCATCTTTTTATCCAACATTTGTTATCAGAAATATTATTTTTTATATTCTCATCAAAATTATAAGCAGACCTACAAAACATTTATAAACAACCAAAAGATAATTTATAAATATTCATATGAAACAATTTCCTAGGAAATTTGAAATGATAATTTCATTTTTAAGAAAATTATTTTTAGTAAAAATTTTAAATGGCGGTGGGTGGGAGGTCTACTCACAGAAGATCACTGGCAAACAAATCTTATTTGAGTATATGTTATAACAGGTCATGCCATAGTATTGATTTCAAAAATACAAATTTAAAGCAGATTAATCAACATCGTTACATTTTCTATAAATCACAAAGGTTCTGTAACGTAAATATCTAGTTGAAAGTTGAATGGGGAAAATTTAAATTTATTATTTTATATTAAATTTTAAATTTAATATGAATCTTATTTTAAATTTATGAATTTCATGTATGAATATATGAATTAATATATGAATTTCATTTTAAATTTATTATTTCATATTAAAAATGAAGTTATAAAACTAAAAAAATATATAATATTTAACATAAATCTTTACAAATCTTTTAAGTTTTATGTACCTGTTATGTCTGATCGTAGAAATTCTGAGAGAGGATGTTGAGTCTGGTAAATGAAAAAGGTAATTTGTAGTATCTCGAACTTCATTGTGCAGTGATATGACACGTAATTTTCTGAGTAATTATATAAATCATAGAGGTTATGTAACGTAAATATCTAGTTGAAAGTAAGATTGAGAAAATTTTAAACATTCATATTAAAAATTAAGTAATAAAACTAAACATAAAAAATATAATATTTAAAGCAAATCTTTGGCAAATCCTTTAATTTTATATGATACCTGTATGTCTGTTTGTAAAAATTCTGAAAGGAGGATGTTGAATGTGCCAACTAAAAACGGTAATTTGATATCAGGAACTTCATTCTGCAGTGATAAGATACGTAATTTTCTGAGTAATTATATAAATCATAGAAGTTATGTAACGTAAATATCTAGTTGAAAGTAAGATTGGTAAAATTTTAAACATTCATATTAAAAATTAAGTAATAAAATTAAATATAAAAAAATATAATATTTAACGTAAATCTTTGGACAAATCTTTTAAAGTTTATATGATACCAGTATGTCTGTTGGTAAAAATTCTAAAAGGAGGATGTTGGATGTGCCAACGGAAAACGGTAATTTGATACCACGAACTTCATTCTGCAGCGATAAGATACGTAATTTTCTGAGTAATTTTAAAGTAATATGTTTTACAAAATAAATGCAATTAGACTATGAAAGCAATTTTGACCAAAGTTATTGTATGTTACATACTGTAAATTTTCCACTACCTAAAATAAGTATAGCGTACAGTTGCATTCACTTAAAAACATAGAATAATGTTTTAAATTCTTTAGAAAAAAATTTCATATACTCTTTTTTCAATAGGTTAAGAAAACAAAACAAAATATGCTATTAAAATCATGTTTGATCTTTAATCAATAAGGTTATAGATACTATGACAGAAATATTAAAATAAAGAAATCATAAACCCCTTAACATTTCTATGATTATTTAAGATATTTACATGCCCTACCATACATTTCGTATTTCTACTTTTACTGTGTGGTAAGAGACTACTGCGAAAAAAGATTGCATGGCAATCACTGGTTTAGTAAAATTGACTATACGATTGCTAATTAGTGCTTTATCCAAACTTTTCTGTTTTAGAAAAAATACGCTAAATAGCTTTATCATAGAAAATCTATAAGAGTTCAGTAGAGTCAATAAAACGACAGAACTGTGTAAACTTTCAGACTTCTTAGAAGTTCTTTGGCTGAACGTGACCTAAGTTCTATACCAATTACCACCAGACAGTTTTATGCTAACTTATATATTTCTTCCTCTGAAGAGAGGTTAGCAGAAAATAATCGCAATACAGGAATAAACTAAATTCTTATTCACCAGAAAACGAAAGGTAATACATTTTACGTGCCGAAAGAACATTTTTGTTTCGGTCTCGGTTTTTACAGAGAAAGTCCCCAGAAAAAAAGTAAAAGTTTGTAAAATACTGCATGCACAGCCTCAATTTTTTTTCTAGAAAAGAAGTTCACTTACTGTTTTATTTATTTTCTCTGGCTAAGAATTGGGATCATTAACTGCGAAAACTTCATTATTTTGTCTAAAGTATAAAAACTATTTTTACGGTGCTATCAATGATTCGATAGCATTTTAATTAAAAGATTTTTTAGACTCTTTTTCAAAACTCTCGTTCTACAAAGGTTAATGATAAAGAATGTAGAAAGAAGGAAAAAATGTTCCGCTTCAAGTTCGTAGATAACCACTTGAATGCATCGCTAACTATTAATTCTTTGTTCCAATATCACGGCTCTTCAACGGTAAATAAACACTTGAGAGTCTAGTTATTTATTTTTCTTTCATCACTGTTAATCGATTTCGCAAAAAAAAATCCCAAAAGCAATAAAATGTATGAGCTACATAACATTTCTAACTAAAATTAGTTTATACTATCTAAGCCGGATCGATATCTGTGCATATGCAAAGAAGTATGTTTTATATATATATATTTATATAGAGACAGGGGTTGTTGGTATAAATATACATTTTTTCAATCACATATCCTAGAATTATTTAGATTAATTGGTATTCAAGTATCTTGTCCATACGGTAGTAAATTAATATTGAATTCCAATAATGCTGATTAACCTGAATACTTTTAAATAAAAGAAAAGCTGACTGTTTGTATAGGTATAGTACCTTTCATATTGTGGAAATTTTATATTAATGCATATTAGTTCTCAATTACATTTAATTAAGCAGTTAAGAAACTATTTTTATCAATTTATTCAAGATAAGGCTAATAACATATGATGTAATTTTCTTGGCGATTGAACTGAAAAATATACTTTATATTGATAAACCTAACTGCCATTGTAGTATTTTAATTGCTAATGTGGTTTATAGCATAATCTGTCGTATATGTCTGTATGATGTAATTATAAGCATACTACAATATTTATAATAGTCATTAATTAAGATCCTTGAAAATCGCCCTTGTGTTTTTCATATTTTCATATTTTCAGAATCTCAGAATATTGGTAAAATATACTTTATAGTTATAAACCTAACTACCATTGTAGTATTTTAATCATTGATGTGGTTTACAGTATAATCTGTGGTATATATATATGATGTAGTTATATGCACATTACAATATTTATAATAATCATTAAGATAGTTGAAAATCCCCCTTGTGTCTTTCATATTTTCAGAACCTCAGAATATTGATAAAATATATTTTATAGTGATAAACCTAACTACCATTGTAGTATTATAATCATTGATGTGGTTTACAGTATAATCTGTGGTATATATACATGATGTAGTTATATGCACACTACAATATTTATAACAGTCATTAAGATCCTTGAAAATCGCCCTTGTGTCTTTCATATTTTCAGAATCACAGAATATTGATAAAATATACTTTATAGGGATAAACCTAAGTACCAATGTAGTTTTTAATCATTAATGTGGTTTACAGTATAATCTGTCGTATATGTCTATATGATGTAGTTATAAGTATACTATAATATTTATAATAGTCATTAATTAAGATCCTTGAAAATCGCCCTTGTCTCTTTCATATTTTCAGAATCCCAGAATATTGGTAAAATATACTTTTTAGTGATAAACCTAACTAACATTGTAGTATTTTAATCATTGATGTTATTTACAGTATAATCTGTCGATTATGTCTGTATTATGTAGCTATAAACATACTACAATATTTATAATTGTAATTAATTAAGATCCTTGAAAATCACCCTTGTGTCTATCATATTTTCAGAATCTCAGAATATTGTTAAAAAATACTTTATAGTGATAAACCTAACTACCATTGTAATATTTTAATCATTAATGTGGTTTACAGTATAATCTGTTGTATATGTCTGTATGATGTCGTTATAAGTATTCTACGATATTTATAATAGTCATTAATTAAGATCCTTGAAAATCGCCCTTCTGTCTTTCATATTTTCAGAATCTCAGAATATTGAGCAAAATATACTTTATACTGATAAACCTAACTACCATTGTAGTATTTTAATCATTGATGTGGTTTATAGTATAATATGTCTTATATGTTTATATGATGTACTTATAAGCATACTACAATATTTATAATAGTCATTAATTAAGATTCTTGAAAATCGCCCTTGTGTCTTTCATATTTTCAGAAACTTAGTATATCGGTAAATAATCTGATTAGCTGATTAACATTTACTGGCTCTGTAAAATTGCATGCTTAGATTAGAAAAACTTAATTACTTAACTAAATATTATACTCTTACTAATTCTCAACTATATTTAAGACGTTCAAATATTTATGCAAAAAGTATATTAAGTAAAATGTATTCCAACATTTTTACTTCTTATCTAATATAACTTTGATTTATTTCTTTACTAAAGCAGTATTATTCAAACTATTTACAGTCAAATATCAAATGCATTGACCATCTCTAATGCAAATACTTAGGAGATAAAAGTTCAGATCATAACCCAACTTTTATGTAATGCCATCAGGATATATATCTTCAGTTTTATTTATTCGCATTTAAAACCATGCTAGATTCTAAATTGCTATTCCTTTCTGAATTAAAAAATGCTGAACGTTTAACCAGCAAAGGGAAAAAAACACACACAAAAAGATAAAAAGAATATGTGGGCCTCAGCTCTCTCATTATTTACTTAGATTCATTCGTCTTTCTTTCAAGTTTCATATATATATAGAGAAAAATTTACATTTTATGACTTTTTTATATCGTCTTTAAGG
>CM063498.1:134400544-134428044 GCA_032207245.1 Pardosa pseudoannulata | reverse complement strand
CGCAATATGAGACCAAAAATATGAAATGACATTTTTTGTTGTAAAAAATCGCAATATGCATCCAAACATATGTAATGGTATTTTTTTTCTGAAAAATCTAAATATGTTACAAAAAATAGGGAATAAAATTTTATGTTTTGTTAACTCGCAACATGAGACCAAAAATATGAAATGACATTTTTTGATGTAAAAAATCGCAATATTCATCCAAACATATGTAATAGAATTTTTTTGTTCTGAAAAATCGTAATATGCGACTAAAAATAGGGAATAAAATTTTTTGTTCTGATAAGTAGCAATATGAAACCAAAAAATGATATGATATTTTTTGTTGTAAAAAATCGAAATATTTTTCCAAACATATGTAATGGTATTTTTTTCTGAAAAATCGTAATATACGACAAAAAATATGAAATGACATTTTTTGTTCTGAAAAATCTCAATATGCGACTATAAATAGGGAATGAAATTTTTTGTTCTGATAAGTCACAATATGAGACCAAAAATATGAATAATTTTTTTTTGTAAAAAATGTCAATATGCAACAAAAAATATGTAATAGCATTTTTTCCTTCTGAAAAATCGCAATATGCTACCCAAAATATGAAATAATATTTTTTGCTCTGAAAAATCTCAATATGCGACTAGAAATAGGGAAAAAAATTGTTTGTTCTGATAAGTCGCAATATGATACCTAAAATATGAAATGACATTTTTTGTTGTAAAAAATCGCAATATGCATCCAAACATATGTAATAGAATTCTTTTGTCATGAAAAATCGCAATATACGACCAAAATATGAAATGACATATTTGTTCTGAAAAATCTCAATATGCGACTAAAAATAGAGAATAAAATTTTTTGTTCTGATAAGTCGCAATATGAGACCAAAAATATGAAATGCCATTTTTTGTTCTGAAAAATATCAATATATAACTAAAAATATGGAATAACATTTTATGTTCTAATAAGTCACAATATGCGACCAAAAAATTAAATGACATAATTTTTTCTGAAAAATCAGAAATGCGACCAAACACTGATCGTATTATATATCTCAAAATATTGATGTTCTCAATATGTTTTTGATCAGACACTTCTATAAATAGTTTATTTTTTAGTTTAAAGGAAAAAGCTCAGGATCTGGTCATTTAGGTCTGAAATTATTTTTTCAATAAATTCGTCACCAGGTATCTTTATTAAAATTACAAATGCGACCAAACCAAAAAAATAGAAGGAGTATATATCAATCTTACATTTTCATAGATTCCTTCTATAAATTGGAAAAAGTACGGAAAGGTCGACACCGTACGGTTAACCTGATTTTTTTTGTTGAAGATACAGGATATTAAAATTTAAAAGGCTATTTGTTTTTCTTGAAGTGAAAATAAAATAATATTAAAGAGATAATAAAACTTTTGGATAAACAAAATAATACTGTCAACTTACACATTTTCTAATGTGACTAATCATGGAAGACATCATTTAAAATTATAAAGATACTTTCTGTTGATGATAATGCAGTGTAACGCTGAAATGTGAATGCTAACAAAGTGTACTGGGGACGAAAATTTTTATTTACGATCAGCATTTTATGTAAGAATAAAATGACATAATATTAACAGGTGGGAATTTTGGGAAGTGTCACTGTTGAATATTACTTCGTAAAATCAAAAACTACCAATATATTTTGTTTTAATTCCCTATTCAAATACAGTCTTTAAAAATACATGTGCATTAAAGTGCATGGAATGCCATGGAATTTCCACTTATTTTCACTCAATGTAAAACAAAAATCACTTACTATGCTCAAGTCTTGTCCCCAAATTTAAATTTTATGCAGCATTTTTGTTTCGAAGATTTTATACAAGGACGTTTATACTGCTCAATCTCTTGGGACTTGCAAATATTCATGTCTAGAGTCTAGATTTAGTGCCAATTTTATATATTCACCAATTCAATAATACTCTTCAATTTAACTATTCATATTCCATATTTTCCAACATTATTCCATCATTTCCATCATTATTATACCATCATTTCACTATTCCATAGTTTCCTATTCAAAAGCACAATATAAAAGCACACTATTTACTCTACACATACACACACATATATATATATACATATATATGTGTACATATATACGCATGTGTGTGTGTAATTATTATTGAATCATCTGCATTTTTTTTGCGTAATGAAAAAAAAGAATGATGATTAATTATGTTTTCATATTTATAAGTAAACCATTCAGTGATATAAATTTGAAAGATTTGACACTATAAAAAAAAACAGATTTCTTGGGGTATCATACTAATTTTATTATTTAGTCATTACATAAATTTTTCTCTAAACTATTAGTTTAGTTAATTGTTAAGTTGTATACAAAATATTCGAAAAATTTTCTTCCATTAAAATAAAGTATTTTCTTTTGAAACTTCAAGAGAATGTTATGGTGCCTCTTCACTGGAACCTAAGAGTAATATTATGTTAATCATTAAAAGTAAAATACCTTAATTCTTTAAAATCATCTTACACTCTGTCCGTGCGAGGTCAACTAATTTATAAATTGATTAAGAAGAATACAGAAATTTTTAAATTGAAAAGAGAAGAAGAAAATTATAAACCAATTGTTAAGAATTATAATAAATTATTATGCTTTAGAATGACGTTAGCAGTAGTTGAGATTTTTGTAATGATGTATAATTACCTTTTTATTATAGGTTTTATACTTTCGGTTGTGAATTGTTTGCGTTGTAATATAACGTTTGCATATAAAATATTCCAAAATTTCAATTTTATTTTTCTCTTTGAATTAAAATCTACATTAAAGTCATTTTTACTTTTTGACTAATTTTTAAGCTCCCTTTAAATAACATTATATATTTATATATATATATATATATATATATATATATATATATATATATGTATATATATATATATATATATATATATATATATATATATATATATTATAAGAAAGATTTTATATATTTTATATATATACTTAATACAATATATACAATATATATCTTTATTTATATATACATATATTAAGAATATTATCAAACATGTATTTTATTTATCTAATATTTAACATTTAGACATATACATATAGAATATATATATATATATATAATATATATGTATATATATATATATAATATATACATATATATATATATACATATATTTTATATTATATACATATATATTTTATATATATATTTATATATATATATATATATATAATATATATATATATATATATATATATATATATATATATATATATATAATTTTATATATATATTATATATATTATAAATATATATATATATATATATATATATATATATATATTTTATATATATATATATATTATATATATATATATATATATATATATATATATATATATATATATATATATATATATATATATATATATATATATATATATATATATATATATATATATATATATATATATATATATATATATATATATATATATATATATATATGTATATATATATATATATATATATGCGTATGTGTGTGTGTGTGTAAATAATAAAATAACATGAACATTAAATTATCCAGATAAAGTGCATCTTCAAATTGGAGAAACACCCTTAACCTAGGACTTTCCATAACCAAACAAAAAACAGTTATGAAGAAAGTTTTAATTGTTATTTCATACTTAATACAAAGGGTCACAAATAATCTTTATTCCAAAAGGGATCATGTATGAAAAAAATTAAGAATGTCTGATCAAAATGTATTTGAGGAATCTAAGATCTAAAGTTCACCACTTAACATTTAGACAACTACATCACTGAGAAAAAATAAATAATCATAAAAGTATAATGCTCTAAAAAGTTTGTTATGGATTTACAAACTATTACAACGGAACAAACTTTTTTAATTAATGGATACAAATGTTTTTATTGTATTCCAGATCATCTTTTTTTTTGACTAATTTAAATAATTATGTACGTTTGAACCTACATGCACTTATTTTTTATACAACTAACAGTAAAACGAAACAGTTGTGGTTTAAAAACAACTAGTGTCATATTTAGTATTTCCACAAATATGCTTTTTCATGCTTTTTCCGTTTACAGTCTTTTTTTTTCTGTTTTTTAAATGCAGCCTTTCCTATTTACCCGTTAGTACAAGATCATTAACCTAATTGTTAGAAATGTTTGATCGTTCTTGCATATAATTTAGTTCTTCAGATACCAAATGGAAGTAAACTAAATTTATTATATAATTACAAGCTACTGTTTATGCTAATAAGTCACAAAAATGTTCTTTCTCTTAAAGAATGAACTAGAAAACAAACACATTTATGAATCAAAATAGCTTATTTATTCGCCTTTTGTTTTTATGAATTCTTTCTTGCTTGTTTGCCCAGCCTTGTTAGAAAAATATAAAAGGAAGCTCACTGCATGCGTACTGGAAATGTTTTTTACTACGATTAGAGAGCTAAAAAAATTGTTACTAATGCTTTTCATGGAAAATGTTTACCGATAAATTTTGAAAAAGTGTATTTCTCGCAGTGTGTTGTTATCTCGACGATAACAGGAAGTTAATATTAAATTCGGGAAAAAAAATGTGTGTTTTATATATTTTATTTCTGATGAGAAGAAAACTGGTAATGTTCAAATATTGATTTCTTTAGTTTAGTAATAATTATTAATTGGATTTAGGAAATAAATCTAATCACTAAAAATGTGTTATTACTTTATAAACAAAGAAAGCAGATTGTTATTTCACTCGAACTAACATGCAATTTTTTGAAGTCAGTAGATGTAGCATTTTGTCTTTTATGCTTAACTAGAGAAGTTTGTGAACATCGAAATTTTTTCATGTTTATGAACATGTAATATCAAGTGCAAATGTAATAGTTATATTGCATATTAAAACAGTGTAACTATTGTACATAGAATAAAGCTGATTGTTATTTCATTCGTTTTGGGAGCAGCAATTGCAGTCAATGGATAACTACTAGAATTTTCTTTAATTTCTTGCCAGAAGAATTTCTAGCGTTGGTGTTCATCTATGTAGATCTAAATGTCAGTATGAAACATTAATTATAGTGCAGCAATTAATAAACCTCATGTGCTCATATGCATTCTACAATAACGTGAAGTTAATAATACATTTATATAAAAAATGAATTTTTTGTGTGTATTCTAGATATTTCATTGCTGGTTGGTTGATTTTATAGATTTTACTGGCACTGAATCCTTTTGGGACATATTTTGCAAAACAAATAGTTAAACCAATAGTTTAAACCAATGCTATAAACAACAAATTAAAACAGCATTAATAAAAGAATGTCAGAGGATAAAAACAAACAGAAAAACATGCAATAGCAGTGCATAAATAAAAATCAATGTGTTGATGACTTTAAATATAAGCGTAAAAACCAATGCCTTTTAAAAAATTAATAAGATTGAAATGAGGTGGATTATGAAGCAATGAATTTAGAGATATGGAATGAGAGTTAAAATCATAAGTACGATGGTTGTAAAAACTTGGATATTCTACAAGTATGTGTTTTACAGTCATGCGTTTATTGCATTTTTTGCAAATAGATGTAATTCCCCAAGCAATAGGTGACCGTGGGTGAAGAGAGTATGCCCTAACACAACAAACGACGAGTACGACTCCCACGAGTATGACTATGTGGAGATGTAAATTATCATGCGATTACTAAATTAAAGACAAGTTAAATAGTTTTAATAGCTTTTTGTCCTGTTTCGTTGGGCGTAAGACAAGCAGCAATAGGCAGACTTCGATTCTGGCTTTATAAATCCATCGGAACTATGTTGTCGAATATCATTTATGTTGCTTTTCCTTCGTAATTTGAATGGTTTGTAATTAAGGTTTTAGAGTAATTTTAGCATCTAAATTTTCAAAACACATTAATACTGCATGATAAGAGAAGAATGCTAGAAAATTTATGGTTGAAATTTCAGCTCATTAGGTAAGGACAGCGTTTCTCAAATTTGAGTATTTATAAGAATTGCTTTGAAGTGTCGACTATGTGGAGATGTAAAGTATCATGCAATTACTAAATTAAAGACAAGTTAAATAGTTTTAATAACTTTTTGGCCTGTTTTGTTGGGCATAAGACAGACGATACAGACAGCAATAGACAGACATGGATTCTGGTTTTATCAGTGGATCGAAACTATGTTGTCGAATATCATTCTTGCTGTTTCTTGGTAATTTGTATGATTTGTAATTATGGTTGTAGCTTAATTGTAACATCCAAATGTTCAAAATACATTAGAACTGCATAATAAGAGAAGAACGTTAGGAAATTTATCGTTGAAAATTGGGGATCATTCGGTAAGGACAGCAAAATTTAGTATTTATGACCCAGAATTGCTTTTAGGTGTTGTATTGTGGAGATGTAAAATACCATATAATTACTAAAATACAGAAAAGTTAAATAGTTTTCATAACTTTTTGGCCTGTTTTGTTGGGAGTAAGACAAACAGCAATAGGCAGACATCCTTTCTGGTTTTATCAGTGCATCGAAACTATGTTGTCGAATATCATTCTTTCTTTTTCTTGGTAATTTGTATGATTTGTAACTAAGGTTGTAGCGTAATTGTAGCGTCCAGATCTTTAAATTGCATTATTACTGCATAGTAAGAGAAGAACGTTAGGAAGTTTATGGTTGAAAATTGGGGCTCTTTCGGTGAGGACAGCGTTTCTCAAATTTTAGTATTTATGAGCCAGAATTGATTTCAGGTGTTGGCTATGTGAAGATGTAAATTGTAATGCAAATACTAAATTAAAGAGAAGTCAAATAGTTTAAATGACTTTTTGGCCTGTTTAGTAGGACGTAAGACAGACAGAAATAGAGAGACACCGATTCTGGTTTTATCAGCGCATCGAAACTATGTTGTCGAATTTCATTAATGGGGCTTTTTCTTGGCAAATTGCATGATTTGTAATTAAGGTTGTAGCATGATTTTAGCTTCAAAATATTCGAAATACATTATTATTGTGTGAGAAAAAGGGGTTATTCAGATATGTTGTCCTAGATGACTGTTCCCAAGAATTAATCTGTGGTTTTAGCTGTATAACCAGCTGGATTGTCATACAACATACTCCCATTTCTATTAGACTTATAACTTAATTCTTTACTTATTATTAATACTTATAAATTAATCTTTTGTTGATTTTAAAAGTTGATACCTTAGATTTTCTCTTTACCCAAACTAAATTTGAACAAGTCCGATTAATGGACATCTATAATTTTATTTTTCACAGATATTATTTTCATCGACTTTAAACCCACGACACAAAATATACACAAGAGTACGGTTCGTGGCAATACATAAAAAACAATTTTTATTTCGTTCAATGTCTATAACGGCGCATTTCTCTTATTGAGAAGAAACCTTATTACTTTTTCCAAATTTTGAATGGACCCTACTAAAAATAATCTCAAGATTTTCTCAAAAAAATGCCTTAAATTTTTTGGCCCACATATTAAGCCTACAATCTTAAGATTTTCTTCAGAATGTAAAATGAAGAAAATCTTAAGAAAGTAATCTATTGAAAATCTTGAGATTATAATCTGAAAATTTTCTTAAGAATGCAGGCTTATGTGGGCCAAATAACTTAAAATATTCTGAAGAATTGAAGAACTTGGATACATTGAAATATTCTTAAGATATTCTGAAGAAATATAGAAATTGGACACACTGAATTATTCTTAAGATATTGTGAAGGATTATAAAAGTATGGAATTATGAAAATATATTTTATTTTTTCTTTGTGAAAAAGATTTAAAACTGCTTTTTATGTTACTGAAATATTTATCAATATGTAATATTAATCGCTAATCCGAAACCAACTTCAATGTATAAATGTTTAATTTTTTTGTTTTTCTTATTTTAAATTGTTAGTTCACATTATTATACTCATAAACAGTAAAATTTGAAAATGTAATAAATGTATTCAGAAATTTTGCTTATCATTAATGCAGCATTAATCAAAAATTACTTAGATTAAAACCAATGCAGACTTGTAATAACTAATTCTGCATAACTCTTATGTTGTGTTAGTACGCAGTTTTATTTTATCCTGTTAACAGATTAAATAGTTAACTAGTTAACTATTTTTTTACTATACCATGCTGGTATATAGAAAGTTATACTAACAGTAAAATTAAAAGATGCAGTAATCTATTTAGGAAGTTTACTTATTCGTAATTCAGAATACTCAAAAATTACTGAGAATAATTCCAATACAGAGTTGTAATAACTAAATCTGTATTACTCTGATGTTGTGTTAGTAGGTACTTCTGTACTCTCTTAATAGAATAATTTACTATTTTATTATACCATGTAGGGATACATTAGAGTATACAAGCAGTAAAATTATAAAATGCAATAAGTCTATTTAGAAAGTTTACTTATTCGTAATGTAGCATTACTTAAAAATTACTGACTAATTTAAGACACTCTTTCCTAGCAGCTGCAAAAACAAAAAAAAATTCAATCAACAGAGATAAACG
This sequence comes from Pardosa pseudoannulata, assembly GCA_032207245.1. Taxonomy (NCBI): domain Eukaryota; kingdom Metazoa; phylum Arthropoda; class Arachnida; order Araneae; family Lycosidae; genus Pardosa; species Pardosa pseudoannulata. The sequence continues at coordinate 134,419,486 of CM063498.1, read as the reverse complement.
AGAACACATTCCATTTTTCTAAAATTTTGACCTTGTAGTTCTTTTACATTTGTTGAATGCATTCTCTTTGATCGTCTGGCGTTTATCCCATTTACTTTCTGAGAGCCTTTCGTATGATAATCATCAGGCAAAAAGTTACTATACCATGCAGGTATAAAGAATGTTATACTACCAGTAAAATTAAAACATGCAATAACCTATTTAGGAAGTTTACTTATTCGTAATCCAGAATTACTTAAAAATTACTGAGAACAAATCCAATACAGAGTTGTAATAACAAAATCTGCATTACTCTGTTGTGTTAGTAGGCACTTTTTGTAATCTCTTAATAGAATAATTTACTATTCTTATTATACCATGTAGGGATGAATTAGAATATACAAAAAGTAAAATTATAAAATCCAATAAGTCTATTTAGAGAATCTACTTATTCGTAATGTAGCATTACTTAAAAATTACTGACTAATTTAAGACCTTCATTTCCTAACAGCTGCGGAAAAAAATTCAACCAACAAAAATAAACGAGAACACACTCAATTTTCCTTAGAGTTTGACCTTGTAGTTCTTTTACATTTGTTGAATGCATTCTCTTTGATCGTCTGGCGTTTATCACATTTACTTTTTGATAGCCTTTCGTATAATAATCATCAGGTAAAAATCTAGCAATTGGCTGAATGCAGATCTCGGATAACAATAATGAAGCACGTTAAAAGTGATCTCCCACCTTCATGAATATATTGACAATAAACATCTTATTTTATTTCATTAACCCCTAGTGATATTATTTTTGTAACTTAAACAATATACAATGAAGAAAGGCTCTTTGACAAGGGCGCTCTTTGCATGAAACTAACGAATTATAGGAAAATGAGAGGAAAAAAGAGAGAGGGAAAGGAGCATCGCAAATGATATAAATGAAGAGAGATGAAATCTCCCCAAAGGAAAGAAACACTCTTAGGATCTTTCGCTCACTCGCTTCTTATTCTTTTTCTAATTGCATATTATCCATTACACTTGCCAGATCCAGCTGTAGTAATTTTAGTTGAGATGTGACTTGCCGCAAGCTGAAGAACGCCGAAGAAAAGAAAATGATACCCCATTATAAGCTGACCTGAGCCGGGTTGCAATAAAGAAAAATGAACCGAAAGCGACTTTCCCGGTGACAATTAGAAATTGCAAATTAGTATAATTATCATTTTCGGAAAAGGGATAAAGAGAGAAAAGATGAAATGTTTTTAGCAAATTTCAAAGAAATTTAATAAATGCTCGCAGAGGCGAAGTTCGTAATTTTTCAACTGGGCAGAATTAAAGACACAGTTGCAGATAATTTTTTTTTCTCTTCTGTCTTCCGGCATTTTCTCCTGTTTAAATGGCGCGGGGTTTCTGAAAAGACTAATTATGCGAAGAATTGTTGTAATTACAACGCATAACGTTTTGAATGAATTGTGTACGTAAAAAGTGTTTAAAATGTATCCAATTTTGAATTGAAATGAATAAATTACAAACAATTAGTTCAATTAGAACTCTCAACGCGAGATCTTGCTTGTTCTAACTGGTTAAACATTTTATTTGATGTGTTATTAATCAGTTAAAATATAATTAATAGATTTCAAAAATATTACTTTGCATTTGTTCGTTTACAATCTGTAACGGTGGTATCAGAATCGAAAAACATTTCTTTCTGTAATGGCGAGAAAAATTTATTTACACCTGAAAAGATAACAACCTGATATTTTACTCAGTCAGCAATGCTATCTCTTGACATGGAAAAATATACATGTTACAATCCACATATTTGTACGATTATTATATCAGGAATTTTACTTCCTATATAAGTTTATGTATGCATGTGTATATATTTACTCTTCTATTTTTTGTATCACCAACAAATTCGATTTTAAAATGAGATGAATAAAATACAAAGATTCTTTTCAATTAGAACTCTCAATGTGGGATGTTGATTGATTTAGCTGATTAATCATTTTATTTGACGTATCATTAATAAGCTAAAATACACTTAGTGCTAGTGTTTAAAGTTATGAAATGCTTTATTTGTTCACATATTACATAATAAATCGGGTGTTACCATATTGCGATCTAGATATGCCAGAGGTGACTGCGTCATAATGACGACAGAAGTAGATATAGATAGAATTTACTACCATAAATTCCTTTCTCTTCGGTGTCATAATGTTGAGATGTATCACAGACGACTTCGAGTCTTAATGACGTCAAAAGTCACTAGAAATATTAATTTCGTACCATAAATTCCCCTCTCTTTAGCATCATAATGCCAACTTCTGACGTCATTAGTCACTAGAGATATCAATTTGGTACCTTAAATTCCCTTCTTTTTAGCATCATAATAGCGACTTCTGAAATCATTATGACGAGGATGCTGTCTGTCGCATATCTCGACTGCAATAGTGTAGCGCCCATCATATGTAGTTCAGACTATGTTATCCAACTCGAGGCTCAATTCACTGAACAGCTACCAAAATTTATTGACAGAGAAAAAATAAAGTGCAGATATTTTCAAACGACAGCAAACATTACCTCGGCTTGAAAAACTAGCCATCATCTGAAGCAATAGAGTCCACTTAGTAAGATTGCTATATCAGGAATTCAATATCCAGTATAAGTTTAAGCTCACTTGTTTTTCTGCCTCTAACATCCTTATCAAACTAATGCTATAATGGAATATCAAACAAAATAGCTCCCCGTCATATTGGACGCTCGAAGTATTCCGAAACTAATTTATAATGTTTGGAATGAATTGTGTTTTTAAAAAGCATTTAGAATGAAAAGATGATAATTATAAGTAATTATTTTATTTAGAATTCTCAATGAAAGATATTGTTTGTGTTAAAGGGTTAAGTATTTTATTTGTAATATTATTATTAAGCTAAAATATATTTAGTGCAAGAGGTTAAAGTTATAACAAACTGTATTTGTTCACATACTACGCATCCTGCCTTATCAATCTCGACATTCAATTTTCACTTAACAACTACAAAATTTTATTGACAGGCAAAAAGATAACACGTGATTATTTTTCATAGTCAGCAACTCTATGTCTTGTCTTGGAGAATCCCCGTTGAGTCTCCATAGCTGTAATGTTGCCATATCAACAATTTCACATTTAACATTAGCTTAAATAGTGGGGTTTTATATATGACATTTATTTCGATTTATACTAATACCAAGAACCTCCTATCGTTGCCATTTTCAAATCTAAATGGCTCAATACTATATTTGAATTTTGAAATAATCTTAATGGACTAATTTTTTCAATAATCTAGAAATTACATTGAATAGCGTTTTAAATGGAACGGGTACTAAATAATCGCTTGATTTCTCTCCGATTTTAAATCGAAATATATTTATACATTTCAAACAATTTTTAACGTTACAAGCCTCAGGATTGGTCTCCCCAAAGTCGTTTAACGGATAACCGCGATTAATATTTGTTTAAACGGGGAATTGAGTCCGACTATTGGTTGGCGGTTATTAATAAGAGAAAATATAATTAATACTCAAAATTTAAGTTATATAGAACAAGTACTTCACCGTGTTTGTATGTGTACTAGCGAATACTGTGGTTTCAAAATTGAAGTCTAATTTTCTTTAACTTTCAGCAATAACTCCATTAGTTGTTACGTTAACATTCAGAATTTTCCTAATCAGCAATTCTATGGCTAGACAAATCCCCCATGATGAAAAGTAGTTGTGTTCCAAGTATATGTAATATTTTTGGGAGACCAAATATCTACTTTTTTGATACACCGGTGTTAATTAAACCGGGATGTAATGCCCATACTGCACAGCCATAACTATCCATGCTAGAAGTGGTATTGGAACCTACGAACACCCTACCCATTGTGTTAATTCTAGGCAAACGGTCTTTTTCCTCAGTCGAAGTACAATTTTGACTGAATTAAAGGCGGGAATCATAATAATATGCTGATATGAACAAACAACTAGCTTAACTTGAATAAAGCTTTAACACTAGATTTTTGGATGTTGATCATACACCTATTTTTAAGTGAGCCAATTTGACTCAGAGAAGAAAAATGAAGTTTTTTACAAAGAAAATAGTTTCAAATTTATTTAAATAAAGTGTTTATTATCAAAAAATTCATGGAAAACATTTTTTACTTATTAAATCTGTTTTTGAAACACATTTTCCACAAACATTTCTATTACATTTAGCACAATGGTATCTATGTCTGTTTCTTTTGCATGATTGTTGACAATTCTTCCATGCGTCAGTAGCATGAATTTTCTGTCGCTAGAATGGAAGTGTTCTAGACTTCTTGTCTATATTTACTTTATACTATACTTTATATACTTTATACTTTATATTTACTTTATATTATATTTATTATTATATTTATTTGTTTTCATATACATTCTATGAATCAAATTGGCTCACAAACTTGAAAATAGGTATACCACATTTGATAATGTGAAATAAAGGGGTCTGCGGGGAAGAGGAATGAAAATATATATTTTATTACTTAGCTAAAAACCAACGTATGTATTTGAAAAGTGATATTACAGTTATATATATATATATAATATATATATATATATATATATATATATATATATATATATATATATATATATATATATATATATATATATATATATATATATATATATATATATATATATATATATATATATATATATATATATATATATATATATATATGTATATATATATATATATATATATATATATATATATATATATATATATATATATATATATATATATATATATATATATATATATATATATATATATATATATATATATATATATATATATATATATATATATATATATATATATATATATATATATATATATATATATATATATATATATATATATATATATATATATATATATATATATATATATGTATATATATATGTATATATATATATATATGTATATATATATATATATATATATATATATATATATATATATATATATATATATATATATATATATATATATATATATATATATATATATATATATATATATATATATATATATATATATATATATATATATATATATATATATATATATATATATATATATATATATATATATATATATATATATATATATATATATATTATATATATATATATATATATATATATATATATATATATATATATATATATATATATATATATATATATATATACATACATATATATACATATATATACATACATATATATACATATATATACATACATATATATATATATATATATATATATATATATATATATATATATATATATATATATATATATATATATATATATATATAGTGATTATATTTTGCTTTGTCTATAAAGCTAGTGTTAAATTATACAAAGAATGTATTATAAATTCATACATTCTATTTTTTTGGTTCTGAAATGATTAATACTTATATAACATATCCAGTATTGAATCTCGCAGATTCAATACTGGATCTATTAATTCTAATGCATCTAATATATCTAATGCTCTGTGTACGTCTACATGTGTCTACTGTTCCGAATCATTGCATGTTAACATAGTGGTTAACCCGTCGATGTGCGATCACAAGATTCCAGTTTCGATTCAGAGGAATCCTAGGAAGACAGATCATGCATGCACGTATGTTGAAGTTGTAGGACGAATGTCTTTACAGCTGCAGGGTGGGTTGTAACTAGTGGGATGCTGTATTCGGCAGGCGTTCCCTATCTGAATAGCTCTAAATTGCGTAGTTCTCCTGTGGAATGCTTCATTGTAACACAGGGAGTATCGGAAATATCGTTTGTCCGCATTCTCGTATTAATATTTTGCTTATAAATTCTTATATTATGAAAGAGAGGGAAGAGATAATTTGCAATTATTTAATTGATGCCAGAATTACACATATTTTTCTTTCAGAAAAATTTGAGATCGCAGACTTCCGAAATAGAATATTTTCTTTTGGTTTGGTTTTGGAGTGCTACGGTCTACTTTTTGCAACACGAGGGCTAATAAGAGCGTGACCTACTGCTTAAAGCCGATTCCGAACGACTACGACATCTATGCCATAGTAGGATTCGAACCCAAGAACTGCGGATCCGAAGGCCAGCAACCTAACCATTCGGCCATCGTTCGTACAGAGCCAGGATATGTTTAGTTATGAAGCTTAGAGGTGTCCAAATGGTTGTCAATAAAATTTTGCGATTGGCAGTGGGATTCACAAAATTTATAATGGTATCAATATCGCATTCATTATAATAAATATAATATTTCCAAAATAGTATTTCCAGCAAACTTTCTTAATCCAGATAATATTTAGTGATTAATCAATATTGTAGAACAATAATTCAATAACAACAAAAAATAAAATTATTTCTACATCTATCTACATACTATCAATTGTCTGGGTGATTCCAAGTGTTACTCTAATTATTAGCATACGTATATATGAGTAATCTAAAGTTTTAAACTTCCTCTTTTTTAATCTAAAGTCTGAAAGTAAAGTGATTTTTTTCGTTTTTAAATTTTACTTGAAACTCAGACTAGCAATCAACACTTAACAATTTTAACCTTAATATTCGATTCAATAGGAAACCTTATTATCTTCTTAAAAGAAAAGGAAAATAATTAATTTTTCTAAACTCGAAAATTTGTTATTTTTATTACATGCTTAAACCATTTTCTAGGAAACAAAAAAAATGAATCATATAATATAACCTTTCACACAAATGCACATTTATTCTTCGTTTTCTGAATTTTCCATTTTCAATTTTCAGACATTTATCTGTAACTTTTATAGATAAATTCACCGATCTAGATAATAATTTAACTGATCTATATTCTGGGTCAAAGAATGAACAACCTTACACATTTAATTCTAATATTTCTAAATTAGATAAATTAGATAAAAAGATAAATTCACCGATCTAGATAATAATTTAACTGATCTATATTCTGGGTTAAAGAATGAACAACCTTAAACATTTAATTCTAGTATTTCTAAATTAGATAAATAGATAATTCACCGATCTAGATAATGATTTAACTGATCTATACTTTAGATCAAAGAATGAACAACGTTACGCATTTCATTCTAGTATTTCTAAATTAGATAAATTAGATAAATAGATAAATTCACCGATCTAAATAATGTTTAACTTATCTATATTCTGGGTCAAAGAATGAACAACCTTATACATATAATTTTAGTATTTCTAAATTTTCATGATGACTGGCAAAACTATGAGTAAAATTAACAATTTAGTTTCTTTTAACCCTCCAACTGAAATTAAAGGTTGTTTCTCTCACTTTTTTTTTGGTCTTCCTAGAAACTGAGAATAGCAATAGCCACTTAATTATTTTGGCCTTAATATTCGACTAATTAGGAAATTTAATTCTGCTCTTTTAAGAAAGGAAAAAGTTCTTCTAAAGTCTGGAAAATATTTCTTTTAAATACAGATACGAAATACATTTATTTAAAATAATGACTGACAGAATTTTGAGTCCCATAATATAACATTTAAAAAAAATTGAAATGCTCATTTTTTGCTTTGCTTTTTAAATTTCAATTTTTTATTCTCTAGGAATTTGTGTGCAATTTTCCAGTAAAATTATCTGTTCTAGGTACTCTACTGTAAATGCTTAATATCCTGGAACAAAAAATCAACAACATTATACATTTAATACTTTTTCTAAGTTATCCTGATGAATGGTATTACTGTACATAAAATTAGCAAGTCCGTTTTTTTAAACCATAGACAGAAACTGAAGGGTATTTCCCCCCCTTTTTTTAAAACTTTCCTTAATCTCAGAATAGCAATTAACACCTAACTATTTTGGGCTTATTGTTCGACTCATTAGGGAACTTTTCTCTCCTCTTAAAAGAAAGGAAAATGTTTAATTCTCCTAAAGCCTGAAAAATATTTCTTTTGATCACAGATATGAAATACTTTTCTGTCAAATAAAAAGAGAGAATTTTGAGTCATATAATATATGCTTTCAAACAAAATTCAAATGCTCATTTATTCTTTACTTTTCGCCAAATAAAATTAAAAGTACTTACTCTACAGGGAAAAAAGAGTTTAAAACGATTAAATGCTTAAGCATTTATCATTGCAATACTTTCCGAATATAATAACACAATTAATTTCACTTATGTGTGTTAAATATGCGATTTTTCTTCATTTATAATATGAATAATGTTTCACTTTTCCCGTCATTTCTCTTGGCTCTTTCTCCTTTCAACTTCAACCTGATTTTTTTTTTCAAATGCTACTTTTAAATGGCTTTAATTAAGAAGAATATAAGATATCATTTTTAATATATGTTGTTAAAATGTTTAATTGGCAATGGAACAAAAATCGGGTTAAAAGTTTTAGATGATCTGATGAAGGAAAAATGTATTTTATAGGATAAAAAATAGATGTAATTAATGTCTATGAAGATATCTTGAAAGACTTGACTTGGTACAGAGATGATTATTGTGATGCAGATATCAATCTGATCAGAAAAAAAGGGAATTTGTTTTTATAATTATTAACAATTGATAGTGATATTAACAATTGATGGTGATATTAACAATTTTCTTTTAGTATAGCTCTAATCAATTAATATTTTTTTTTTCAAAAATAGCATTATTTTTGATTATACATTTCATTTTTCCAGTGTTTAAATATATGGTGTAACAGCTGAATCCCTTATTTTATCAAAGTAATTAGTTTGTTTTATCAAGATCAAACAGTTTATTGGTATGAAGAGCATATTCTTATATATTATTGGTTAAAGAATAGGTCTGCAAAGTTGGGTGGTCTAGAGTCAAATACAATGGTAGGGCTTGGTTATCTCCTCAGTGAGAGAAAATTTGACCACCTTTATAGTGTGTCCATAATTTAGAACAAAACCAACGGTATTGATTGGATGATTACCTAATATGCAAGTTTCCTCATATTAACAAAAAATAATAAAAAATTGCCTGGTTGACATAGTTGTTACCACAACTCGTTGAAACGCTAAAGGGTTTGGATTCAAATATAATTTTAGACTTGGTTGTTAATTTGTGTTTTATCTTTAGAAAAAGTAATCCTGAACGCTTATTTGGTTTTCCCAAATTGGTTACCAAAGACCCGAAGCATTATGTGGGTGATGTTTAATATGCAAGTACCATCATATTACCAAAAAAAAAAATCCCCCAAATTGGTATGATTGTTAATGCATTCCGTTTTTCATAATAAGGTGTGGATTCAAATACCACGTAAGGATTGGTTATCAGTTTATATTGTCGTCTCCTCAGATGGAGTAAAGTTAGTTGCGTATATGGTGCTCCCATAACAAAAGTCAACAAAATCAGTAGTATGTGTGATTGCTTAGTAGGCAAATTTATACTTTTAATCTGCTTTATTGTTTTTAAACTTAACTGATATTTTAAAACAAGATTTATAGGTATCTATATTACCTCTAAACTATTGTGAACCTGGGATTTACTTTGAACAAGACAAGAAGATACACTGATAAATCTTTTGATATAGACAAAAACTCAAAATGTTTATAACTGTAACGATATATAGATCCTTTATAAAAATAAACCTCTCCTCGATCAGTATGGCAGCCTTAAGTTTTGCATTGTCTTTTGTAAATCAAAGCAACGAAAATGACAACTGTAGCAAATGTTTCCATTACCTGTCATAAATACACAAAGCTCAGTAGTACTGGAAACTCATATAGAAATTTATAATCTTTGCTAAATTCTTATACCCATATTTTGTAATGGCTTATTTGTGACTTAGCTTAAGGTCGTGTCATTAATATCGTGCAAATTACATAAAAAATTAATTTTAGAAAATAAAAATTAAAAATAATACAGTAAGGAATATAATGTTAGCTTTGTATAGCCAGAAATTATAGATAAAAAATGTCTGGCATATCCGTTTAATTTAAGTGTCGCCAATACAAATTATCGCCAATCGGGTCATTTAATGAACATGTATTGAATTGTATATATGTCTGTTTCTGAAACATAATTGTTTAATTATAAATGCTTCACATGTAATAGATATTAATATTACTGAATTTTCCATTAACGTGTTGTTAAACAATTTGATACATGCAGTTCATATCTAAAGCTCAGGACTGCTATTTTCGGTCTCATTGTATCACATATCGTTGAAATTCTTGGAAGGCCGTTGATGTTTACATCATGTTGTTGCAACCGTTACCAATCAAAATGCAAAAATAAAGTGTATTTTTGCACAGCATACTTACGCGTTTTATGTATTTATAAAATGATGTCGATTTTATACGAATAATTAATTAAAATTGCAAAATTTCCATGCTACAGCATCACCAATGAGGTCATTTAATGAACATATATTGAATTGTATATATGTCTGTTTCTGGAACATAATTGTTTAATTATAAATGCTTCATATGTAACAGATATTAATATTACTGAATTTTCCATTAACGCGCTGTTAAATAATTTGATACATGCAGTTCATATCTAAAGCTCAGGACTGCTATTTTAGCTCTCATTGTATCACATGTCGTTGAAATTCTTGGACGGCCATTGATGTTTACATCATATTGTTGCAAACGTTACGAATCAAAATGCAAAAATAAAGTGTATTTTTGCACAGCATACTTGCGCGTTTTATGTATTTATAAAATGATGTCGATTTTATACGAATAATTAATTAAAATTGCAAAATTTCCATGCTACAGCATAAGTAGTAAAATTAATTCACTAATTTTATTACTTCTGATTTTCAAAAGCACTTTTAAAGAAAATTAGGCAGAGGCATCGCAATATTATTACAAAACTTTATCATGTTTTAACTTTTTATTCGAACATTCCCAACTTTCAAAAAAACTTTTTTTCACATAAAAAATAATCTTTTAGTCAAAATTTAATGAATACCAGAAGTTTGGGAAATATTCCGTATTTTTTTTAAAGTGAACAAAACACCGCAATAATACGGCGTAGAAAAATTTAAATATAACGCTCTCAAGTCAATTTCTCCTTCTAGGTCTAACTTTTTTTCTCTTCAGCTCCATAGACTTTGAATCTCTAAATATTTTTTTGCCCGAAATTCGTTTTTAAATAAATGTAAGAGCTCGTTTCCGTAATGTTATTTCGTAATGTTATCGGTTTCACAGCTTTCCTTTATAGCCTCAATGAATATTAAGAATCTAAGCTCCACTTTGAAGTGAACGTGGATTGTAGGTGTAAAAACATTTCAAGAGGCTTTTATGTGAGCAATAAAGGGTCGTAGCAATAAATTTTAATATATATTATATGGTATTAAGAGCGGGGGGATTTTTAGACTAGGAAAGTATAAATTCGACACAACTCTGGAGAATAACATTTGATGGTTATTTATAAAATTTGTTTCATTTTGTTTAAAACAATACTCCATAACTTTAATTTATATCTTGAAATAAAATTTCCGGCAAAAAATATTGCTGAAATTATAAAAATTGATCCATGTTTGATTTTAAAATAAAAGACAAATTTTATTTTGATACTAGAATCTTAAAATACCAAGTAAAGAAATAACTGATTTATAAATTAAAGTTAAACATTTTTTCAAATTTTCTTATATTTTTTCAAGTTGTAATATGCTAGATTTAAAGCCTCTGAAAACAGTCTAAAATACTGGCGTAAAAGCCAAAAAAGTAATGATTGGTTTGGTAATGGATTGCTATGGTCTATTTTTTGCAACACGGGGGCTAATGAGACCGGGACCTACTGCTTAAAGCCAATTAGAACGGTTATGAACATCCATGGCATAATGGGATTCAAACCCACCAACTCTCGATCCAAAGGAAACAACCTTAGACATTCAGCCATCTTTCGACGAGAAAAAAGTAATGAACAAAGTAAATATGTATCACAATGTGCCTTTTTATTTTTAATGAAAATCTCATACTGAAATCTAATATTGCTGAAACACGATGAGCAGTTTACTAATCAGTATTTCTTATATGGCCTACCTAGTACATGGACTTCTATGTCTGATGCTTCCACTTTACTAAGTAAGCTTCTTTATGAGAAGTTTATGAACTAAATTAGATTAAGAATTGTACTACATTAACCCTTTAATGTGCATGCTCGAATTAATTCGAGCATGATGGCTCGCTAAACTGGCCAAACTGTCCACACTCGAGATAATTCGAGTGGTTTTGTACTTTATGTAGCTATAATTTTTCATACTTGAATGCAATCGATAATTGAAAATAACACTGTGAAAGAAAAAAAAACAATCGTTTTATTGATATTTATCATTTACATGGGATTGTAATCTATAACACTTACTTATTCATGTATAATATATATTTTTTTCTAAATTCAACTTTCTAAATTGTGTTTTTACATTATAAAAATGGACTTTTTTTTGGCCGGCCTTTAAAAAAAATGTGCAGTAAGGAGTTAAGCTGTTCTGAACAGGAACTATACCATCAAATATGGTTAAAACTTTAACAAAAAATGCTTGCTATCATAAAACTGATATAACTAAAAAATAAACATGAACCAATTAATTTGAACCAATATATAATTAAAAAAGAAATAAACTTGTAAATGACTTAATTGACCTAACTTAATAAATAATTAAACATGATATTTACAGGAAAACTAATGCAAAGTTAAAATGATAAATACAGCATTACATAAGTCAAAACTAAATAAAAAAAATCATTTGGACACTACCTGCTAAGATAATAAAAATAAATGTTTAAAATTAAACATGGACAGATCAAACTACCAGACTAGGAGAAGTTTATGAAATAAAATAGATTCAGAATTGTACTACATTAAGCTGTTCTGAAAAAGCGTTATACCATCAAATATGGCTAAAAGTACAAGAAACAATTGTTTTCTAACATAAAACTAATATAACTCAAAAATGAACATGAATCAGTAAGTTTGAACCAATATATAATCAGTAAATAAATAAACTTGTAAATGACTTAATCGGGACTTATTACAGACATTTAAGGACTGAATGTCTGTAAAACTACCAGACAAAAAGGAATAGATTTCAACACATTGAAACATAAGCAGTACTAATGAAATTTGAAATGCAGCTTAAAAATAGAACTTTTATGCCAATGCAAAATATATATTTTACAAAGAGTGAAATATAGCGGGCAAAAGTAAGTAAAAATTAGACTTTTGTAAAGCCCAATTCATATTTCCAGAAACAAAATATTTCAACTACTTAAGTTTTTATTTTTAAAGAAACTCTCAAACGCAAATATAATATTGCTGAAATACTTTGAGCAGTTTACTAATTAGTATTTCTTATACGGCCTAACTAGTACATGGAGTTCTATGTCTGATGCTTCCACTTTACGAAGTAAACTTCTTTAAGAGAAGTTTATGAACTAAATTAGATTCTGAACTCTATTACACTAAGCTGTTCTGAACAGTAACTATATCATCAAATCTGGCTAAAAGTACAACAAATATTTTTTCCTAACATAAAACTAATATAACTCAACAATGGACATAAACCAATTAATTTGTAAACAAACTTGTAAATGACTTAATTTAAAGAAACTTTTAAATGACTTTATTAAACAAAGTATTTTTATCACTTTAACATTAAGTAAATCGAATAAATAAAATAGTAATTCGAAGTTTCACGAAAGTGCTTTAAAAAGTTTCACATGGTGTCACGAAATACCCCTATACCTTTCCAAGAATGCAAAATCGGAAAATAAAAAAGTTTGCAAAATCGCAATTTAAATTATTCATACTAAGCGTTTTATTATTATTGTATGTTTTGTGTATTACATTAGACTGTTTATAATTCCACTAAAAATCGAAACTATTCTTATGCATTTAAAAAGGATTTATCATAATTTGGGTGGCACTTTTTCCTGAATAATGCAACAAATCCAAATCTCAGGCATAGCATCATCCGTTAAACCCAATGTATTCGTGTAATAGAGATACATGTATAAGAATGCTGAACACCTACATATTCAAATGTGTTCTTATTAAATAGCTCTAAATTAATAGATCCTTCTTAACACAATGATTAAATCGTTCTTCAAACTCGCCAAACTGTTGATTATCTTCTATCGAGATATATGTTCATATTATTCAACATGAACTTTAAACGCGAAGGACAAAAATTAAGAGCCAATTAGAAGCCTTCAGAGCGTTGGTACAATTACTTTATTTTAAATAGTCCTCACTTATGATGGAAAGGTAAAAATAAGTTTTAATTAATTCCTTGTCTCTGAAAAATCATGTTTGTAATAAATTATTGTAAAAACATAAAATTATGCAAACATAAAATTTTGAATAAATGTAGAAATAAAAGGTAAATTTAAAAATAAATAGTGTTTAAATAAAGTAGTATTGTGTAATAAACTGTATTCTTTAAGATCATTTTATTTTTATTTCAGCATAAAAAATTTAAGAGTTGCTATTTCCATATAAATAAATGAAGAAAAATTGATTTTTCTTGTTTACGAGAATGTGTATACTTTAATTTTATCGTTACTTAAATTCTTGTATCTTAAGGAAATAAATTGTACTTTAAACTGATATTTTAGGCTTTAAATTCTCCTAACTAATAAAATTGTATATTTTTCAAGATAAGCTTTAGAAATTTATTGAGATACGAAGTATTAATATTGTAGTTCATCGGTATATCACACTTCAATATGTGTTTTGTCTAGATCTCCCAACATTTTTTCTGTTGTACAAAAAGTGTGAATACACATGTGTATTTTTACACAAAATTATAAAGAAGCAATTATATATTTTTCTTATTGATTACCTTAGGGAAAACATAGTAATTGATTAAAAATTCAACCGCGAATTTGATTGATCTTCACGTTTTGCATTTCCCTTTGTCCGAAAATAGCATTTCTGGAATTATGTCTGTGTGTATTTGTCTAGTTGTAAACACGCTAAATTAATTGCGTTTTTAATTAGAAAAACTGCATTTTAAATATGTTGATTATATCAAAATCGTAGTATAGTAAAATTGTACAAGTATAGTAGAATTATATATTTACACTTAAGCAATCTTTTGGATTACTTCAGGTAAATAAATGTCACCTTCTGGTTTCCGATGATGCTACTTAAGTTCATAAAATGAAAATCTAAAAGTCATGCTTTATTTATGCAATGCTAAAATCCAAAACGTGCCTAATGAATTTGGTTCTTTTGTTTGCTATAAGTATAAAAGAAAGCCACTAGGAGGCAAATCCTCGTTTTTTATTACTGTATTTATACTGCTAATTATTTTATAGTATTTTAAGTGCAGGTTTTCATAAATTTAAAGTTGTATCATATCATGACCCTCCCAGGCCTTGAGTATAATTCGAATATTATTTGTCTCCCGGAAAGCTGGATATATAAAGGGGCTATTGTATTTATGAAATTATATAACAAAAAGGTGTACATGATAAAGGAAAGGTCTCTATAAACATAAATTCTTAGCAGTAGGGAATAGAAAAATTACCCATATACCTAATCTATCATAAACTTCATTCTAAATAATTAGCAAACAGATCATCTGCCTTAAGAGAAAGTTCCATTTCCATAATAAGCAATAGTTAGATGCTTTGCATAACCATCAGTCATAACTCTTAAAAACAGCTTGGACTTAATTACAAAGGCCAAGAAGTTACGAATGCTAGCCAGCATATTACACAGCCGATGTTGGTATAAATATTATTTACTTTAATCTAATCTTTTTAAGCATCTAATGTTTTGTTTTCTCAATGCCTCTTCGTGTATCCCCCTTATAAGAAGGAACTATTGAATTTATGAAATTATATACCAAGAAAAGTGAATATGATAAAGGAAAGCTATGTATAATCATAAATACTTAGTAGGGAACAAAAAAAAGTACCTATATACCAAAACCATTATGAACTTCATTCTAAAAATTTGCAAATAGATCATATGCCTCAAGGGAAACTACAATTTCCACAATAAGAAATAGTTAGATGCTCTGCATAACCATCGGACATAACTCTTAAAAAAACACAGCTTGGTCTTATTTACAAAGGCCAAGAAGTAACGACCATATCACATAGCCGATACTCGTATAAATATTATTTACTGTAATCTAATGTTTTTAAACATCTAATGTTTTGTTTTCTCACTGCCCTTTCATAAATCGCCCTTATAAGAAAGTGCTATTTTATTTATAAAATTATTCACAAAAAGGTGTATATAATAAAGGAAATATATGTATAAACATAAATCCTTAGTAGGAAATAAAAGTACCTATATACCTAATCCATTATGAACTTCATTCTACAAAATTGGCAGACAGATCATATGCCTCAAGTAAAAATACCATTTCCACAATAAGCAATAGTTAGATGCTTTGCATAACCATCAGACATTACTCTTAAGAAAAACACAGCTTGGTCTTATTTACAAAGGCCAAGAAGTTAGCTACTATATCACACAGACGATGTTGGTATAAATATTATTTACTTTAATGTTTCTAAACATCTAATGTTTTGTTTCCTCAACTTCCATTCATATATCATCCTTATCAGAAGGGTTTATTGTATTTATGAGATTATATAAGAAGAAGGTGGATATGATAAAGGAAAGCTATGTATAAACATAAATCCTTAGTAGGGAATAAAAAAAGTACCTATATACCTAACCAATTATGTACTTCATTCTAAAAAATTAGCAAACCGATAATATGCCTTAAGAGAAAGTATCATTTCCACAATAAGCAATAGTTAGATGTTCTGTATAACCATCAGACATAACTCTTAAAAAAAAACACAGTTTGGTCTTATTTGAAAAGTCCAAAAAGCTACGAATGCTAGACAGCATATCATAGAGCCGATGTTGGTATGAATATTATTTACTGTAATCTAATATTTTGTATTCTCAATGCCCCTTCATGTATCACCCTTATAAGAAGGGGCTATTGTATTTATGAAATTATGTACTAAAAAGGTTATATAATAACGGAAAGATGTGTATAAACAAAAATCCTCAGTAGGGAATAAAGAAAGTACCTATATACTTAATTTATGATGAACTTCATTCTAAAATTTAGCAAACAGTTCATATTCCTTAAGAGAAAGTACCATTTCCACAATAAGTAATAGTTAGATGCTTTGCATAACCATCAGATATAACTCTTAAAAAAACACAGCTTGGTCTTATTTACATAGGCCAAGAAGTTACGAATGTTAGCCAGCTTATCACACAACCGATGCTGGTCTAATATTTTTTACTGTAAATAATGTTTTTAAACATCTAATGTTTTGTTTTCTCAATGCCCCTTCATATATTGCCCTTATAAGAAGGAGCTATTGTATTTTGTAAATTAAAAACAAAAAGGTGTATATGATAAAGGAAAGCTAGATATAAACATAAGTTCTTAGTATGGAATAAAAAAGTACCTATATGCCTAATCCATTATTAACTTCATTCTAAAAAATTAGCAAACAGATCATATGCCTTAAGTGAAAGTACCATTTCCGCAATAAGCAAATATTATAGTTATAGTTATAGCTCTTCATAACCATCAGACATAACTCTTAAAAAAACACAGCTTGGTCTTATTTACAAAGGCCAAGAAGTTACGAACGCTAACCACCACATCACACAGCCGATATCGGTACACATATTATTTACTGTAATCTGATGTTTTGTTTTCTCCAAGTAAATGACTTAAGTCTGAAAGACTTTATCTGATTTCATTTAGGAATATTAATAGAATTAGAAATATTAACTATTATTCTTGTGATATTACTCTACATATATTATCTTGACGCTAACAAATTATCAGACATATCACTAAAGGATATAGTAACCTCGAGATACTCCTGGAGTTTGTCTTGCAAATAAGTGTCAGTGCAACAATACACGACCTTAAGATGCTCTGTTTAAGTGTTAAATCTAAACCCTTGTAAGACTAAGCATACCTAGGCCCTATTTAGGACAAATACACAATAGGTTTGTGAGTCTAACCAACATGCATTTTGGAGAGAATTTGTAAGAACATTATTCACTGCAATATATTTTTCGTAGAAACGATATCTGTCTCAAGACGTTTATCTGCAAAGCATTTATATTTGTGTCCCACTTGCAGAAAATCTCTTACATAAACTATTCGAACAAAGAATGGAACTATGAATATTAACATATTTTCAATGCTTTCAGAAAAAGCAGGATTTATATAATATAGTATTAAAATATATATATTCGTTAGATTTTAACAATAATATTATAACATATTAATGAAATTACAAGTATAAACTATTATTTCGCAGACATATATTCAGATTTTAATAGACTTTCGAAAGATATTTAGAATTTGTTAAGTTAATTAACAAAGTAAAGATATAGACACACTAAAAAAAGAGAGATTTATGATTAGAGTTGGCTTTACTGAAAATAATTAAATCAAAAGCCTACGACTTTGAAACACAATTTAATTTATAAGAGAACATTTTCCATACTGATTTGATTTTAAAGAAATAATATTTATACTTCTGAGTATTAATTAAATTAACACATTCACAAGTCTTCAGGAGTAGGAGTTTTCGCAGAAGTACATAATTACTTTAATCTTTGTTATCAAAAATTAATCTTTAATAATGAATACATACCATGTGCTCTCCAGCTTTTTATGAAACTGAAATTTCGAGAATGGATTCCATAATTACCATAAAAATTAAGTTTCCTAGAATTAAGAATGTTAATTAATCTTCTTCGTTTTGCTTCCTATTTTATACAAAACATCAATAATGGTACGTAAGTCAGTTCAGGATAAATACAATTTTGATTTGTACTTAAAATCCTATACGTCGCCTCTAGCGATGGTGTATTAATCTAAAAGATTATGAAGACATATACGTAAGTTATAACTTCTTTGTGATATAAGTTTTACAAT
>CM063498.1:134380544-134395544 GCA_032207245.1 Pardosa pseudoannulata | reverse complement strand
GAAATATTGCAATAAAAGCAAATTATATTGAATTATTCTTAATGGTTCAAACGTACTATGACTTTTAAAACTGAAATACCAATCAGAAAATCATTCTGCTAAATGATTTCATTTGCTTAGTTTATCTGTATCACGGCAGCCAGTAAAAATAATGACGCATGTGATATAAACACACACACACACATACATACATACATATATATATATATATATATATATATAAATATATATATATATATATATATATATATATATATATATATATATATATATATATATATATATATAAAACCGTTATACATTTTATGGAATTGTTTGAATATCTAATCGGGATATTCATTCAATTCAATATGATTTATATGAATATCTCTTACTTTTAATGAAGTAAATAACATAAAATCACAAAATAGTGCAACCAAAACATAAATATGTTTAACTGTTCTTACTCCTTCAAATGTACTATGATTTATTATATAACTGAAATACGAATCATAAGAATAATTTTACAATATGATTCCACTTGCTTAGCATATCAATATTACAGCAGCCAGTAATGATAGTGACGTAAAACATGTAAAACACAAAAATATTTTAAGAGAGCTATACATTTTACTTAATTGTTATTACTAGTTCAACTAAACTGTGATATATTATGTGACTAAAATAAAAATCATAAAATTAATTTCTGTAAATGATTTTATTTGGATGGATTCCTCATTATCATTTCAAACATTTATGATAAAGATATTAAAGAAAATAAATTGAAACAAAACTATAAAATTAAGTTGATTGTTCTTAATAAGAGTATTCAAGTGTGCAATACTTGATGCATAATTTTGCATAATTTTGTTTTTGTGAAAAGTCATTTTACTTAATGGTTTTACTTTATTCCTTTACTTTAAATTCACGTTAAGTGCGGGAATTTTTCTTTTTAATACCCACTAAACGTTCTAATATGTAATTTTTATTTTATAAACAGCTTTTCAGCGGCACACGTCAAACATCATAAAAACTATATGTATATTTACATGTATTAAAGATATTCAAAAGAATTTCAATAAAAATGAATACATAGAGATACATATTATTGCTTTTAATAGTTTTTTATTATTACTTTTAATAGTCTACCATTCTTTATATTATATGATCAGATTTTACTTTTTACGTAAAGTCATTTTACTTAATGTCTTCACTTGCTGACTTTCTACTTATCTTTCACTCTAAATGTATACCTAAGATAATATTATTCCTTTCTACAACCGACCAAACCGCTACAAAATCATACTTTCTGATGTTATAAGCAGCGTTTATTGTTCATGTTTCACACTTCAAACATCATGGAAACTAAATATATGCATTAATGGTATTGAAAAGAACTTCAACAAAAAAATTGCACAAACAGAGAGAAAAAAATATTCTTCGGAAGCTGTAAATGGGTACGAATGGCTTCTTTAGATGAAGAGACCGGTGATTAAGGTCCATTGTTTTCATTTTGCTAATTGCATATTATCCATTACACTTGTCCAAACCACCTGCGGCCATTTTATTTCAGCTGCAATTTGCCATGAAAGAAATGGAGTAAAAGAATAATATCAAACAAACACACGGCTAAGCTACTACATTTTTTTATTCACCCACAATGCTGCACATTGTGCGACGTACAAGAAATTCAAATTATAATTTTTTATTTCTCTTTGATTATAAGAAGCGAAGAGTTTTATGTTTGCTTTTGAGAATTCTTTGTTTTCTAAGCCATTTTAAAACACACGAAAGAGACATTAAAGTGCTTCCATTATTCCATTTTGTTTCAAAGAATGTGATTAATAAGCCATTTTAGTGTACGTATGAATAGCGTTCTAAACTATTTTCTGTTAATTTCTTCCTGTAACCGATTTGATTATTATTGCTAGCAAACAATGAGTTTAAAACTTTAAAAATTCAGACTAAAGAGATAGTTTCAAAGAAATGATTAGAGAACAAAAATATTTTGAAAGACAATGGTTTTATCTTAAATGCTTCTTTTCAGAACGCTTCCATTTATGAGACAAAATATTTAAACTTCAGAATTAAAATGTTATCATAATATTTCTGACAAAAATCGTGATTAATTGGTCCGTAACTTTGAGACAAATTTACGATAAAGATATATTATTATGAAAGCCAAAACTTGAAATTATAAAAAAAAAGTTCGCCGTATTTGTGGTATTTTAGATATTTACAAAGAGTTACAAATTCTTAATGGAAAAACTATTTAAAAATAGCGGAAAAGGAAAAATATTAAGCCCGATATCTTTTTGCCTGAAGGTACCAACATATAAAATGTTCAAAACACTTAAACACATGAAAATTTTTATATAGTAATATTTTCCTTGTATTTTCCCTGGGAATGAGAAGCTTACTTTTTTCTACTGAAAAAGAATGTTAATAATTGAAACATAATCTTTTTCTTCGTATTTTAATACCATCTATATATTTTCTACGTTGGCATGTATATTTTAAATTATAATTACCGTGTAATGTATTGTATCTTTTGGAAAGATGATTAAAAATTAGAATCTATGATTTTTAATTTTTCCCAGCCTCTAAATGTCATAATCACAGGAGTGTCTTCTACTTAAAATTCTTCCCAAAGCTTTCTATCCTGAAGATGTAAATTTTCTGTCTACTCAACACGTTTTCCAGTTGTCGCCGGCAACTGGCTCAGCGTTTTTCCTAATCTTGCCCTTAAATTCGCTGAGTATATGGGAAAATTATTTCTCTCTTGGGTTATTCTGTTCGCGCAGAGAGATTTTTGTGTCTTTCCTTTCTCTGTCGTTGAGTAGTAAAGATGTCCGTTTTAGAAGCTCTAAAGTAAAGTTTTAATAAAACGTGTGCCACACTCTGTATTTTTATTACTGCTTGCTGTTTAGCTTTCTCCTTGTAGAGCAGTTTTATAAAAAATGTATTACATTTTAGTTGACAGAATTCGAAATTCATTGGTGTTTCCAAGCACAGGTTTGAATTCTATCGGCTAAAATGTAATACATTTAAAGGCTGGGAAAAAATTTAAGGAATTAGAATGAGAGGAGGATTTTAAGGAAATATTAAAATATTAAAGTTAAATAATTTCGATATATTACACACACACATATATGTTGGCATGTATATTTAAAATTATAATTACCGTGTAATGCTTTGTATCTTTTGGAAGGATGATTAAAAATTAGAATCTATGATTTTTAATTTTCCTCGGAACGCTATTTTCTTTTAAGTGAATGTAGAGAACAATAAACAATATATCCACCTTATAAACAATTTACCAACTTTTCAGTATCTGTTATGTGTTATAATATTGTTATTGGAATAGGCATATTTGGGATTTTTAGCATAGCTCATAAATTTAATTTCTTGCACAGTTCATCGACTTGAAATACAAGATCTGTGATGATTATGCATCATTTCTGATTAAGGTCGTTGACGTAATGTTCAGTCTTTATAAATAGTGTCTTGTATATTGTATATATTACAAATATTTCAATTTATTTTCACATATTATTGTAACATGAATTCATTGATCTGTATTGATATTTGTTATGAGTAAAGTTTTGTAGTTATCGTATATTTTGTGGCAACACAGTATCTTTTTAAATATGCAAATATCTGTAATGTATGTATACGTTGTCTGCCTATATAAGAGTCAGTGTGACAGTAACAAATAGCTTGATTGCATCGAAGGTGCTGATGTTTGTTTATGTAACTTGTATGTACTTTCAGTATTTTAAATTTCTGTAACGTTAGTTCGGTTTGATTTCCAGAGCTCTACGTTATTCATTATGATATCTTAAATAAATGCCTGTGTCTAGATCTAGTTGTTTTATTTGACTGCACCGTGTGATTCCCTTTTGAGCATGGTTTTATACATGATGTGATCCATGTGGATACTTCTTTAAGAATCGTCGAGCCATAGCAGGGTTCTCCATAGACATATAGTTATCTATTAAAAACTTTCCTAGTTATGTTGGTTGGTTGGTTGGTTGGTTGGTGTTTACTGGCGCAAGATCCAAGAGAGGATATGCTGCGCCAAACAAAAGAGCTCATAAATCAAAGGTATCCAAATAAAAAGTAAGAGATTACTAATAAAAAATTAAGAAAAAACAAGTGATAAACGATGAAGGATAAAAATTACATTAAAAATTTTTTAAAGCATTAAATGAGGTTTAAAACATTGATGCAGATGAGAAATTCAAAGAGTTTGGGATGAGGAGTTTTGCCTAAAAGTTCATTCAATGCAGGATGATAAGTTTTAAAATATATATAGTAAAAACGTTTTAAAACTGGACATGAAGTTAAAATATGATATACAGTGAGATGAGTATGACAAAAGGAACATTTTGGAGCAGGTTCAGACAGTAGTAAATGTTTATGGGTTAGTCTGGTGTGACCGATACGAAGACGGGATAATATTACATCTAATTTGCGATTGGATAGAGAAGGACAGAAAGTAACGATTGGCATAATTGAATGAAGCTTGTTCCCCGTTTCCAGGTTCCAGTCAGCTTTCCAGCGGTCCATGGTGATCAAAGCAATGGACTTTTTAATATCCTCATAGGGGATGGGGCCAGGGTAGGGGACAGTAGCATGTCTGGCCAGATCGTCAGCCTTTTCATTGCCCGGGATACCCACGTGGCTGGGAACCCAACAGAGTAGAATATGAAAACCGGAAAAAGTAAGTTTTTTATATAGTTTTATAGAACTGGAGATGTAGTTATGTGTTTAGATGTGATACTAAATAGATATCTTAAAACGAAATTCTCGTTTCTTTATAATTGACATCCTTTTATAATTACAATGATAACTTATCACTTTTTAAAACTGCATGAAATGTTGATATGTGTTTCCATTTCATATTTATTTTACTCTCAGGAGTCCCTGGTAACTTACCTGGTAAGATATTCTACATTATATATTCTACAAAAAAATGGTTCGGACATTAATGGATTAATGCCTTTTTACTTAAGTTAGGGTGTTTTTAGAAAAGTATATACAGAAAAGTGTTGAAACTTGACCCATTTTTCGGAAGAGTAGAAAATTTATTCGTAGGTACTGCGAAATGGGGACAAAGGAATCTTGTTACTAAATTCTTTAAAGTATATTTTTAAATTCCAGCGTGTGTGTATATTAATACCTTACACCAAAGAAGAGTATTAACGCTCTAAACATCTATTTTTTTTAATATCCACTACGTGGATACTTATATTTGCAAATAAAAATATCTTAAATTGGAATTTTCGAACATTTTTTCTCTCAGTTTTATTGCTACAAAATCTCGAATGTTTAAAAGGTTCTCATTAATCTACAAATTTATTTTTCACTTTTTCATAACTATGTGTTTTTTTAAATAAGTAACATTTCAAAAAGATGATTGAGAGTAGCAAACAAGATTGATATATATATATATATATATATATATATATATATATATATATATATATATATATATATATATATATATATATATATATATATATATATATATCAATGGTTTTACAACAGCATCGGTATCGAAAATTGTGTCTGTAGTTTTATCATTATATTATCACTTTTTTATGATTGTAAAATAAATTTTCGTTATAAGCGTTATGCTATTCTTAGTTTTTAGAAATTATTAAAACATATACTATTTAACAAATGGAAGTTCTTTTCTGTATAAAAGTATCCAAGTTATTCCAAAACATTGTTCTTATACATGTCACAACATCTCACTTTATGAGTATTTCGCCCTGAATAGCAGTTTCTAAATTGATAAATAGCAAATATGTTATTTTTAAGGGAGAATTAAATGAATAAAGGATTTTAAATATAACATTTTGCCCAAAACATTTTTAGTAATGCATCCTAATTTTTTTACTCCCAAATATATATATTTTTTTTCTTTTCCTTAAAATTTTGATATCACAAGTGAAATATAGTATATTATATTATAGGTAGGTATAAAAGTAAAGTATTTTTCATATATTAAAAAAAATATTTTCAGTTTTAAGCGATGGATTTATGTTATCAAAAGTCATAATAATGAGCTTAAGTATCAATGAATAAATTTTACATTAATATCACTGATTGAAAACTGATTACGTTAAGGATGGATTATATTTCTCTAAACAAGTGTGTTAATAGTTCAAGAATAAGGTGAACTTTTAGTAATATTCCCAATTTTTTAGATTTTGATATTGCTTTTAATTATTGTTTAATTCTCTGGAAAAATAATTTCCAAAAAATGTTACACAAAACACATGTAAATTGGGCTGAAATAAAGACAAAAATTCTTTAAATTAAGAAACCTCAACTGTTGAAATTTATTTTCATTAAACACAGAAAAATCATGAGATTAACAAAGCCTCTTACTTTTGTTTTAAGGTTTTTTGGGGCTTAAATTCAGTCTTAATGTTATGTTGCTTTTCTTTTAGATTTTCATTCCAGAATATAGGTGTCTTTCGATACTTAATTACCTACTCATTTAACTTAAAAACAAAGGAGATTCATTAATCTTTCCCTTATTGTGGAAACAAAAAGGAGAAGTGTCTTTATGCCTTTGTTATATAAATCAATATACGTTCTATAAATTTTATTTCTCCTCCAGTTATGTTGACAATAATTTAAAACTTTCCCATTGAACATTTTAAGATTAGTTTCTTTGTTCTTTTTATTATTGAAAAGTCTGAGAGAAGTGACAATATTTTTGTTCGCTGCTGTTAAAGTGGTTTCTATAAAAAATATACCCCTAGCTAATTTATCATGTTTTGCTGTGCTATGCATACTTTTGAGTTAAACATATCTAAAGGGTTTCCATCTATCGTCCCGAGAAAGGTTTTTGAAAAACAAACATAACTTAGTACTTTTTTCCGATGAGAAATTTCCTTATTAGAAATTTCATTTCATTACACATGAATTGTAGGAATTATCAAGAACTCACAAATCCATACTAGCTTTATCTTCTGAGATTAGCCTTAGCAGAGGTAATGGTGCACAATAGTTCATTTCATGATTCAGGTGAATATCCACAATACTTCCTCTAGTTGACCCTTCTTAATTTTTCTAATACATTATTAATCTCCGCTTGTTATATTTTTGTAGTTGCCATTTCTCAATATTTCAATAATCAGACATTGTAGACTGACCACCTTAAAAACTCAATTGTTTAGAGTGCAATATACTTTTATGTTAATTTCACTCTTTAATAAAATAGAAATGTCATTAGCCATATTTCTTTTAACCTTTAAAAAGCCAATCTTTCTGTTTTGATTTCCTTCTTTCCTATCTTTGCTCGCAAGGGTCTTCAACTGTGTAAATAAATTATGACTAAAAATAACTATAAATGACTAATAAATAATATTACGACTAAATTACTCTATGTTTTAATTAAACTATGCCTATTATTTTATACTTGCATTTTGTTCTATTTGCAGTATGTTACAAAAATTTGCAATCCAGAGTACTTGCAATCATTCAAAAGCTTTCCGGTGTGGCCTAGAGCTACTACAAGTCAAACTTTGGTACATAAGCTCTCAAGCCTTGCCAGGCACAATATATGTTTTAAATTGTAACCCTCATGCTATCGGTGTGTATATTTCAAAGGAATGTTTCCAGTTACATTGACATACGGTATTTTATCGTTTTATGGATTGTTACATTTTTATGCTTATTACATACAATGTTATTCATAGTTTTATTTTTCAAGACTTTCAACGTCAATTTGAAATAGTCTCTGTATTTTATCTTTTAAAGAGTAATGAGTTACTATAATTTAAGAAAAAAGTGGAGAATCTGCTAGTGTGCGAGTATTTTAAAGTCAAGCATTCGTAAATACAACTCAGCTTGGTATATAGACTTTTGCTCAAGGGAACACCATACAAGTATTCAACACAAATGCAATTTGAGGAGACTGTACAAATTGAAAACCAAGCCTTATAACTAACGAATTTTTGAATCTACAACCTCAGCGTCGAAGGTGGAAGGTCCAACTACGATACAGGCCTGGTGGTTGTTTAGAGTTGTTGATAAACATTAATTTGAAGCCAAAATACAGTCTGAAAACTCAGATAATGTTGCTTCCTATCAAAGTGATTTCTATAAACATTTAATACTTTTTCATGTCATATAAAGTGTACTTACTTTTCTACCTCATCTAAATCTTACCAATGCTTCTATAAAATGTACTAATGGTTTTTTTCCGTAATATAGAACGAATTAACTCCTTATGTAATGCAGAATATATTAAAGTTTACAGCGTTTATAAATTTTATGCTATACCTACTTGTGCATGTTAAATGGATCTTTATAAAGAATTTTTTTATTCCTTATAGCTTTGCACATTATTACTGACAGATACAGTATATAAGTCTTAATTTAAAGATGGAGCGTTCTATAGATATTAGATTAATATTACTTGCTAATTTTTTAAACTTACACAAATATAAATATATAAATATATATATATATATATATATATATATATATATATATATATATATATATATATATATATATATATATATATATACATATATATATATATATATATATATATATATATATATATATATATATATATATATATATATACAATATATATATATATATATATATATATATATTATATATATATATATATATATATATATATATATATACATATATATATATATATATATATATATATATATATATATATATATATATATATATATATATATATATATATATATATATATATATATATATATATATATATATATATATATATATATATATACATATATATATATATATATATATATATATATATATATATATATATATATATATATATATATATATATATATATATACATATATATATATATATATATATATATATATATATATATATATATATATATATATATATATATATATATATATATATATATATATATATATATATATATATATATATATATATATATATATATATATATATATATATATATATATATATATATATATATGTGTGTGTGTAATACATCCAAATTTATTACTCCTCACGTTCCACTTTCTTAATCTTAACTTTCCAATCCACCCAAATAAGTCTAGGATAGGAATCACAGAGTCAGACTCGCATTTCTTCTATACTCCCCCAAACCAAAATTTAAATGTGTGGCCATTTCTTTCCTGTCTTTTACCCAGCTTTCAAATCTTCCCGTAGCCGAATGATGTCCGAATGGTTAGGGTGCTTGCCTTCGGAATCAGAGTTCGTGGGTTCGAATCCCATTGAGGCATGGACGTTCGTAGCCGTTCGGAATCGGCTTGAAGCAGTAGGTCCCGGTCTCATTAGCATTGCAATAAGTAGACCGTAGTTCTCCAAACCAAACCAAATCTCAACGTCAAAACTAGAGATATTTACAAGTTCAACTTTGTAGATTGAATTTACGTTTCTAATGTTCTTCCAAGCCACAAAAGAAACGCTGATTTAAAACTCTTTCTCATGAGGAGCCATCTACGCGGTTTCCAATTTTTAACACTGCATTTGCACGGATCAAAAAGATGCACGTTTGTTTTTGTTCATACGTTCTCCACCATTAAGAGGAAAATAAAGTATTTCTCTTGGTTCGATTAGGAGCTTTTCTCACCATGATAACTGCATCTGAGTTATATAACCAAGAATTCTCACGAGTGATTGGTGAACCATTTTATTTAAATGTTGTTGTTGTTGCTGTCGTTGACTTATGCCACTTGGTGAAACCAAGCACTCTTGAGCCGGAGGCTACTCTTATTAAGGCGAAGGTGTGAGCTTTTAATTTATAACGAGCACCACGAGGGTGAAAGTACGACTTATGCTCATGAGGGCCTTCGTAATTTTGAAGCATGGACCAAGGAGAGGACCCATAGGCTTAGCTTGCCACCCCCAGAGGTATTGATTGAGAACTTGGAGGACATTGTGACCACGAACATATTTTACGTGCCCCAGTCACCTTTAACGAACACGGAGGATCTTAGGCCATCTCAAGTTCTTCTCAATTACGAGATCGTCGCCTTTACTAAATGAGCTACCTCGGCTCTTGATTAAATATTTATATATAGTACTACCTGTGAGGTTTTAAATTATTTATAAAGATATAATTAGATTAAAATTAACATGCGTACTTAAAGTTTTATTTATAGTAAGCAGATCATATATAATGTTCAGAAAAAAAAATGTTTTAAAAAATATAAAAAAATATAACTAGTTAAAAAATGAAATTTATCTTCTAAAAGCCCTTATTAGTAAAAATGTCAT
The DNA here is from genome assembly GCA_032207245.1 of Pardosa pseudoannulata. NCBI lineage: Eukaryota > Metazoa > Arthropoda > Arachnida > Araneae > Lycosidae > Pardosa > Pardosa pseudoannulata. Next base: position 134,385,253 of record CM063498.1, on the reverse strand, counting down.
GAAACCTGTTATTATTCAGACAGCTAAGCATTTTGATAGTAAAAGTTTTCATTTTAGAACAAGATCTTAATTCTTTTTTTAAAGAATTAATTAACCTGGGATTATGGTTTCATATTGTTTAAATAACGATAAAAAAAATTCTATCTCTAATCCGAAAGAGACATGTGAGTAAAGAATAAAACATTTTAGTTTTTTTTCCTTCCAAAACTAAGTGCCATCATCATTTATGGAGCGTTGTGAAACAAAAAAAAAATGTTTTGCACGAAAAGAATTAGTTAAATTTTTACTTCTTTTTTTTGTCATATGAATCTATATATGAATAAAAGCCTTTTAGGATACATTAAGTCTTTAAAAAAATTATTTTTCTTGCTTGATTTTTTTATTACTGCTTAAGAGAAACGAAATGAAATTACATAATTGCTAATACGAGACAAAAGAAAAATGTAAAATTATAAAATCGTTGCTTATGAAAATACAAGAAAAAATTCCTGATTAAATATGTTCACAAGTATTTAAAGAAGCAATTATATACAGGAAATAATATATTAACAAGAAATAAGATCTCCACTCCTGTTGACTCTAGAATGCGTTAAATTGGTCTAAATGAAATACAATTGGAACTACAGACAATTCCAATAATGCGCTTGACTTTTATTACATTAAAAAATTAGTACAAAAATATGCCTATAGGTGGAGCTGTGATGCACATAAACGCATTTAATATGCTTATAAATGCTAAGTAATATTAAAAGATACCATTAAAACTGTTAAACATGTCTCCATTCATGTTCAGCAACATGCTGTAATCGCAGAACTATATTTTCCACAACCGACCGGTTTTGAGTCTGCCGAATATCAAGAACATGGCGACGAATGTTGTCCTTTATATCTCGCACAAACGCACAAACGCTGGCATCTGAAATTTGATCTTTCCATTTTTCTTACAACTTAGGCATGATGTGCAGAAAAGAAACAAATAATCCTCGACTTAACTTAATGAAACTAAATAAATACCATATGTGTTACAGCGCCACCTATAGGTGGATTATTTTACTAAAATTTAATGTAATAAATTTTAATCATCTGTCTTTCCGATTGTATCTTCTTTGGTCCAATATAATGTATTCTAGAGTCCTCAGAAGTGGGGAACTTATTTTTTGCTAACCCTGTACATATATAATAGTAAGCCGAACAACTTGAATGCCACTGCTGGGTCTGCACTCAATTTACGTACTAATGAAGAGCTATTATTTCATATTGTATCCAGGCAGAAACTTCGAAAAAATTAGATTTATATCAGCATTAGAGTTCTCATACATAGATGGGGAATACGTCGGATATTTACAAGTTTCGTATTAAATCTTTGAGTATGTAGAAATATCCTCAACACCTAAATGTTCATTATTAGTTCTCATGAGATTATTTCTGAGCTACAATCTTTCTGTCGGTTTGTAGTAATGTACTTACAAACCATAACACCGGTGTTCGGTTACAAGGGGAAACACAGTAAGAATATAATACTGTATATTGAGATTCATACGTTTATTTATTACATTCATTTACAAATTGCTTCTTGGTTATCATATATCATAATCATCAATTATTTATTTCTTATTTACACCATAATTATTACAATTATCCTTATAACGCGTAATTATTCAATTACAAGATTAAATCATTAATAGAGGCGTAAGTGACTGTAAATTATCTTTACCTCCATTACAGGCACAGGGAAGCAGGCAGGGGCTTTCCGCACACGGTGTCGGTCAGGGCGCCCGGGAGGAGTTGGTGATGACGAGCGGGGCTTAGGACTCTTGTCCCACTTCTCTCGAATCCCGACTTCAACTCCTCACCTTCGTTTCCAAACTCCTCACCTCGTTTTTAACGCCCTTTTTTCTTTCTTTCCAATCCCTTGTTTTCGGGAAATTTTCCCACATCTGCATCCCCTTCGAGAGTGCAGGTGGGCTCATTAAAGTAGCCCCTTTTGTACAAGCTGACATTACTTTTTAGCCCCTGCCCCCATAACTCACGGTTACATCTCTGTGCGAGCTTGACTGTTAAGCTGCCATTCCGTTATCTATACCTTCTCTGCATTGGTCCCTAAACTTGACGTGAACAATTGGAGTCCTAAATTCCTCTAGGAAAATCCTCCCACAGCTGTGCATGCACTTGCAGATCTTTCTGTCGGTTGTTCAGCATACGGTCTACGAAGCTATGGTCCAAAAAGCTCACAATCTTACTTTTAATTCGCAAGCGTGTATGATTAACTGTAAAAATTCCCATCTCCAATAGAAAAGTGTAGGTAAGGTCACACATTTCTCATTTATTCCTTCAATCTATGGTTTGGAAATAATTCATTCTCAGGCAATCCCTTTTAAATTTGGTAACGAGGAAATTAAAGATAAAATTAATTGAATTGAGAATCTCAAGAATTTCGAGTTATTTTTGGTGAGAATTTTCGATGTATAAAATATATATGTGCTTGTTCTTGAATGTAAGAAATTTGACCAAACAAGAATGATTTAATCTAAACACAACTAACAGAGTTGGCTATTTTAATTAATTACAGTTTGATAAATTTAAAACAATCTATTTATTAATTAAATAACTGATGATGATGATACAGCTAGGATTCATCTGTGACAGCATTCCATTTCTGTACCATTTTTAATGTTCCTTCTAGCGTAAAGGTACGAACACCAGGAAAGCTGACACTGAAGTTCAGAGAAGAATTCTCCCAAAGAAATTTATATGTAGTGATTTTGCCTATGTGGCAATAATCAAATAATAAAATATATTTCGGTGAAACTAGTAGGCCAAGCACAGAATTAATGATTTTGAAATTTATTTGTAAGTTATCTTTTGAGATTAATAATTTTCCCCCAATTTAAAAGAATTATCAGTTTTAAATCTGGTAATTTCAATCTCGTAGTTTTATACATTAACACGCACAGAAGTGTATAAATATGTGAGTGTATATACTTGAAGTATATTTTTATTATTAATCCAACCACAAAATGGAAAAAGAAATTTCTTAATCTTCACTATGTTTAAATTTTGAATAAAATTATAATCATCTACATTTAATCCAAATATTTAAATTAAAATATTGACTCCGAAAATTATCCTTACATGTGGTTTTCAAGTTAAAAGCCTCAATTAAAACAATCTTGCAAGACCATTTAAATGGTTTGCTTTCACCTTAAAAAATTTAAAATTTCTCTTTCAGCTGTCTGGCTTTCTATTAACATGGTTTAATAATGCTTATATCATTTAATTAGGATGTTTGACATAAACCCTTCTAAAACAGCAAACAATTTTTCGGTATCTTTTTTTATCAAAAATGAACTTAAACAGATAAGAAAACAAAGTTATAAAAAAGTCGGTAATGTTTAAAGCAATAGCACACTAAAACAAGCCAATGTTGAATACCTTTAAAAACATACATTTAAGTAAAGAAAATTGAACCTGTAATTACAGTCCTCATTTAAAAGCCATCGATTACTTAATAGAATGTTAATACAAGGCAGGAAAATTTTTAACAGTCCCTATTAATCTTTTCATGGAAATGTGCCCTAAAAAAAATTGTTACATTTTTCTTAATTCTAGTCTTAACTTTAAACCTATCGGATAGTCTACAAGTTTCGTTCACCCATTTTGAGATTGCAAAAAATTTCTGTGATGGATTTTGTAGATTTCTCTTTTAATTAGCTAATAGCTTCCGAAAGCTCTTAGATTCACATGGCCGAAAAGAAAAGATGATAATATGGGACGGAAAAATGTATAGAACAAATTTAATAACATTAATTCATCTCTCACTATTTATCTTTTATTCAGCTAGCATTATTTAGATAATAAGGCTGTTTTTATACGTAATCTTCAAAATTAATATTTCTAGCTCTTATTTCATTGAAATATTAGGTTGTTTCAACAAAATTCAGCATTTCATTTTCTCTGAGATTCATTCTATTTTTAGATTTGAAAAATTGTCATAAAAGATGAAAATAACATAACATTTATTTCCTCTCGTATTTCAAAATGTAATATTCTTTTAAATAAATTTTTCTAGCTATTATTTTATTGAAGCAATAGGTTCTTTCTATAAAATCCAACATTTCATTTTCTGTAAAATTCAATCTATTTTTAAATTTGATAAAAATTATCAAAATTATTGCATAAGGATGAAAATAACGTAGAATGTATTTCTTTCCATATTTTAAAAAATATGTTTTTCGAATTACAAATTCTAGGTACTATTTTATTGGAACACTAAGCAGTTTCTCATATTTCAAAAAATAATTCAAAAGAGCTGAATATTTTAAAATCTTTTCTATTTATGTAACAAATGTTTTTAAATAATTGAAAATGCAGTAGGTTTTCAGTTTATTTCAGAATTCCACTGATTACAAAAGATTTTCGTTGGTATTTTTAATTATACGGAACTATACAAAAACCTGTTTCTATTACGCAATTTCCAACATTGTTTAATTAAAAACTTTACAGACAGTATCTTCAAAGCATCCATGCACGTCAATTTTTACCCAAAAAAATCTGAGCAAAGGATTAGGCTATATATATTTCTAATAAGCACAATATCATTTTTTAAATAAATTGTAAGTTTCTTTTATAGATGTTTAAAAGCTTTTATTAATTTTTGTTACAATGTCTTGTGTAATTTAAGTGAAAATGTAATTAAATTTTAAAAATTT
>CM063498.1:134340544-134375544 GCA_032207245.1 Pardosa pseudoannulata | reverse complement strand
TTGTGTAGTTTTATTGCTAAGCTTCTTGAAAGAGCATCATATAGTATTTAGTAAGGTAGTGTCTGTCAAACTGTGCGGCATCCTTCAATTACAACAGAGAATATTAGAGGTGCAGCAGCAATATGCAGTTATTCAAAGTAAAACTTGTAGACTGAGTTTTTCGTTTCACTAATAGATCTTAAAAATAAAACTTTTGACACAACTTTTACTTAAAATTAAATATTAACATATTTTACCAAGTAAACTTTAACTTTAAATGTATAGGAAAAACAGAGATGTGAAAGCAAATAGTGGCGGACTCGACTGTCCACTACATTCTCTATTTTAGAATTGTTTGCAATTAAAATTTCAGTAAATATCTTTTGACCATTTGTTTTTTCAATATTTATTTCAGAACCACAACAACAACAATAATTAACAGTAATCATTTATGAAACTTTGGACACAATGATGATGTAGGGAACAATTCTCTAGATAATAATTAAAAGTGGTAAAGAATTGTTCGCAATGGTGCTATGCAGAACTATTTCCCACTGTTTTTCCTTTAGAGTAAGGAATGTGAAATTGTAAGGTCAATGTTTACAGCATGGACTCAAATGTAGATGCACATGCTCAGACAACAGTGTGAAGGTAAAAATTCTAATGCTATAAGAAATTCTCAATTTTTTATCATTAGAGTTTTATTTTAGTTCTTTACTTAGTATTATGTATGCCTTCTAAAGTATTTTTGTTTTTTACCTGAAAATCACAAATTGAATAGAAAAAACATTTCTAACTATTACTTTGACTGGCTGCAAGAAATAGACTAAAATTGGGTAGTTATGAAAGAAAGCATGAAGCTATATAAAAAATTAAGCTATCTTTTTTCACCATGTAGAGTCGAAACATTCTAAGGTTTGTCCTTGTATGTATCTTGACGCATCACCGATACTCTACTTTTGAGATTTTCTTACTAAATGCACTAAAAGTTTGATAATCGTTCCTGTAAGAAACAACCACCTAAAACCAAATGTTATCTGCTTTTTAATGATCTTTAGGGGTAATACAGCTTTATCTAGAGGTAAAGCATGTAAGTGTCCATAACAGTCATCATACAGGCACATACCAAAATGTTACTAACTCCGCTTATATTTTCTATCTTGTATATAATATTTTTTAACAACTGAGTCATCACCCCGAAAAACTACTTATTTTCCAATTTATAGAAAATATGATACATTTGACACCGTTTAACCAAATCAGAAGTTGCACGAGTCTGTTATCAGTAGATATTCTAAGACATAGAATTAGATTTGAGCCTCTAGCGTTGAATTCAGCCTTTTACCACGAAGCACTGACTTCATATATAAAAGATGGAAAAAGGGGATAACAACCCTTAAATAATCAATGTTTATTGAAGTGAATTAACCTGTACGTAATTATGTACTTTATATATATAAGTATACTAAATTTCAGTTGATTTGGATAATGCGAAGTTAGTTGAAAATTAATTTGAAAATTAAGACCTATACAGACACACAGCGTGAGTTAAAATCAGTGTCTAACAATTTTAGGAACATTCTGAAATATTGAATAACTTACATATATTCAAAAGCATGTTATGATCAGTAGCAAATTCAAAGACATGAATGTATTACTTTTTCCTGTATAATAAATGCGTGGTTTGACTGTAAAAGAAATTTTATCATAACATGAAACTAAGATATATGAAATATCATCATAAATATAGAACCCATATGCATCTTGTATTTTCCCATTTGGTCTAAGAAACATTTAAAACCAAAGACAGAGCAGATACCTGCAGTTTAAAAAATTATTTCATTTAATTTAACTTAAAATTATACTTATATACAGTATTATAAGCTTTTGTAAATTAAACGCAAAGAAACGAAAATGCAATGCCTATTATAAAACTTAATTAACTTCTCATTTGGAATCGGTTAATGGGAGTACTTGAAAGGTGCTATAAACAAATTAGTGGTATAAACAGAACATTTTATCAATTAGGGCAGTATATAGTTATTATCCATGCATTTTATATGCAAATTATTAATTTTCGGAAAAGTACCTTTAACTATTAATAACATAGTCGCATAATAGTTATCGTTTGTTCTCTAAATAGTCTTCGCTAAAAGAGAAAAAACTATTCCTTTTAGTGCTTTTTTAAATGAAAATAGCAGCTCGTTGAAGCTATTTTATTAGGCAGGTAGTTTTCCTTTATTACCGAAATAACTATTTAGAATCTGAAGAGAGTTCACGAATAAAAACGAATACTGTGTGTTAAAACATCTAACCTCCCATTTACGCAATAAAGGACGTTAAATGCATTCGTAAGTTACTTTGTACACAATTTCTCACTGCTTCTCAGTGAATACATTTGAATCTTTTACCGTCATAACATACATGTAAGTAAATGTTCTGCTTTCGTATTTTCTTTCATTACGAAATTAAATTCAGGGATCGTTTCCGCTTTGGAGAAGGCTGCTCTCTATTGATGTGTTGTTATTGCTCTGGGAGAGGTGAAACTTAGAGATATACGTGTAGTTGCGCTGATTAAATTCTTATGATCTCTGTTGTATTCAGTAAGAAGCAGAAGCTTATTTCTATAGATACATGCAGAAGTCGGATAAATATTCAAACTGGTAATTTTCTTTTATATAAAATTTCCTTAATTTTAACACTTGTTGTTAGGAATTTTAATTGCTTTATGCTTTCAATGGGCACATATTTTGATTCTAGGTTGTATTATTACTTCATTTTTGAAAATTTTACGGATATCATTGCAAATTTCAGTTTATCCAATTCATTTCTTAGTAGGAGTTACTTTAATACAGCCAAGCACGTTTCCAAAGAATCTTGAGGGGGGAGGGGATCAACAGAATAAAATCTAACCGTTTGATATAGCTTGATATAGCATAATTAAATATGAGAATATAATATGTATATAAAGTCTAAATTACAATTTTCTTAGATATTTTCTTAGTATTTTTTAATTTGCAATTATTTAGTTAAAATAAATGAAAAGGAAATATCAATAAAAACCCAGTTTATTCAACAAATTTATGCTTATTCCCAGTAAGAAAAATTAACAACTAATTAACTGAGAATTACATCTGTTTTTTTAAAGGAAAAATATTTATTAAAAATAAATTAATAAGTGGCATTAAGTTTAACATAAGATCATATTTAAATCTATGAATCCCGGTCAGTTATTGAATGCGCCACAATTCCATTATCTTTCATACATAATGTATAATTTAAATTACTTGTTTGATAAATTTACAAAGTATCCTTTAACAAATAGCTGCCGTATAATAGAAGAAATCGCCTTTATATTTTGGGATTATTATCACGAAATTCCACGAAAGTTGCTTGCAAATGATTGCTGATGAAGTCTTGTAGATGTTTGTTAATAGTTTCTAGCATGGAGTAGGGACTTATAAATTGCTTTCATAATTAAATACCCAATGTTATTCTGTCTTGGAATGTAAAAGTACCGAAGAGCGTAGCAATTTCTGCAAGAGTTGAAAAAGTATCATTTAACAAATAGTTGTCATATAATACAAGAAATTACTTTTTTATTTAGTGGTTAATATCACGAACTTCCACGAATGCTGCTTGGAATCGATTGATGATGAAAGCCTTGTAAATACTTGTTAATTATTACTAGGATAAGGAATGGTGACCTTTAAGTTGCATCCATAATTATTTGTTCACTATTCTTCTGGCTTGGAATGAAAAAGTATCATTTTACATATAGTAGCTCTATAATACAAAAAATCGCCTTCATATACTGTATTTAACATCACAAACTTCCCCAAAAGTTGCTTTTAATCGATTGCTGAGGAAGCTGTAGATGCTTGTTAATAGTTACTGTGATAAAGAGTAGAGATCTATAAGTTGCTTCCTTAATTAAATGCTCAATATACTTCTAGCTTGGAATGTAAAAGTACCTCAGAGGATAATGACTTCTGCAAGAATGGGAATAGTATTGTCCTAAAATAGGGGTTTAGAAATATTAATTATTTCTTGTAGTTATCTTGTCCATGGATATACATGAGCACTAGACCATTCTAAATGTTTGGTGGAAATGGCAGCAAGTTCAGGGGGCATCAAGGCTTTAAAGGATCCTCCAAAGGGAGGCGTTAAGTTGACAGAGAGAAGCTGCAATGGCTGATCATTCCGACATACTTTGGGGTTTAAACAGTATCGGCATTCTACATACAATCTTGTTTAATCTAGAAATATTTTATGCCTTTTAAATGTTTTGTAACCGAATCTTTTAATTGTGCATGATAATATTCTTGACCGGTTACATCTGGAATTACATGTTTTTAAAAAGTCGTGTTTAATCACTTCATTCAGAATAAGAGAATTGCATGAATTTTCTAGCATTAAACTACCTGTGGATACTATTATTGTATTGTATATATTATTATAATTAACAATATTTTAAACGTTTAGTTTTAGGCCACTAGTTTCATCTCACATGTCTCATTTAGAATAAGATGTAAGCATCTTGTTTATAAAAAAGCAAAAAAAAAATTAGATAAAATAGCTAAATAAAACTACAATAAAACTGTAGGTTTTCAGTTGGAAAATCTTCATTTGTAGAATTTTTGTAAATAATTGATCTGTACAATATCATTGAAATTATTAATAATATAAATTTAGTATTAATAGATTCAATGTATGCATTTAAACCTTCTAAACACATAAATCAGGATAATCCCTGGCCGATAAGTGAAATGTATGGAGAAAAGATTGCAGAACGAGTGCTAAGAACACTTAAAGATGGAAGGAATAATATACAGATGTAGAGTAAATTGAGCTATTTTCTATAGTTACTTTAGAATTGATGAAGAAAGGTAATGCAAACGTTTGGAACAACGATTCTAACTTTATTAAATGAATTTCTTTTAGTTTCAAGATGTGAACACTTGTGTGTGTTAATATAAATTGTATGTACCAAAAAATTTGTGATTTTAGTTTATCATTTAATTCTAAACGATACTTACTGCAAAAACACGACTCGTAAATATAAATAACAAAAATACCAATTAACAGACATATAATCCTTAGGGTTTTTTAAAATTACTAAAATATTTGATTATTTTTGGCAAATTATAACTCCTGCTACTCCTTAAAATAACGAAATAGTCATATCAATATTATAAGGAATGTATAAAATATCAACATCCCTTGAGTTGTTTATCATCTCGATCCCAAAGCTCACCTTTGCCATTCAACCATTTTCAGAGAATATTCTACAAATAGAATTGTATTGCCAAAGAAACTATTCATTTCTACCGCACTAGAACGCCAAGAAAAACAATTTTAAATCCTCAGGAATGTTCGCTCTAGATCGATCAAATATTTAATTAATCTTATATATCACGGCTCGGGAAATGTTAAAATGTCAAATGTTTAAAATATTTAGGCAAGGGAAATGTGTTTCAAGAGAATGAAGAAAATTAAAATACGTAAACAATTATCAGTTAAAAGGAAAATGGTTTGATAGCGAAAATGTTCTGTAATGTAATCTGAATTTCTAATTTATTATGACAGCTACTTTCGTTAAAATAAGTTTTTTTTCTTTGGTTGTCTTTAATGACATTTCTCGAGTTGTAAAGTAGATAAATGGTGTAGAAATTATGTAAAATGTATTTTGGGGAAAGGCTGGAGATTTAATTTTTATTCAAGAAATTTCGTATTTTCCTAAATTTCGCATATGGTTACACTAAGTTTATTTGGAAATTTTATATGCTAACTAGATGTAGGTCACATGCATCTAAAATATATCACATTTCTAGTTTTAATTATAAAACATACCACCAAGTTCTCAGATCAAATTAAATAAATCACATGTTTGTGCAATGCTTTTACTTATATCAGTGCCTATGCAGGTAGTTCATTTTAGCTTTATTATGTTACTCAATGCTCTTTTGAGAAGTTTATAAGTCCTTGAAAAATATTCTCATATATTGTATACCTTGTAGCGTACTCAACTCTAAGAGAGCTGGAAAAAAGATAGCGGGGGCCTACGTACAGACTACAGATCTTTATTAGAAAACGCAATGTTGAAGTTATGATGAAGACATGAAGAAAACGATGAATATCTACAAATAAAATGATGATCGTTGAAGGAACCAGCTTCCTAATCGATTGGAGAGAAAAAGGGGGGGGGAATTGGAGGACACTCTTCGTCGCTCGCCTCTACGTTCTCGGCCGATGATTTCGCAGGAGACTCGATTGGTCAAAAATTCTATTTGGGCCTCGAACTCTGGTCTATTTATGTCGTCGTCTAACAGCAAAATGTCCATCTCAGCTGATCGGACAGTTGGTTGATGACGTGGTGATGAAACCGCTTGTAGATCACTAGCTTGACAGGTGCAAATGAAGTTTGCAGTATTCGGGAGCAATCTCGCAGATCATTAATCGATGTCTCTGGACAAACCTTTGGAGAACAAAATAGGAAGTATTGCTGCTTCTCTTATAATATACAGGACTTCTGTGGTGTGAAACTATTTCTTCGGGATGCCATTGAAACTAACACTGTAAACACTTCGCCAGCATTCTAATGAATTTCTCAGACAGAATGATTGAGATGTGTTCGGTGTTAACAATCCTCAATGCAGCATCCTATTCTGAACGAAACACCGTCCTTTCCCTGGGTAAAGAGGAGCTCAGTTCAAATGCTCCAAAAGGCAAGTTTGCTATTTCTACGTTACGCCGGGTTTTCTCACGGTCGTGGATAAGTCTTTACCTGAAAATTTAACGTAACGAGAATTCGTTACAACGTATTATATATTCTAAGAAAGCATGAAGAGTAGATTTAAATGTGTAGCCAATTAATTCTTCTGTGATTTTACATTGATATTATAAAACAATCTCAAACAGGTTTTTTATGTATTTTTGTTGTTTTTTGTCAAAAATGTACACATTTTAGTGGACTTATTTTACAATAAAAAGGACTATTTTAACAGTTTAAATCATGAAAATGTGTTTAATTTTCATTATTTGTTGATTTTTATAACTCATTATTTTATGATTTTTCTTGAGGTATGCAACTCAAGTAATCTTTCCCTCATTTTATGTTTTATATTCCCCTATTAGTGTTTAAAGTGCATGAGCCCTAGCCTTGTTTCATGTACATATTCATGAGTAGAATCAAAGAAATAACAAATACAATAAGGTATGCTTGGATTTGTTTCTGATTAGAGCACTGGGAATTTTTTCACCATATGGTTTATTTACACCAGATCTTAAAATGTTAATCAGTACATTTGTAGCAATATTTTTAAAACCCAGGAATCCCGGTACCAAAAGCCAGCCATTTTTTCTGCACATTGGCGTTTTGCATTAAAATGTTTTTAAAAAATAGACAAAAATTAATCATTTTTATCAAACTGGATAAAATTGGTAATCTTTATCATGATGTTTTAATATTGCCACACTACCTTACCAAATACTACCTTAATCTATGTTTGCTGGCTTACGATTTTTCCAGTATATACGTGCTTAAAATTCAGTTTTTAATCCTTTAATTTAATAGCTATTTGATAATAATAGTTATTCTTCAAAATAACATTACTTTCAACAAAGATGAAAAAGCTTCAAAAGTATATCTTAACATCAAATGACGTTGCAAAGAGCCGCCATGTTTTTGAGCTTTCCAAAATTGCTCCATTTCTCTCCACATAGGAATTACATCATCCCATTCCATGTAGTCTTAATACTACGCCTGAAACTCAATAAAACAAAAATAGAAAAGCGTATCATAAACTTGAAGAATACAAGTTACAGTTACATAAGAAGATAACAAACGAAAGGAACACGCGACTACATTCTGTAGAGTATTTGTTTTTCGAAATCCTGAGATGTTCTGCTGCAGAAAAATATTTTTTTTCTTTCGTTTTCAAGACGTTAGAAAGAATTCAAGTAAAACTTTGTGAGAGAACTTGTTTGTGCGTTTCAAAGCCTGAATAATGTACCAAAATGGTATAAAGAAATGTCAGAACTCCGATGGAATACTTAATGTTGGGATTTTAATTTAGTTCTTTAAAATTTATGCAATTTCTTTGGCGAATGAAATAAATGTAATTAATAACATACTTCTTTTTATTATTATAACGTATCTCTTAATATTACATGTTAATTTGAAGTTTTTGTGTCTTCATTTTAATTTTGTATTACTTTGCACTGTAGCACCGCTCTTGTACTTAATATATCTGAAGCTGCAGATCATTCCCTGTAAAAGAATCTTTAGTTTCGAAACCTTTTCAGGTGTTATATATTAAGCCCATGGGTCAGAGAACCTTGTAAAATCTACGTTTGTGTAAAATATATCTTTGTCTTTAAAAAACTGGGATGTCCGTTTCCCAAAATGATTTTGATCATAAAGAATCTTTATTCGAGGAACTCTTTGCAAGATAGAGTTCTCAATAAAATATTGATAGCGGATAAAAATTCCTTTAGATTACACGTATTATAGTAGAAAGTATAAAAATATGTAATATAACAAAAGAAGTTATAGATTGCAATTTAAATTTACCATCTATTTGTTAAGCTTTGGACCTTACAGTAGAAATGGAATGTTCTTGTCCCTCTGTCATGCAGAGTCTTGAATCCATGATCGCACTATATTTGTTTGGTGCCAGCATTGAGTAGTTGGTCAATTGTTGGTCCATGACTATTGTGTTGCGAAAAATTGTGACGCTTCAAGTTCAGATCTAAAGTGAAACAAGTCCATTTTCTGTGTTACAAAATAAAACTATTTTCCATTGTTATTAACGTGCTATTGCATATGCATGCAATAACACATAAGTCAGAAAACACTCTAATTATTCAACATTTTCTAAAACTAGTTTAAAATTCTAGGAGTTAAGATTAATTAGAAGAATAATGTATTTCTGTAAACATCTCCAAAACGTTTTGTTCACTTTGGTTATAAACTGTTTATAAGTACGTGATTTCTCCGTATAAATTCAACTTTCATATGAAATATATTATTATTATAAAAAATAGGGTAAATAATTTTTATTGTATGACTGCTTCATGCATTGTTTAAATAGGCGTTAATAAACCATATTTACACTGAATTACAAATAATCTTAAGTTTTGTACTGGAATAGATGCATTGATGTTGATATGATATCACAAAAATAAATAGTTTAATTTAAAAATAAATTACGTAGATTGTACTTAAATTGCTTATATTTTATTATTTTAAAAACTAATTATTCAATAACGTGTAAGATTTTCAACTTTCATAAATTTACTCGCTGAAGGCAAAATAGTAGGTATCAGAAAGTGTTCAAAATATATTTTGGTTATAGATGTAGTTAATTTATAAAACACTAAAATACAGCGGATAAATTTACTATTTTATTAAAAGATATTTATATACTGTGAGAATCTAAGAATTTTCATTACATGATGTTTTCTAAGACAGTCTTTTCATAGGTTTTATGATTTATAATAAAAGGCATAAACTCCAATTATTTAGCTAAAACCATTTGTGAAAGTTTATCTTGCATTATATATTATTAGATTTATAATGCTTGAAAAATCTAGTTTTGATAGTACTTAACTATACGGAATTAATTACCTAACTTTATAGATATCTCTATTTCAAATTACTTTATTGTAAAATATGTTTTTGTTATATTTTATGGTAATACAATATATGACATAACTGTCCTCTCTTTACGCTAAATTATTAATTGGCTACATTTGAAGACATTAAACATAATACATTTAAAATTCCTTTCATCACGTATCACGTCCTGATTTTTAATGAACCCACCGGATACACAGTGTCCGATTTCCAGATATAATAGATTCAGATTTTCGTTAGCAGATAATTATGTCTTTCAGGCAAATATGCTATCACGTTATCCGAAAGTTTTTGAAAGAAACCTAAAAGGTCTCGGTATTTGATTACGATACACTTTGTTAATTACGGCCAAATAATTATTCGTAAATCAACAGTTACCTTTTACGGAAAGATCGATATACTTTCGTCCGAAAGAAAGCTAATTAGCACTACACAAATCATATGATTGTTAAATTGCATCATTAATTCTGCAAAGAACTCGACTTTCCGCTGTTCAGCAAATGAATAAGAGGTTATGTCGGTGAAACAGTATTAGAAATGTATATGATTTTAATGCATTGATTAGGTTACAAGAGTATTACTTGAAATTTTCTGTTTGCTGTGCGAAATATTTAAAGAGGAATATTTTTGGTTTAAGTTCATCTGTAGTCAACAATAAATTTCATGGTATGGTATTAATAATAAAATAATAAATTTGTCTTTTCTCAGTTGAAACATGAGGTAAGAGACTTCATCGCCTATCCGCATAGAAAAAACAACATATTTAGTTTACAATTCATTCTCCCGATGAAAAATACACAGATTTTTTATGTATAGCAAAACATTTTTCTCCTATTTATACTGGTTGTGGTTAATTTGGTATAAGGCTAACATTATTATAATATTACTAGCATATAGCCCGGCATATGACGGAATCCATAAAATTTTTAATTTTCTAGAATTGTAAAGTACCCTGTGAGACAGGTAAAAAAAGTGGTTAGTTTTTTGGCTGAGAATTATTTTACAACAAAATATTACCTTAAGAAAATTATTTACGTAATATCTAAGTTTAGTAATAAAACGTATGGAAATAATGCAGAAGATATTTAAATGAACTAAAATAAATGATTAAATGAGATGGTTAAATCAATGACGTCATAATGCTAGAAAAAATTGTTATTTTTACCTAGATATTATGTGATAAATTGATACATTTAATTGTCTGCTGTTAAAATGGGGCTTTATATAATAATGGTAATACGTGAATTTAATAAAATAAAAGTAATAAAAATCATAAAAAATGAAAAATACACAGATTTTTTATGTATAGCAAAACATTTTCATCCTATTTATACTAGTTGTGGTAAATGTGGTATAAGGTTAATATTATTATAATATTATGTTGGAAAGTTTAAACCACAAATGCCAACATCTACGAGTTGAAAAAAGAACAGATGCAGTTTACGATTCCTTTTCCTGATGAAGAATAGTCCATTTCGCATTTGAGAGTGCAAATTTTTCTACAGATTAAAGTCCTAATCACAACTCTGTACTTAAGTAGATAGTTCTCCTCCGTACCAAAATAAATCAGTTGGAGATTTTTCGCCGTACGCAAAAAAATCCACTCATTTTGCAAAGAAAGGAGATTTTGGTTTGGTTTGGAGAACTACGGTCTTCTGTTTTGCTCACGAAGGTTCATGAGATCGGAACCTACTGCTTAAAGCCGATTCCGAACAGATACGAATACCTATGGTAGCAAAGGAATACATAGGGAAATGATAAACTGAATAAACTGAATCCGTTGATTTTTCGAGACGTACATAGTGACGTGTAATAAGGTTCGTTTTAAATCTCACGTCAACTGAAACGTAAATAAATCTGTTGGGAGATTTTCGCTGGCACACCAAAAATCAGCCCAATCTTCATCTAAAAAGGGAATCGTATACTGAATCATCAGCTGCATTTTCAACTCGTACTGGTTGACGTTGATAAGAAATTTACATGTCGATAAAACATCATTATAATATTATGCTGGATAGTTTACATCCCGAAATTATTATCAAATGTCAACTTGAGGTGGAAAAGGAACATATTCAATTTACGATTCCTTTTCCTGATGAAAAATAAGATAATTTCGAGTATGATATCGAAAGTTTTTCTACCTATTAAAGTCCTAATCGCAATTCTGTACCAAAGTAGATAGTATTTCCCCATACCAAAATAAATCAGTTGAAAATTTTTCACCATACGCAAAAAAAATCCTCTCATGCTGCATATGGAGAAGGTTTTGGTTTGGTTTGGTTTAGTTTGGAGCGATATGTCTACTTTTTTGCTCAAGAGAGCTAGTGAGACCGGAAACTACTGCTGAAAACCGATTGCGAACGGGTACGAAAATCCGTAACAGCAAAGGAATACATAGGGAGAAGGAATAGTTAGTCATTTCATACGCAGACCCATCCTAAGACATACGGCAACATATTAACTGTAGACGGTACACCACGACAGCAACCACAACAGCTAAAGACCTATGAGAATTCCTTAATTGTTCGATTTTAATTTTGTCAAACCCGGTAAGGAGCAAACTGTACAAAGGTAAGCTCACTACTACGAGGAATAACTGACGAGCCAGATCACTAGGTAAATCCCGGACGCGTGAAGCCCGTGTATACCTAAAGGAGGCATAGCCCTAAGGTTGTCTCTCATTTAGTACTACCCAGAGGACACTTACGCTTGAGCTCGTGGTCACGGACGCTAGAGACTGTGTGCCTCAGGAGGAATAGTAAACTGAATCCATCGATTTTTCGAGACGTACATGACGACGTGTGATAAGGTCTCGTTTTAAATCTCAAGTCAACCTGAACATAAACAAATCTGTCGAAAGGTTTTCGCTGCTACACCAGAAATCTGGGCTGTTTTCATCGAAAAATGGAATCGCAAACTGAATCCGTTGCATTTTTAATGCGTACTGGGAGATGTGTGATAAGACCTTAAGTCAATCTTTTAAATTAGACACATGACTACTTGGAAATTTTACTTACTATAAAATGCTTGTAGAGACTTTTAAAAATAAAAATTTAAGTATTTAGATCTCTAAATTTCTTTTATGTGCATTCATATAAAATTATATATTCCAATTATATTTTTAACCAAAAATAAATCTAAAATTAAAAGAAAATAATTAGCAATCAAAGTGGCCAACTCTTCTAACATTTATATATTTATAAGACTATGTGCCATCCATTAATTAATAACTTAAAAGATTTTGACGTATTAAGTATAATGCGAAGTTTAACTTTTATAAAAAATGACTTTTACTAGAAATAGATTAATTACAAGAAAACATATAAAAACGGATCATACGAAATCTAACTTAATTCATAAAATGTATAGTTTTGGAAATGGAAAACAAATAATCATAAATGTTTCATGGCAGTTCATCTGACCATTGTTGTTTTATGAAATAAATTTAGTATAGCATAGGATTCGAAAAAGTATTTTAAATAAACACTGTGCCAGTAAAAGCTAAATTTACTCATTTAAAACTGTTTTAGAGGTTGAATCTCTATCAAATATGCACAATATATTGTATATAGTTAAGTTTCTGATATATATTTGACTAGCATGAATTAAAGATAACAGTGATTATATTATTATAAAATATACGAAGCTAAAGCCTCAAGCAATGCAAGTCGTCACAACTGTGATAAAAAAGGGGGGAATAATTTAACTAGCTTAAATGGTAATTTTGAATCAATAAACAAAGTAATTATAATAGAAAAAACAGTTTGAACTCTGGATTAAAATGAATCGAACATGAGTATATTAAAATAAGTAAGTTTTTATCAGTAGATTTGCACGTTAATAGCCAAGTGCACCTAGGGGTAACAATTACCACCAGATGGCGATTTTGCAAGATGATGGATCACTTAGTGAAGTATTGACAGCGTTTGATTTTTTGTTTTTAATTATTATAATCTACACGATCTCAGTGACTAGACTAGATCTGGAACTTTCAAGATCTTAGATCTTTGTCAACGTATAAACGACAGAAGAATGCTGTCAACTTTCATGACGACTTATTTAGGCGATTAGAAAAATCTACATTGGGTTTAAAGCTGATGTCGTTTAATGACAAAAATTTTATAGCAATCTGTAATGAGTAAGTATCATTTATTTTATTGGAAATATTAAGAAAGCTACCACGAGTACTAAACAAATGAAAAACGGAAAGAGAATCACTTTATAAGGAACAAAAATGTCTAATTTATAGCAATAAATATCTTTCACATGTTAATTTTCATTTCTCGCTTTTCCAGACCAGTTTTACGTATAATATTCTCTTAACCGTTTAAACACCAAATTAAGAAAGAATAGTCTCAATGACTTAACCCTCCGAGTGGAACACACCGAGGAAAAAAGTCTCCAAAAAATACGCTAAAGTTTCATTGTGTCAGTGACCAAAGTGT
Organism: Pardosa pseudoannulata; assembly: GCA_032207245.1. Classification (NCBI taxonomy): domain Eukaryota; kingdom Metazoa; phylum Arthropoda; class Arachnida; order Araneae; family Lycosidae; genus Pardosa; species Pardosa pseudoannulata. The sequence continues at coordinate 134,361,480 of CM063498.1, read as the reverse complement.
TCTATGATTTTTTACTTCACCCTTTGTCGACTAGATTGGAATACGGGAACCCCCCCCTCGTTACTGTCCCTTTATTTCCGGTTATAAATAGATATATAAATAGACATTACAGATTGCTAATTTTTAATCCGCATAAAGCTCGTCAAGTCTCGAAGGTCATACCATAAGAAATAATGGGTTCTAAAAGTACGAATAAAAATATTCTTTAAGAGAATGATTTATATCTTTTTTACGAAAGTCATCCAAGCTATTTAAGTGGTGCAATTAGAGATACATCTGTTACCGCAAACGAAATACTTCGAAATAGAGATTTACAAAGCCATAAAAAGCTATCAGCGTCTTTGTGCCTCAGAGAGTAGGTGTGCAGTTCCTAAACAATCGACCTGACCCTCCTACCTCAAAACTCCATAGGGGAAAACACTGGCAGAAATGTACATTACATCCATTTTCGGAACGTTTTTGGAGGTCGAAAATTGTACGTGACAACCGCTTTGAAGACATCATTGGTTTGGCGGAATTGTACGTGCGAACCGCTTAGAGGGTTAAAATTTGGTTATTAAATTAATTATGAATAAATAAATACAATAAAATTTTAAAATTAGGTGAAAACACATTTTTGAGTGTTTTTTAGAGATGTTCCATTATTGCAACATTGGTTATGTTATTATTATTTTTTTTTGTATATTTTTAAAAAATCATGAAAATAGTTAATTTAAAGTTTAATAAGTATATCTAATAAGTATTCTAATAATGTACAAATGATAAATATTTTGACACCATAGAATTTATGCTATATTGGTACCGGTTTTTGCAATTCTGTTGGATTATCGAATTTCACATTTTTTTCCATTTTTCGAAAAGGTTTTCAGTTTTTCGTTTCTTCTTGGCCCTTGGTCCCGGTTTCTGAAATTTGTTTTCATATTACATCTTCTCTTAAAATGACATTTATCATTCCACACACATTGAATGAATGGCGTAACAACATCTGATTTATTTACATCAATATCTTCTTCATCGGTTATATCGCCAGGTTCATCGGGCTGAAACTGGCAAATACTTACATCTTCAAAATCAGAATTCGAAAAGAGTATCTAGAAAGGTCAGAGCATTTTCTATTGCCAGGTATCAGACATGGTATTAAATTCATGAAAACTTTATAAATGTCACATCATTATATTTTGGATATTTTTGAAAGCTCATGAAAATAGTTAATTTAAATTCTATTAATTATAACATCTGTTTAATATAACTGTGTTCTTTATTTATCTCTAAATAAGGTACAATTGATAAATATTGTCACTATAGAATTTATGCCATATTGGTACCAGTTTTTCCAATTATGTTTCAATATCGAATTTCACATTTTTTTCCATTTTTCGAAAAGGTTTTCAGTTTTTCGTTTCTTCTTGGCCCTTGGACCCGGTTTCTGAAATTTGTTTTCATATTACATCTTTTTTTTTAATGACGTCGACCATCCCACACAAATTGAATGGCCTGACAACATCTGAATTATTTTCATCAATATCTTCTTCATCGGTTATATAGCCAGATTCATCGGTCTCTAACTGGCAAATACCTACATCTTCCAAATCAGAATGCGAAAGAGTTTCTAGAAAGGTCAGAGCTTCTTGTATTGCCAGGCATCTTTCAGACATGGTGTTAAATTTATGAAAACTTTATAAATGAAACACATAGAAAACACATATGCACATTTTCACAGTTGTCCAAGAAAAACTCTATATCAAAGGAAACTGATAACTATTTCAGCAAACATATGCAATAAGTCACCTTTTATGCGAAATTGCACTTGTCTCCTAAGGCACAGGTGAAAGCCGCCACCCCCCTCCTTACCACAAACACACATATTCACCCACCGTATCAAAAAGAATTTATTTCTATTGTTATGACTTTACTAAAGTGAACACCAATCTCAAGTGCCAATATTATAATCCTTTCAAAGTATTGCAGCTTCCATTTGCAGATTTATCTATTCATTTTCTTCAGAAGTTGCTATTCTTTTCAGAATACAAAAGAAAATAATGCTTGCAAATATCATACAATGTCTGCACATAAATGAAAAATAAACCATTGAAACGCCAATGTTCCAATAATGGAACATAGACATAAAAACGTAAATTTTACCTTTATAATTTAAAAATAAAATTTTGCTTTTGTTGTATTCCAGTAGGATATGCTGTCTAATGATATATTTTAAAGTATTACGTTTTTTCCATTTAAACTGGAATTTTAATAAATTTAATTTTAAAGGAGAGTAAAATTGACAAAATGTAGTAAAATTTAAAAAAATTGTAAAAAAAATCAATAAGTATCTAAACAAAATAAAACTTATTGTAAAAAATACTTTATAATGTCATGTTCAATTGTATGTAAAAGCGATATTGTTAAGAATTTTTTACAAGTGAATTTTTTATTTTAAAAATCATGTTCCATTACTCTAATATTGGCGAGTAAATGGTTAATATTGCTATTTTTAAAATTATATTTCAAGTCAAGTTTGGTAATTTTTCATACAATAAATTCCGGACGGTGCATATATTAAAATACTAAATGTAAATTTGGCATAATAACATGTAATAGTAATTCTATTAATTTCTAGGTAATGTTTTACTGGATAGAGAAAAAATTGGCCAATCGATAACGTACATAGTTATTTGTAAAAACATTTATAACAAAGTTTGTATTCATTTCAAATAAAATGTTTTAACAACAAAAGAGTATATGAATCCAATCATTATTGAATTCTTAAAATATTATTAACCTTTATACTTTAAGTTGGTTTTATTTAATGAATCTACGTCTTTTATTTTTAAGTTTAAATAAGCTGTTTAATTTCCAACTTTTATTGGAAATTAAACACCTTATTCCAACTTAATTCTTTTTTTCAAACTTTAAAACGTTTTTATTATATATATTTTAAAACTTATCATCCTACATGGAATGAAATTTTAGGCAAAACTCTTCATCCCAAACTCTTTGAATTTCTCATCTGCATCAATGTTTTAAACCTTATTTATTGTTTTAAAATTTTTTAATGTAATTATTTACCTTCATCGTTTATCGCTTGTTTTTTCTTAATTTTTGATTAATAATTTCTCTTACTTATAAATTGAATATCTTTTCTTTTTGTGCTCATTTGTTTGGCGCAGCATATCCTCACTTGGATCTTGCGCCAGTAAACACCAAGCAATCAACCAACTTTTATTGTATTAAATGTCATATCGTAAATCTCTACACTTCGTTTTTACAATAAATTCCATGAGGACTTAATGAGACTACTATAAAGCAAAAAAAATACCAACTTTTTAATTGTCCTATTAAAATTAAGTGATAAATCAGAAAAACATTTAAATTGCTGAGGATCACCACACTTTAAAGGTTTTATGGGAAAAAGATGTTTATGAACACGTCATATACAATAAATGAGCAAGATAAAAAATAATAGTTTATAAAAATAATTAGTTTCAAATTTGAGTACATTTTAATTAATTAATATAAATTACGACATAATATGTAATAGTTAGAGCATAAATTACAACTGTTGAATAAGACTATAGCTGGCAAATCAAGCATAAATTTTATTATTATTATTTTTATACTATTCTATGGTTCTCAAGATACTCATATTTCCTAAGAACTTCTTTGTCTTTCTCGACAAAACCCTCTAATAATTTCCAATCCACCCCATACATGAACTTTTTTATATCTATCCTATCAGCAGGACTTTTACTTGTCTTCTGGGGTCCACTTTTCACCATTTTCCTTTTGTTGTTTAAGTACTGTTTATATTCGGAAACTGTTTCCTCCTATTAGATCGTATCACTTGTGATGGGTGTTATCGAATGTACGTGATCAGCAACTCACTTCTGTTTTCCTTCCCATTTCTCAGCAGTCGATCGAATGTTGCAACTGTTGCAGTTGGTTATCTGAGATATATATTAACGTGCTTAAGACAGCTTTAATTTTATGCGTCTGTCTTTATTTAGAAGAATTTAGACAAGTTTAGACACGTAGCTCCGTCGTTATGAAAGCTTTTCACAGTATAGCTATGTAGAAAGTCCGAATTAAAGTGGTACAATCGTTATTGGGATTTATAAAATACTCCAGGGATTCCATGAGATATTTCTGTTTTTTAGTAATACATTAAGGTAATTTCTTTATTAAATTCTATGCAACCAAAAAGAAAACTGCTATAGCTCAATTCTTTTTTCGCCATTATAACAAAGATGCTTAACATTAGAAAATAACAGAAGTAAAAACAAATTCTGTTTTTACTTCTGTTATGTAATTTTGGTTCTAACAAATTTATGATCATTCAACGATTCCCAATGTTCTGTTGAGTTAATATTTCTGTTTTTTAGGTTATTTGGTAAAATAGGAATACATTAAGGTCATTTTTTATTAAATTTTATGCAACCAAAAAGAAAACTGCTATAGCTCAATTCTTTTTGCGCCATTATAACAAGGATGATTAACATTAGAAAATAACAGAAGTAAAAACAAATTCTGTTTTTACTTCTGTTATGTAATTTTGGTTCTAACAAATTTATGATCATTCAACGATTCCTAATGTTCTGTTGAGTTAATATTTCTGTTTTTTTAGGTTATTTGGTAAAATAGTAATACATTAAGGTTATTTTTTATTAAATTCTATGCAACCAAAAAGAAAACTGCTATAGCTCAATTCTTTTTTCGCCATTATAACAAGGATGCTTAACATTAGAAAATAACAGAAGTAAAAACAAATTCTGTTTTTACTTCTGTTATGTAATTTTGGTTCTAACAAATTTATGATCATTCAACGATTCCTAATGTTCTGTTGAGTTAATATTTCTGTTTTTAGGTTATTTGGTAAAATAGTAATACATTAAGGTCATTTTTTTATTAAATTCTATGCAACCAAAAAGAAAAGTGATATAGCCCACATCTTTTTTTCACCATTATAACAAGGATGCTTAACATTAGAAAATAACAGAAGTAAAAACAAATTCTGATTTTACTTCTGTTATGTAATTTTGGTTCTAACAAATTTATGATCATTCAACGATTCCTAATGTTCTGTTGAGTTAATATTTCTGTTTTTTAGGTTATTTGGTAAAATAGTAATACATTAAGGTTATTTTTTATTAAATTCTATGCAATCAAAAAGAAAACTGCTATAGCTCAATACTTTTTTCGCCATTATAACAAGGAGGATTAACATTAGAAAATAACAGAAGTAAAAACAAATTCTGTTTTTACTTCTGTTATGTAATTTTGGTTCTAACAAATTTATGATCATTCAACGATTCCTAATGTTCTGTTGAGTAATAGCTAATTTAAATTTATTTCAGGTTTTTAGTTTATTGGTTTCTAAAATACATCAGCTTTCAACAGTCATAATGTATCATGAAAGCTCATTTTATCACTAGTTCAAAAGCTGTTCTCTTAAAAACTTTACATTTGTTATTTTTATTAAAAATTACCCTCTAAAATGGACATATTAATTTATTTTAGTCAAAAAGAAAGAATATTAAAGAGCTTAAAAAAGTTAATTTCACACACACAGGCATACAAATATGTATGCATCTGTCTCCATGTCTCGTTTTATGTATTAAATAACATATGAAACTTGTAAACTAAATTTTATTTCAATTGAAATCACCTTATATGATAAATTACCATTACTTCTCTGTTACTCCTATTATTTGTTAAAATGTGTTTTCTGCTTTTGGGTTTTAATACCAAACGCATAAAAGCACAGTACAACAAATCTTACTGTAAGGTGCGACTATTTAGGTTTGATGTGAAAAATCCCACTTTCGTCATTAATAACTTAATATATCTCACAGGTAAATGTATGAAGAAATAAACTTTAAATCTCTAAGCCTATTTTACATTTATTTATTATTTTTAATTCAAGGTGAAGCTTCAAATTTAGTCACGTCCTCCATGCAACAGCATTTATTTCTCAGTTTCTCTGGTTAAAATTTGCAGAAACACAACGTATAATTAAATTACAAATTTTTAAGAAAGGCAAGTCAATTTTGAGTCCAATCCAATATTTAACAGAATAATATCAAAAATCGGCCCTGATATCTTCATACTTTTTAGTTATATCTACTTCTATATAAATGTAAGAAGAAATTAATTTAAAAGCTACTAGAGTCAAGCGGATTTATATTTTGTTTATCAATGTAACTGAAATTTCAGCTCAAATTAAGTCGCTTTCTGCATCGAATGGTAGATATTTCTTAGTTTCTCTAATTTAAAAAGTGACTCTATAACTAAATCAGAAAAACTCCAAATTATGCTCAGTCAATGTAGAAATTTAAAATTACGCATTCGCTCCTAACAGAATAATATCTAATGCCGGTAGAATGCATGAATTATTCGAAGTTATAGCTTCTACTAAAGTCTTGAAATAAATTACAAAGCTACAAAAACCTAACAATTCTGCATTTTGTTTACTCATCTAAATTATAGCTGAAGTTTCAGTTCAAATGAATCTATCAAATTGTACTCAACTTAAAAAAAGCACATAAATACATAATATAAACAAATCACACAAACTGTTAAAATACTTATTCTGTTTTTAGATGATATACCCCTCGTTTGCCCCGACTGGCACGATATCTAACGCTGACAATCGATACATGAATATGTGGGTGTTATCTGTCTAAAAAAATGCATGAAGAAATTAATCTTAAACCTAACAGATTAATTCTTCTATTAAAAATATCCTATAAATTTAAAAATAAATTCTTTTGCATAAAGACTTGAAGAAATTAATATAATATTCTAGCAATTTTACGTTTTGTTTATTCATCTAAATTGTAGCTGATGTTTCGGTTAAAACGAAATTATGAAAGCGTGCTTAGTTATACGTTTCTGAATTAAAAATCGTATAAAAACATTGTATAACCAAACCACACAATAAAATTATCAGTAGATTTCGAGGTAGAGAGCAAACAATGTGTGTTTACACAAACTTGCATAATACATGAACTCAATGTAACATAAATTCAATGGTGTAATATATCTAATAAATGTGTAAAAACTTTAACGTTACACTTAACATAATAATTTTTATAATAAAATAAATACTATACATTTTATCTATAAATACTCGTTGTGCATTAAAACTACTAATATCATGCTTCTGCATATATATATATATATATATATATATATATATATATATATATATATATATATATATATATATATTCACACGCCCGGGGTTCATCTGAATGATCTCGGTCTTCAGTTATTCCTGATAGACGAGCTTACCTTTTTAGTGTTTGCTCATTATCGGGTTTGACAACGAGAACACGGACCATGATGGAACTGTCGTAAGTCAACAATAGTGCATTAACTATTGTCTTTATTGTCGTGACCTCTCGTCTTCGGTATGCATGCTGTTGTATGTCTTCCAGACGGATCAGGGTAAGAATTAACTTACTTAAAACTAGGGCCCTCAGGGGCACACCTTTTGTATGGGCTTCACGCACCCCTGGTACCTAAGGGATCTTTTCTTAGCGTTCTTCCTAATAGTCACAAGCTTACTTCTGCAGTGTTTGCTCCTTACCGGGTTCGCCCACAATAAAATGAGACTATGACAGAACTCTAGTAGGTCAGCAGAGGCTTGATTAGCCATGAAAAGGTTTCTGCTGTTTGGCCTTACAGGCTGGGTAGAAGTAAAACACACGACTTAGAGGCTGGGTCGACGTAAAACACACTTACTTAAGACTAGGTAATATATATGTTTCTCTGACAAGAGCCGAGCATTGAATGATTTCTAAAAACACTTTTCTGTTACTAAGTTCGTCCCACTGCGAGAGACGACAGAGCTATTTACACCAAGAAAGTAACTTAGGTCATTGGAAAAGTGGACCATTTTTGTTTGGACAGCTTTCAAATGTGGCGAGTGGACAGAAAATTAGCATTCATTCTAGAATTAGATTGGACAAACTGATTTGAAAATTTTTCAGCAGCAAACACTCCTCTAAATAGGAAGTTATACGGCATGGAAAATAGATAGGAAAGTCTGAGAAGGCAAATACGAGAAAATTAGAGAGATAATTTAAGTGTAATAATTTTGATATATTACATGTATATAAGTTAAAATTTAAACGTGATTAAAATTTTTAAACACTAAAAAAGTCTGAAATACAAAACAAAAAGTTGAGTTGCAATTTTTCCTTAATTTAATATATAGTTAATTTATAAATGATAACATGTAAGTAGGCTGTATAAAAATAACAAATGAAAATTAAAAATCAGAAAATAAATCTTTAATTCAAATTAATATGGATATTTTAAATTACAATTTTCTATCTTTTTAATTGCTTGACCTCTTTCTTCCAAACTAAAATAAATTGTAATTTTAATTCACTATTTTTGTTGAAAAAGGGAATAACAAAAGAAATTCGAAACTTCACCATTATGAATGATTAGCGTTATTCATTATTTTATATTACTTCATTAGCATCTAATTAACCCTTGAAGTTCACGTCAAAGGAACCTACATTAAATTAATGTTTGCGTAAGATGAAATTTCACCCTTTGATGTAGAGTTTAACGGATAAAAGCCCCTTATAAATAGAAAACCATTTTTGCATGATCAAGGTTGCTTGAGTAGAATTTATAAATATAGACTTAGATTTTATTAACGTGAAGTAGGTAATAGTTATGCAAAGATAAAATTTATGATATGAGAACGATGATAAAATGATGGATTATAGGGAATCTAAGTTTTATGAAAATATTATGACCTAGTTAGATTTATAAACTAAGAATTTAGTAAAATTTAATGCAAGCATATTTTAATACCTGCTGCTAGAGCAGTTATTCTTAACCTGTGTGCCGAGAGGATTTTATGGTGAATAATTAGTCATTTTTTATTTTATCAAAATTTTCTATTTTTCATATGTCATTTTGTTTGTTTACTCTTTCCCTATATCAATGTTTCAAACGAGTTACTCTTTCATAATCCATGCTAATAGTACGAAGCACTACAAGACAAATACTCGTATTTGTCATGTAGATATTTTATTTTTATATTAGTTTAGATTAGTTATATTAGTTTAGATTTAGATTATATCAGTTTAGATTTTTATATTAGTTCCGAGATATTTTATTTTTATATTAGTTTACAGAGATCGTTAGTGCTGAATAATTCATTTTAGTACATTTAATTATTTGATGTGTTGTGTAAATTATTTAAAATTGATAACAATCTCTTAACCCCTGGCACACTTTTGCAGACAGTTTTATGAAGGTTCAATTTAATTTTAAATATTATTCATAAGAAAATCTAATCTTGTCTGGAGACATATCGACAGAGTTACATATCGGCCCTCATAAATCCATACTTCTTATCTTGAGATCCTCGCTTTTCATAAATAAGGTGGTATGAGCTCAGATTTTGATTCGAAATTTTTATTACAAGTACACATTTTTATTACAATTTAATTAAAGGATTTTTAGATAGATCTAAATCACCTTACAACAGTATTTACGCATTCTTTTCACATTATAACTTTTGCTTTCAATTCGACTAGCATTTGCATGCAGTAAAATCTTTTATTGGGTTTCTTTTACTTGCAAGCATGTCTAGTATTTTCTATATTCTGTGTTTTAGTCCCAAAAAAGGAGACATGTTACTATTAAGAGTTTTGAAGCATGATGTTGAAGTATTTGGTTTTTTACTTTTCTAAACTAAACTAAACTCCCCGGGGCTACAACTTAACTAAGAGGCCATGAACAACAGTGCCAATCTTCATTTCCGACACAAAGGACCTGGGGTGTGAAGCATATGTCCTAATTATTTGGTCTTTCCGTGGAACTCCCAGTGTTTTGTTGTCAAGCATACTTGTTCTCCAGTTTGCCCAGTCGTACATATTTTATGTACGACTGGAAGGGGGGGGGCAATGTCTCTCTCGTCCTCTGCCATGAGCTGAAGCCGTACGTGTCCTGTGGGTAGTGTTAAATTTGAGACAACCTCAGGGGTATGCCTACTTTAGGCATATAAGGGTGTCACAAGCCCGAGGTTCACCAGAGTGATCTTTCCTGGTGTCTTTCCTTGTAGTCTTGTGCTTACCTCTGTAGAGTTTGCTCCTTACTGGGATTGACCAAATTAATTTCGAACCTAGACTGACCTCGTGTAGGTCAGTTGCAGCTTTATAGCTGTCGTGGTTGCTGCTGTGGTGACAGATATTCAGTTTGTTGCTGCTGTATGTCTTAGAGATGGGTCACCGTAAGAATTATACTTACCCTACTGACTGGATGAAGGAAAGGCTGAGTTAACTTTTTAAAACCCTAAGATCAAACCTTGTACCTGTCTTAGGAAAACAAAGAATGTGAAGCGCTATCCCAACAAGTCTGGGCTTTTCTGAACAGGTAAAAATTAGAAAATAGAAGTAATTGAAAATAAAATCATTTGCAAAGAAAGTCACAGGAAAGGAAATAAAAAAATACACTTTCAAACGTTATTCAGTTAGGTACATAACGAAATCTTTCTCCTTTTATAAAATATATTATTAAACTCATTACTAAGTCCATTGCGTATAAATATTAGCAGTAGGAACACTGCTTTACATATTGATTTTATTATTTTGAAATGGTATTTGTATTCTCCTCAACGGTTCTTTATAAAAGTATTTTTAAACTTATATTTACTGCATTTATATATTATACTATTTCTATATGTTTATCCAACGTTTTCAGTATGAAAGCTATGTTTTCTGGAAGAAAAAATTTAAAACAATTAAAGCTCTAAGAAAATATTTTTCTGTCTATACATAACAAGTCACATTTACATATTTTATGTCTTATTATATCCCCTATATAATAATAGCCTAAGTTATCTGTCCGCAAATTTATGAAGCGGTTGAACCTGGAATGGATAGAGGCATCCATTCAAAGCGAATAAAGTTTATCTTCTCCTAAACTATCGATCCGATTCTAAAATAAATTGGTATAAATATGCTACATATCACAGCAAAAAATACTGTCGTTTTTAAAACGTTCGAAATCCAACCCTTCGCCCCTTTTCGAGAGTTTAATACCATTATTTCAAGCCCTATTTTCCCCGGTTAAGAGCAGGCGATTAAATTTATCAATTTATCACATAATAAATAGGTAAAAATAACAATTTTTCTAGCATTGTGACGTCATTCCTTTAACCATCTCATTTAATCATTTCGTATTTTAAACTATTTAAATATCGTCTACACTATTATAATATCTTTTACCACTGAACTTAGATATTACGTAAATGATTTTCTTTTATATTTGGCTTAAATAATAGATTAGGTACATATGTGATAATTTTAAATTTAATCGTCGATTATTTTTTGTTGCAATGAAAATTTTATCACCGGTATTAACAATAAATTGTTTTCATATAAGTCTAGGAGTCTATTTCACGGAATAATAAATATCTAACTTTTAATTTATATATATTTGGAAATTAAGAAATTTGTTCATTTGTGTGTTTGTTATACATAACCACACGGTTTGACTAAATGAATTCAATGTGATTCTAAACTGCATTGCAGGATCGGGAGACTCTAGAGGAATATAATGATAAATAAATTATTGAGAGTGTACCAGATAATTCTCAGCCAAAAAACAAACCATTTTTCACCTGCCTCATTGGGTACTTAACACTTCTGGAATATTAAAAATTTTACAAATCCCGTCATGTGATGGGCTATATGCCAGTATCTTTATACTAGTATATAACAAGAATATATCTACATGCGAAATAAGGTTATATTTACGCAGAACATGTAAAATAAAATTCCCACTAATATCATAGATCACTATCAGGAATTTAAATAGATTAATCTGTTTTCACTAAATTCAAAAGATAATATTCTGACATTATATCAGATAAAAAAAAACCAAAATAAACTTTATAAATGTTTATTAGAGTTAATAAATTTCTTTAGCTATCTTTATGTTTTGGAAGATTTATTGGTATTTAAAGAGAAATATAATAGTGCTAGATATTAGCAGGTCAGACCATGATAAGGATTTAGAGAAATGAAACTGTATTAGGAAAAGAGATAAAACTGCCGATAAATTAGTTTATATTGTTTGTACTGTTTCCTAACCCCTCCCCACTTAAAAAAAAAAACAGTAAAATTTTTCATAATGCATAGTTAAATTTGGTTTTCTTGAAAAAAATGAAACATTTTATTTAAAAATAATATTATCGTATAGATTAAGTATGGTTTGAGTACGGTTTTGAAATTTATTTCATTCGATAAACAGAAAATAGTACATTGTGCATCATTCCGAGGCAGATGATAACCATTCTCTACTTCCTCGCCTCCCCCCCCAAAAAAAAACTAGAAAAAACCTTATAAAATAGAAAAAAACCTTATTTAACAGAAAATAATATTACCGTATAGGAAGAGTATATTATAATCTCTCTCATCGAATTTCTAGGAAAGAGTATTAACCCATTAGCGCCCAGTGATCTATTTTTAGATAGCTAAACATAGCTTGGTAAATTCGCTTTTAGATGACCTTAAACCCACCCCACACATTCTATACTGCACAGGGGGCAAGACAAGGCATGCACTTGTTTACCAACAAGTGGTTTTCTTGTTTTGTTTATATCATTGATCTAAAGCGATAAGAGAAAGTTTGTATCGCCCTTTCGTTCCACCGTTTTTCTACGTTTCTTAGCATAAACACTGAAAACAGCTAAGTAATAAGCGAAAGTTAAATTTTTTTTGGCGATTTTATATCTTCATAGATGTAGCTATCAGAATATAAACCGATGTTATCTTAAAGCAAATATAAATAGTAAAAATTAGTGTCAAAATACTGCTGATCTAGAAATAGATCACTGGGCGTTCGGGCTTTTTTTTCCTGACCCTGGTAATATTACGTTTTTTCGCCTTTAGATGAAAATATGAGTTGAAAAGTATTTAATAGCTTTCAGGATGCAGTTGATTATCTGTTTTCTGAACAAATTAAAGAGGATATTATTGACATATCCACTGATGTAGATGAACTGACAGATGAAGAGAAAATAGATGATAAGTTACATGCTCCATTTGTAAATGATATTGTTGGTAAATTAGAAGTAATATCAAAATATGAGTTTGATTAAATAGATTTACCTTCAACGTTTGAGAGGAAGCCTAAAATATTAAAAACAGAAAAGCCAAAAATTGTTTGGAAAAAAAACCCGAATTATACCAAATGGTCGGAATTAGGGGAAACGTATAAGAATAATATTTTGGCAATGGAAAATGATCTTGCAAATGCATCTTGCATCATTGCTTTGAAAAACTTTTTTCTGATGAAGTATATAACGTAATTGTGGATGAGACTATTTTCTATGCTAAAAATATCAAAAACGACCATGATTTAATTATCACTAAAGAAGATATAAAGATATTTATAGGGTTTTTGATATATTTTGGCTATCTTACTCTTTCAAGTGAAATATATTATTGGAGTGATGTAGAAGATTTAGTGATAGGTCTTGTACAGGACTCTTTTAATAAAAATGCTTACCTAAAAATAAAGTCATATATTCATTTCCAAGACATTTCAAAAGCAGATGAACGTAAGAATGACAAATCAAGATAAAACTCCTTTTGGAGAGAATAAGAGGTAAAATATGGTACTGGTGTCTATTCACTCGAATAATTGATATGGCTGTAGTTAATGCAAGTATTCTGCACAGAAATATTTATAAAGGTGATTCTATGCCCATGTAAGATTTTCGAAGAGCGGTTGCTGTAAAATATCTAAAATTGGGAATCGGAAAAAAAGTTTTGAAAGGTCGACATTACAGTTTTCCTTCATTCTCAAAAGCTAATCTCAGTCATGATGTTCGCTTTTATAAAAGGGATCACAATATGGGACAAAGAAAGGGCAAAAGACGCTGTCGACTTGTAGGGTGCCAGGGAAGTCCCCTAACATATTGTGTGAAGTGCGATGAAACTTTATGCAAGAAGTGTTTCTTCAAATTCCACACTAAACTGTAGAAACATTGAAATTTTATTATTTTAAAATAATTAAAATTTACTAAGTACATTCTGTAATATTGTGAAATTCTGCATAAATAAACGTTTTTTAAAAGAAAATGCATTAGTTTTTATCTATTTGGTTTGATTTTACCACGTTATTGAAGTACTAATGATTGTTGTGTATTTGCTAAAATATATCCTCCGAACGCCCAGTGATCTATTTTTAGATCAGCATTTTTAAAAAAAACTAAGGTACGTATTGATAAAATTTGATAATAATATTCATGTTGATGGTAAAAGACAGCAAATTTATGAATTATATGTCAGTGCGTTAAAATAAAATAATTTGGGCGTTAATGGGTTAAGAACGTTTGAGCAAATAATTTGAAATTAAAAATTTATTCCTCAGCAATTTTTTAAATAGACAAAACCCTAGAGAATATGGGAATTTTTTCATTTCTTTACTTGGTAAAGTTAGCTTTAAATTATCTTTAATTGCATGTAGTCGATGAAAAATGTATTCTTTCATAAGTTCACATGAAAGTAACTGAACCTATTATGAATATCACTTGGAAACCCTAAGGCGTCTTAACCCTAACCTTAGGCGTTCGAAAATCCATTTGACATTCTAGTGGATGATTTATCATTTTAAAAGTAAATTAAATAAATATTCAAACCAATGAGGCCAAAATATGCTGCATTAGACTCTGAAAGTTTTATAAACACTTCGGAAAAATATGCAAACTAAGCTCGTAAACTGCTTTTTCTTATGAAAAAAAGATTTCTTTAGAAAGAGATGGAGAAGAAAGGATGATTTTATGAGAAAAATAGTATTGTATATGGGCTTATAAAATGAAATGATTTTTACATAAAACTTAGGCCGATATGAAAGAAAAGAAGAACTCCTGAGATAAAACTCTTTATTCCTGGTAAGCAAAACACTGAGGAAATATTTGACTTAGTAGCCGAATTTAACTAAAAGTTTGACTATGTATTAAAGAAAGCAGTCTAGAGCATTAAAGATGACTTTATTTGAAAGACTAAGGAAATGAATGCTCTTTTTTTCCTTCAATAACTTAAATATGCACACAAAGATAATTTTTTGCAGTCCAATTTTTAGAATCTCAATTTTAAGATAATCCAGTGAGAAATATGTTTTATTGCTTTAAATAAGGGGTTTGAAATCCATTGTTCCCTATGATAATATTAAATATGCTTTTAATAATGAAGAATAAATTTAGTCTCTATAATATAGAACACATATTATATTCATAATTTGTTTTACTTTACATATATGTGCATTTTTGTATGTAGGAGAGTGTTTCATTCAATGGTATTTTACCTAGGGTAAATCACGAATACAATTTATCCTGTATGAGACATAAGCACTAAAATACAGGAAATTTAGTTTAATAGGATGTAATAGAAGTGTAACAAGAATTATAGTCTTTCTGTATTTAGAAGTATAATAATTTTAGAAATTTTCGCTTTAAAAAAAATACCAATAATCCTTACATTATTAGACGGAATAAAGTCCTTAACGTTCTACACAAAATTCTCACAAGAACTTAAACGATAAAGTGCTATAATTTAAATCTAAAAACCTATAACTTACATTTAAAAATTATTAATTCTTTCCTAGAGACCTGTTTCTTTGATTGTATATATACAAAAACATTTAAGTAGAGTTTTTCTAAATCGATATTTTAAAACATCTCATTCTAACATACTAGTGTTCAATTATGATATACCAAGTGGTTATAATTAAACTTCCCATATCATAGGCATCCTACAGCGCAAACATGTGAACAGAATGCAACGAAGTTTTGTATATGGGCTATACATGCTTTCACGAAATTTCGAAAACAAATTTTAGTTCCAAAATGTCCACCAGAGGGCAACTTTTCTGCAAAAACATGAAATTTAGCACAATAAACGACCAAAACAAAATACGGAAAAATATTAACATTTTTTGACTAGTTTCTGATCACATTGTCATCTAATCACATTAAATAAAGGCAAAGAAGAAACAAAAACAATTCAGTTTGCAGAAAAAAGAACAGATTAGGACAAAATTGCACAAGAGGAACAGTTGCAATAGTGTCCAGGAGGATGTAGAGAAAGGTGTTCCAACTGACCAACCTCATTCACCGGTCAATTCGATGGACAGTGTGTTTGAGACATTCAGCACCTTCACTGTACACCAGACATTTGAAATAGCCTCATAATCAAAAATCGCACCCGATCCGGCGAACGTGGAGGCCATGAATTAGAAAAGGAGCGGCTAATAACACATACCTCTGTGAAGTGTTGAAGCAACAGCACCTTCACGAACACATGAATATGTGGAAGCATACCATCTTGCAGGAAAACGGTCTATGTAAGGACCTGTCTTTGCTGTAGTACAGGCAAAACAAACGCCTGAAACATATCATGGAACAGACGGCCAGTAACGGAATAGGTGATAGGCCCACGTTCACCGATTTCCTCAAAGAAATTTGACCCAAGAATGAATGCCTTGAATCCACACCAGAAAGTGACCTTTGGAGACAGTATTAGAATATTAGTGCGGATCCGCGGATTTTCCTTCGCCCAAATGCGGCAATTCTATGTGTTGACTGTCCCATTGAGGTAGAAATGAGCCTCTTTAATCCAAAGAATAAGCCAGGCTATGATAGATCAAGCGTCATTCTGTTGGGACTGATGTAGACATTGTGTCTTGTCCCTATCAAGCAGCTCCTGGATATGGCGATTCCTTGTAAGGGAAATAGTGTACTATTTTTTTTAGCCTTATCGGACTTCAAGAATAGCCTGTCTTTCGAGCAACTGAAATGCTGCCCCCACACTGATGTCTGTATGTGCGTCAACAGCTATCTTGATAGCATAACAAGTATATGTGACACGTATATATATGGCTTCTTCTATTATAGTACATAAAGTAAAGGCTCTATGTCATTTCTTTAGATTGAGATTTTTGCATATTTCTGTAATATTCCTCATTTATACCGAGATAATTTTAACTATTTTTTCCATTTCTTAAATTATTTAAACATAAAAAACATTGCAGTAGAACAAAACTTTATATGTTTTCATTTTTCTTATCTGGCAGCCTATATATCTTTCCTATATACTTTACAATATTAATTCTTTACTTTGCTGTAAAGACGTTTCACTAAAAGCTGCCAATTCAACGAACTCTGTAAAAAATCTTTATTATGATATGTAAGATCTAAATTTATGACATAATGCCCTTTACTTCCCAGTTACAGATATATGTTATAAAAATTATAATAAATATATATATATATAAATATTATATAAACATTTTCAAGAAAACTTTTTGTTTTACATAAATGACGACGAATAGTAAGCAGTTGATATTCAGAAAATGTAAATCAAGCAGAATTTTAAAAGCTTTGATATAGAAAAATTTGCATTCCCCATATAGTGTATATATAAATACTGTATCCAATTCTGGTTTTATAATTTTTTTTTCTATCAGTAAAACATTTTTAAAATATTTTAAATTGAAATAGTGTAACGAAATTTTTTCACGGTTTCCTTTGTAAAGAGATTATTTTTTCTTAAAACTAGTTTTAGGTCAGGTCGTTATTCTTTTGAGGATAACAAGTATTCACGACGATCCAACACTAGCAAAGCAGATGAAAATGCAGAACAAAGTGAAAAACTGATACCATGATATTTTATCTCTCTTAATATTATAGTCAGTTATGACTAAAGTAATAACACCCTAATATAATTGACAGAAGACTGAAACAGAAAATGAATTGAACATCAGCATGATAGGGACCTATTCGTCCCATAAATATTCAAAGCTTGAAGACAGCACAGCTTGTACCTTATAAAAACACTGATGTTACCAACTACACTTTCCTGGATCTAGTTCTCTGTGAATCTGTATTATCTCGAAACTTGAAACTGGAACTAAAAGACTGGAGCATTCCTGTATCCAATAACTCTATCCGAGAATCAAGGAGAATTACAAGAGGTCCTTGACAAAATTCGAATGAATGACTTCACTAGTGTTTTAGTGGAGATTGAAAAGCGATGAGATCGATATACATTCACAATGCGACTATTTTGAAGAAAATGAAAACCAACATTTTTCAAGTTCAAACAATACTTATTTTTTTTCCTCTTGAGGAACTTTCTGCTTACGCTGCATAGCATTGGGACATCAGAAGTGAAACCAGTGATTCGGTCTTTAATCCTAAATGATGCGCTCTGTCATCCTGTAAGGAAAGAATGGGTAACTATATAAAAAATAGTCCTCATTCTCGTGGCAATGATTGAACGAGAGCTCATGATACTAATCATCAAAGAAAGTATAATTTAGACACATAATATAATAAACAATGCCTCAAAATGTGGGTAGAAGGGAAGAATCTACATAAACCATTTTGAAGTTTAGTTACAAAAAAGCTAAACACTACAAAACGTGGTTTAAGTTTCGAAGAAGTATAAAAAAATGTTCTAATGAAATAAAAGAAGCTATTAAAAGTTTTTCTTAATTTATGTATTCCTAACATGATTATTGAAAGGCAAGACACATTATACAGTATTGGTAAATTTAGGTAATATCAAAGGCCGATTTTCACATTAAGGGTACAACAGTCCTTCATTCTTAGTATATTAAATATACAAACTTTAACAAAATTTTTATATTAACACATTGTGTGCGGGTACATTTGGCAGTGGAATTGTACTAGAAGCTGGCATTTTACGCATAAATTTAGTTATTCAGTCAAATCTCAATAGATGGAAAACTACTAAATTTTTTAACTAACTTTTCCTATTTTATATTGAAATATATAAACAAACATATAAATAGAAATATATAAGTAACAACCATAAGATTTTTGTAAAAAAAATATATATATTGTAGTGGATAAATTTATAATAGTATCGTAAATATGAAAAATCAAATAGAAAGAGTATTATATAGTTTTATTTTTTTCGAATTATGTTATATATAAACACTTTTACATTATAAAAAATGAAAAGAGCAATCATATAACTAATAATGTAAAAACTAGTTTTTATTTGTCTAAATTTTTCCAGAATCTAAGTTGTAGACAAGAACATTCGGCTTCGTTTTCCTGTATATACCGTTATTTTTGTACCCACAAACAAACATGTTGTTACACTAACCCATACTAGTACATGTCCCACGCTCAAATATCACTCGTCAGAAAACATACTAGTACGTGTCCCGAGTTTAAGTATCAATCAACAGGAAACGTACTAGTACGTGTCCCGCATATAATATGTTAAGCATAAACAATGTTACTCTATTAAATGTATATACAATAAAATCTACAAGAAAAGAATTTTCCTTATGAAACAAAATATTTTGATAAAAATAATATTGTCCAACAACAATCATAAATAATGTTTCTATTGCACTGTGCTTTATCGATTTCCATTCAGATTACTGTAACATACATCATTATGCGGCATAATATTGCTGTAATATGCATATGCACAGAACGAAACTCGATATTGATTCTCACTTATGTAAAATATTAAAAAAAAACAATTATATGAAATTATGCAATGGTTTAGTTATTTTCCTGTTGTTTCATGGTACATCAATCTTTATAACTTAACAAAACATTTTAAAAAAAAATGTACCCAGATATACAATATACATATTAATAGACAAGCTTTATAGAGATTGAAGGGAAAGTAATGCCCCTAGAAGATTCTGATGTTACCGATGTAATTCAAAAATATAAAACTCGAAAAAAATAGTTTTGTAAATTTTAAAATAATAATTCACAACAAAAGGATAATTTTATTCAAATAAAATAATCATTTTAATAAAAAAGCCTAACTACCAAGTTATACTTTTTATAAGACAAAATATTTCAAAATTTTGGGTTATTTTTTGACATTTTGAAAGATTTTTTAAACTAAGGATTGTCTGAAATAATGAATAAGTTAAATCATATAACAATTATTTTCAAAGCATTTATATTTTTATTAAATATTTAGGAAATTATTATCCATCATTTTTCCTGAAAGATTACAGCATTAATTCACAATAAAAGAGGAATTTATTTTCAAATAAAATAATTCTTTTACTGAAAAAGTCTAATTATCCAAATTATACGTTTTATGAGACAAAATATTTCAAAACTTTGGTTCATTTTTTGACATTTTGATGGGTTTAAACTGAGGATTGTTTGAAATAATAAATAAATGAAAACATATAAAAATTATTTTCAAAGCATGTATTACTTTTTTATTAAATATTTAAGAAATTATTATCAATCATTTTCCTGAAAGATTACAGCATTAATTCACAATAAAGAGGAATTTTTTTCAAATAAAATAATCCTTTTAATGATTAAGCCTAACTATCCAAGTTATTCGTTTTATGAGGCAAAATATTTCAAAATTTTGGTTGATTTTTTGACATTTTGAAAGATTTCTTAAACTAAGGATTGTTTGAAATAATAAATAAATAAAATCATATAACAATTATTTTTAAAGCATTTATTATTTTTTATTAAATATTTAGGATATTATTTTCCATAATTTTTTTCTAAAAGATTACAGCATTAATTCACAATAAAGAAGGAATTTTTTTAAAAATAAAATAATCCTTTTATAGAAAAACCTAACTATCCAAGTTATACGTTTTATGAGACAAAATATTTCAAAATTTTGGTTGATTTTTTGAAGGATTTCTTAAACTAAGGATTGTCCGAAATAATGAATAAATGAAATCATTAAACAATTATTTTCAAATCATTTATTACATTTTTATTAAGTAGTTAGGAGATTATTATCCATCATTTTATCCTGAAAAATTACAGCATGCAATAGGTGAAACTATGAAGAAAATAGTAAATTTATAATTAGTAATAATATTAATTTATATTTATATAATGGCTATTTTGTCATTTA
>CM063498.1:134325544-134335544 GCA_032207245.1 Pardosa pseudoannulata | reverse complement strand
GCAAAGATCAAAGCACTGAAGCGGATAACATACATTTGAAAGGAGTGATAGAGAGAAGTTGGAATGTTGTTGGTGAAAAGGAGATCTATTCACAGTTTTACAGTATCAAACAGAGTGGATTAGTCAAATACTGATCTAGCCTAGTGCCTACTGAACTAGATAAGATCGGAAAGACCTAACGCTAAGAAAAATCCTACAAAAAGTTCTAACGCTAAGACACCAAACCTTAGCACTTACCTACTGCTCTTCATCTACGTTTGGTCTATCATGGTCCATGTTAATATACTCCAATACGGGAAGCAAAGATCCAAGAACTCAAGCGTATAAGATACATTTGAAAGGAGTGATACAGAGAAGTTGGAATGTTGTTGGTGAAAAGGAGATCTATTCAGCGTTTTACAGTATCAAACAAAGTAGATTTGTTACATCTTGATCTAGCCTAGTGCAACGGAACTAGACAAGATGGGAAAGACCTAACGCAAGAAAAACTAAAAAAAAGCTAAGACAACAAACCTTAGAACTTGCCTACTGTTCTTCATCTACGATTGGTAAATCATCGTAAATGTTAATATTCCAATACGGAAGCAAATCCAAAGCACCAAGCGTAACATACATGGAAAGGAGTGATAAACGAAGTTGGAATGTTGTTGGTGAAAAGGAGATCTATTCAGCGTTTTACAGTATCAAACAGATGGATGTCAAATACTTATTCCTAGTGCCTACGGAAAAAAGATCAGCTAACGCTAAGAAAAATTCTAACGACCTAACGCTAAGACCAAATAGCACTTATACGTTTCATCTACGATTGGTATCATATGTTAATATACCAATACAGCAAAGATCAAAGCACTGAAGCACATACATTTGAATGATACAGAGAGTTGGAATGTTGTTGTGAAAAGGAGATCTATTCACCGTTTTACAGTATCAAACAATACATTAGTCAAATACTTATCTAGTAGTGCCTAATAAAATATCGGAAAGACCTAATGGTAAGAAAAAACCTAAAAAAAGACCTAAACCTAGGACACCAAACCTTAGCAATTATCTACTGCTCTTCATCTACGATTGGTCCAACATGAAATAATATACCAATACGGAAAGCAAAATAAAGCACTGAAATAACATACATTTAAGGAATGATACAGAGAAGTTAATGTTGTTGGTGAAAAGGAGATCTATTCACCGTTTTACAGTATCACACAGAGTGGATTAGTCAAAAACTTAATAGCTATTACGGAACTAGATAAGATCGGAAAGACCTAACGCTAAGAAAAACTCTACAAAACGTCCTAACACTAAGACACCAAATTAGCACTTTACTGCTCTTCATCTACGATTTTCATCGTAAATGTTAATATACCCCAATACGGAAAGCAAAGATCAAAGCACTGAAGCGGATAACATACATTTGAAAGGAATGATACAGAGAAGTTGGAATGTTGTTGGTGAAAAGGAGATCTATTCAGCGTTTTACAGTATCAAACAAAGTGGATTAGTTACATCTTGATTTGGCCTAGTGGCAACGGAACTAGTTTAGATGGGAAAGACCTAACGCCAAGAAAAAACCTAAAAAAAAGACCTAAGACAACAAACCTTAGAACTTGCCTACTGTTCTTCATCTACGATTGGTAAATCATGGTCCATGTTAATTTATTCCAATACGGGAAGCAAATATCCAAGCACTCAAGCGTAGGACATACATGGGAAAGGAGTGATAAAACGAAGTTGGAATGTTGTTGGTGAAAAGGTTTGGTTTGGATTGCTATGGTCTACTTTTTGCAACACGAGAGATAATGAAACAGGAACCTACAGCTTAAAGCCGATCCCGAAAAGCTACGAACATTTATGCCACTATGGGATTCGAACCCACGAACACCGGTATCGAAGGCCCGCAACCTAGCCAATCAACCATCGTTCGGTTGGTGAAAAGGAGATCTGTTCAGCGATCAAACGTTTTACAATATCAAACAAAGTGCATTCTAAAATAGATTTCCAACAGGAAAATAATAATAGTGAACTACCGAAACACTAAATTTAAACTTAAAGAAATAAAGTTTTCAAATTTATCATATGATATATATCCAACCATGTGAGAAAAAATAATTTTATTAGTAATTAATTTCCATCAGTTAAATAAGTAAAATACGTTTTAATATTTTGTATCCTTAATATACAATATCTAATAGTTGAAAAACAATAAATATGAAAGTATTTGGTTTGTATCTTAAAATAATTCTTAAGCTTTCTGATTATATTTGGCACATAAATATATTCCTTTTACAAAACAACAAAAATGCCTGTTTCATATTGACTATTTTATCTTTTAATTTATCAAGGATGAGCATTAATCAAAGTTAAAAATAAACTCTAATTTCATTTTCTTTATCCTATTAAAAATCTCAGAATTTTCATATAATCATCCTCATTCTTGAGTTTTAAACTTTACTTAACACTTTTTAAAAAATACATTTAATGCAATGAACAAATGAAATCCACTATAAGAGATTTGTCATTATCTTAGCATTGAAAAATCAACTCCTTTTATATTTTACATATTTAAATCCAGTGTTTTTAAAAATCTCCACTAGTATAAATAAAATAGTTTTATAAATTCTAAGCATAAAATCATATAATAGGATTTCTGCAACAGTATTGCATTGAAATTAATATGTAACTAGAGAAGCGTCAAATTTCAGAAATCCGGAATTTTCTTTATACCTAGTTATTTCATTTTTTAAATATAAGCTTAAATTAACTTAGGCACGGAACTTCTGAAGTCGGGCTTAAATACTTAGTTTAAATAAATTAATTCTTGAAGTTTCAATTCAATTCTTGATTCAATTAATGACGGAACTTCTTGGGGATTAGTAATTTTTCGCATTATTGCAAAATATTTTAATGATAAATAATATGTATTGGTATACTGCGCACAGGGAGTTATTTTCCCGTGCAACTTGCTTCAAATTTCTCTGAATCATACAAATCTCTCGCAGGAAATTAATAAAACTATGATTTATTTACATTTGTTGAAAACAAAAGCTTATTTTTTAATCTCAAATGCATTGTTTCCCCAGGGTTAACTGCTTGTGAAGATGTTAATGTTTTAAAATTTAAAATCTAGATGTGTTTACTTCTTTAATAGATTCAAAGCTCACAAGATTTAACTCAAATAGTAACAAAATCCTTCATATTATTTGAAAATCTGATTAATCATTTTAAAGGAGATGCATGCAAATGGAAACAAAATCTTCTTCCTGGAATATGAGTATTGTTCTTTTCATATTTTATTCCTTCAAAAGAAATTGCTGAAAATGACTTATCCCCTCTAAAACCCACCAGATAAAAGAGTCTTATTCAAACGCTTTTATATCACGGATTTTATAAATACCGATTAACCCGAAAAATCCAAGTCAAATTTAACTACAAATAAATTCCTGTATATGAAGTCAACTGTGATACAAAACAAAACACTACCGCATTGCATCCATCTTGTTTTAAATTCCCATTTATGCGTGTAAAGCCCAGAAAATAAGTAAAATACTGCAATATCCAGGTTAAGAAAACGTTCTGCGTAAAATCAGTTCGTATATAATCTCCCAGCGGAATTCTCCAGTATTCTACCAGATTTTGAAATCCCATTCTTCTCAATTTTGCTAGAAAACGGTATGGAAACTAACAATGGGATATACATGTATATTGGTTTAGATTTTCCCTTCTCCTGATGCACAGAATGCGAATCTAACGTCGTGGAAACAAAATCTAGAATCTTTTGTTATAATAGTAAAGGCAGTAATCCCGTATAAAGGTGATAAAAGAAAGAAATTTCCTGAAGTATTTATTGGTTATTGGCAACTTTTATCTTTTTTTTTATATATAAACAGGATTTTCGAGTGTTATTTTATTTTTAGGATAGTTTATCGGAAATAAGATACTTACAACAAGGTATTTTGTGTTAGTATTTTTAAACTTTACGTAACTGAAAGAACATAGAATGTTTTATAAGCGGCACTTAAAGAAAGGTAAATGTTGCTTTTAGGTTTCAGTGTGTATATGCGAACAAAATACTTGAATATATACCTAATGATAGCTTAACAAATGTAACACATGCAACTACTTTTACTTGAATTACCAATTAAATTATCTTCGGAGATAAAATGCAATGTTAGTAGTTATGAAATTAGGAAAATACACAAAATTGGTTTTCTAATCCTATTTTTGCAATCTTGTTCTCCTTATCTTTCCTAAAAATCATTCTCATTACCCTGAAATGAACTGATATTGTCATCAGAATTACATGTTTAGATAAATAAACATTGCATTTCTTATATATATGTGTGTGTCTATAATATTGGCATCTTTTATCTTTTTTTATTAAATGGAATTTTAGAGTGTTATTTTATTTTTACGATATTTTATCGGAATTAAGGTACTTATAACAAGGTATTTTGTGTTAGTATTTTAAAATTTATGCAAGTTAAAGAACATCGAATGTTTTATAAGCAAAACTTAAAGAAAGGTAAAAATTGCCATTAGGTTTCAGTGTGTATATGCGAACAAAATACTAGAATATATACTTAATGACAGCTTAATAGGTTTAACACATGCAACTACTTTTATTTACATTACCAATTAAATCATCTTCAGTGATAAAATGCAATGTTAGAAGTTATGAAATTAGTAAAATACACAAAATTGGTTTCTGATCCTATTTTTGCAATCCTTTTCTCCTTATCTTTCCTAAACATTATTCTTATTAGCCTGAAATGAACTAATATTATCATCAAAATTACATGTTTAGATAAATAAACATTGCATTTCTTATGTATACCTATAATATTAAAGTAGTCCTTATTTGATTCACTGCTCAGTATTTTTATTATGTTAATTAAATTGGGAATTTTCAAGCTAATACTTAATTTAACTACAAATTTTTGCTTTTCAAAAGGAAAAGTACATTCTTTAGTTTACAGATTATTGGAATTAAAAGATGCAATCTATCACTAACTATTAATTTAATTTCAAGCTCTTGTTTTCATAAAGAATAATTATTTAAATTTCTGCTTATGTTTTTTCAACAAGTATGAGAGTTTTCAATATTTTATTTTAAATAACTCGGTATTCCTTTATTAAATATACTAAAGTGCTAATATAATAAAGGAAAAAATGTGTTAGAAATGTAATATAGTACTTTAAGAAGCATAATACTTTAAGTAGCATTGTGATTTTATTGATATAGTACTAGGAAAATATGTAATAATAATAATAATAATAATAATAATTACAGGTAATAATAGGTATAGCGTTTAAATAACATAAAATAATTTTATTTTTTTACAATAGCAAACGAAATCAAACTTTAAATGAATATAATTTAACTAGAGGTATTCATCTAGATAATTATCCTAGATCTATTTTTATCAGATTTATAGACAGTGGTATTAAGATCTTTTTTCGAATGGTATAATAATCCCTTTTGCGATTCGTAAAAATTCTTGAAAATATAGTTACAAGTTTCTACCATTTATTAATTAAAATTTTTAATTCGCAGAAATATTTCTAAAAACAATGATTTTGAAATTATCTTTCTGTAAAGAATTAATTTGAAGAGTTTGAATTCAAATTCTCCAAAGAGATAAAATATTATAATATCCAAACCATTTCATGCATATGAAAGAAGACTTTTCTTGTTACTATTTTTCTCCTGGTATCGAAAATGGGAAGATATATAGTTTTCTATCTCCAGGTAATGGATCGAAAATATGTTCTGTGGTGCCTCGAAGATCATTATTTTATGTTATAGACTTGTTCAGCTCAGACGCTTCCGACTTCTTTCATAGCATTTTCTCTTGAACAATCAGCATCCACAGCTGGAAGCTTGACAAACTGACATCTTACCATTAATACTCAAAGAATATTTTCTTTATATAATGTGGTGTCCTTGTATATCTCTACAACTTGCTAGGAAGTCATAGTCTAGTCACATCACATGCTTTCATTGCCTAAAAGAAGCATAGTTGTAATTCCAACGGTCTGTCGACATTTTGCGATTTGTATACGTATTCATCCAGTAATTGAAAACATTCTGTTCATTTTATAAATTATATGTTCTGCAATAATAACCACTATGAATATTTTTCGGAACTTTTATATTTCATGTTATGGAACTTTATATTTCATGTTATGTTATAGAACTTTATATTATTAACATTGCCATGTTTCTGCTTTCCACGAATAAAACTTTCTGTAATATTTTGGATGTATCCCATTTTTTCACAACATAAATAATAACTTTCTTTGTTTTTGTTTTTCTTAAAATCTTAAATACAAAGTGTGCTCTCGTGTTTTAACAAATATAAAAAGTATTGCACTCAACTCTTATTAATCAAAGAAATAAATCATTGTTTAATCACTCAATGCTCTAAATCTTTTGCATATACAAAGAGTGATTAATTTCCTTTTGTAAATATATGAACTTAATTATGAGCTCGATCTTATTTATAAAGTAGTAATTTTTATAACAAAGAACTAGTTCTGAATTTTAAAGTATTCTGAATTTTAAAGTGTTCTGAATTTTGGTTTCTGAATTTGTAAAGTATCAACTGTGTTTAATTTACCATTCATTTACCTTAAATTTTAACATGTACGTTTAGTTCTTGTATTTAGTAACGTTGAAGTCATAGAGTTTGAAACAAAAATGTTTATTTCCAATTTTTTTTCAAAATATTCATTTTCTAAGAAATACTATATAAATGATCACAATTAGATTTAGATATATCTAAAGAAAATATACAATAAAATAACTTATCCACATAATAAATTTTTTACAATAATATCTATGACCTAATATTTCACCTCTCCTTCCTATTTAAGGGAGTCATAGTACACAAAATTCTAATTTTTTCCTTCTTCTAATGGTTTAATAATACATTTTTCTTCGAATATTTATTTTTGGAGAACTACTGTGCAAGATGTAATTATTGATTTTCGGTAGAGAAAAGAAAAGTAAATTTATAGAAGGATTTTAAAAAATATTAATTATACATCTTTTATAACTCATAAAGTAATTTGGATTTCTTATGGTGATTTTTTTTTGTCGAGAACTATTGAGTTTAGTTAAAAACCCTGAAGACAAATCAAAAAATATATACATTCGAGAATATGAGTACCAAATTTTATCATAACTTTGAGATATATCAACTTTAATTTGACAAGTTTTGAAAAACATATTCTGAAGTAGTTGAACTTAAGCACTCCAGTATCCCTCTGTTAAGAAATACTTACTATTTGTTATATTTTATACTATTTTATCGTCCTACTAAGTTTAGTTTCAGAATTTAGTATAAAATAACTGTAAAATTCATAGACTATATAATTAAATTTATCTTTTTTTTTTTGTAAATGCAACTACATAAAATATAAAATACTTTATACATAAAAACATTTTTAAGGACATTAGCCCCCTTATAAGGGAGCAATGTACGCTAACATTATAAAACAAAAATTAATTATCTGCTAACGTAATTTTTACGGGAACATATGGTCTTTTATTTACGAAACTTCGTAATATTTTTACAACAGAAAAATAGAAAGAGGATGGTTTAAGATTTATGTGTAATGTACCTCCTTAAATATTTTAAAATTGAACTGCTTAATTTATTTTTTCAATGATACATTTTACATTATTTATTTTCAGCATCAAAATCTCTTCAGTATTTTAATTTAAAATATTTCTTGTTAATTATTCATACAGATTTATTTTCCGGCTCTACAGAAAAGGTACCAGATTTATGAATAATGTTGAGAGAAAAAATAGATAAGGGTTTTTCTATATACATAAATGATATATTAAACTAAATATAAAATATGAACGAATTATGAACGATCGTTCTCATTTATAAAACCACTGCCCCGAATATACACAACAAAATCTTTCCGAGCCATATTATGCCTCATTTTCATTAACATAATCGAAAATCATTGTTTTCTTTCGATTTGGTCATTTAATGCATAACAATAGCACGGGGACTGTTTGGGCAAAGCGGTCATATCGCGTCGGTTCCTCATATTTCTACAGGCACGCAACGATAAATCATAAAAATATTCATTGTAGTAGCCACTCCTTGTGTACACAGGACGTTAGTATACACAGTTACATGTAAATTTAGCGTAACGGGGACGAAGTTTCAAACATTGTTGTATATATTGGAAGTAGATAAGCTTAGCCTCGCTCGACTGTGGTAGAAGGTCAAATTTGTTGGAACTTTCAAAGCAGTACATGCATGTCTCCTGAAAAGCGTCTGCATTTACAATTCAAATATTCTTTATGCACAAATAAAGGACTCTGAGGCTTTGTAAAGCCATTTTCACGTGAATCATTCAATATTTTCTATAAAATACTCTCTTATTCTAACAGTTGAAAGAAAGCATTTCTAAAGTTACAGGACATTAGCATGTTGTTACGAAAGTTTCTGTTCATATATGTACACAAGTATTGTTTTAAAAAGTAAGTTTACAGATACTTTCAAAGTATTTTATTTCCATCTCATTTCCAATTTAAAATGTCTATTTCAGGCCTTTTTAAAGTTCAAGTAATATATCAACCTGCAAATCTTTAATTTGAAGGTAGTTGGTTGAAATCCAGAAATATCGAGCATTGTCTATCAGGATCAATTTCTGAATGTTCGAATCTTATTCCAGTCACATATGATGGTAGCCTTTTGAAATTGATTTTATGCAGTAGTCTCCAGTTACATCTCGTATAGTAAAGCTCAAAATGTAATACTTTTCTTTCCAAAACGAGGACACTTACCTTTTTAGCAGTAGCTTATACAATGCCGTAGATTGTGCTTGCCATTTTATTTAGCACCATATAGGCGACTAATATTACTTTCTATGCAAGCAGGGGATGCCACAATTTCCTATGAGGGAACAACAGAAGTACATCTAAGCTTTACTCGAGAATCGAACAAGCCCATCCGGGAAAGGCACAATACGCTAAACAATATATAATCACAAACTAATACTAAAGTCGCAAACTAATACTAAGGCACAAATTAATACTAAAATATAATTTATATAAGATGTCTAAACTTCCCTACGAAGTTACAACTGATTTATAGCAGTATTTTCAACCCCCTCCCCAAGTGTTACAGAAATCTGTAAACTTCTACAAAACCTTTAGAAGTCAAAAATAATTGTCCTGTGGGTCTTTAATGCTCTTTTGAACACGGAGAGGTATATGGTCATCATGCCATTACTTTTAAACCTTCTCCACCACGTAGAATTTCATGGTCCATCGTACGTTAACTTCGGGTATATTCAGACTAAGGTTCAAACATTCAGGCTAATTAAGTTATTCTAAAGCTTTGCTGCTGAATGGGGACACCGGACTTGCATGAAACGCCTTACACCTGATTTCCCAGGTGAGCGGTATGCAGCTGCTTGTAAAAAAATTACAATCGAGTGATGTAATTTATGGTCAGCGTTTCGCGCTTTAACTCAGTGGATTCGATACCCAATTGCTTGGTCGTCATTTCGCTATCCTCTCGTGGAGAGTAATAAAATGAGTACTAGGTAAAGAGCCTCTGGCTCATTATGTAGCTCCAAATTTTGGACACTATACATGCCATAAAATTCGAGAAGTTTATACTTTAACAGCCATGTGACACGTAGTAATGAGAAAAATTTCACAGATGCTTGTAAGTCCCCAGTTTAGCTATCTCTCATGTATAAGCCTTCACAAACTAATACTAATATCTCGTTTACATAAGATGTCTACTTTCTCCTATAAAATTATTACTGACTTATTATGCTAATTTTTATTATGCTAAAAATATATTTATGTTTGTGAAATTGATGGACTGTATAAACAATTAGGAACAACTCTAAATATAAATTATGATATTACAACAGGAATTACAAACAAAATTAACATTACAAATAAATGTTTTCTGATTGAAAAAACAAATGAAATCAGAGTTTCTGAATGCATATACAA
>CM063498.1:134298044-134320544 GCA_032207245.1 Pardosa pseudoannulata | reverse complement strand
ATAATAAATAAATAAATAAATATGCATTTATTATAAAATAAATACACGTATAATACATTTTTAATAATATATTTACCAGCCTCTAAGAAAAGAAAGAGATTTTACTAAAATTGCTTTTAAAAACAAGGGCAGAATCTCCAATCTGTATCTTGTAATAATATACCAACAAAATTGCTTTTCTTAAAACATTTCCTCCAAAAAAATTTTAAGTATTTAATTCTTTCCCTATTTTGATTGTTCTATACCTTCCGGCAATCACTGAAAAGTCATTATTCAAAAATTGTGATTATTCATACAAGCCCTGGATTTAAAAATACTTTACCATCACTCCAAACAAATATTTCTCGAATAATTCCCATTAGCGTGTGCCTCTAAAACAAGCAAGTAAATGCAAGTAAAAGCAAATGAATATAATAAAGGTAATTTAGAAATTCCTCAAAAAAAGTTACTTATATCGTGAAACTGGGCAATTATTTCTTACAAAAACATCTTCTTTAGTTTTAATGATATTTGTAAAATCTCCATACCATCTAACAGCACTTGATATTAATTATAAAATAAATACTACGAAACAATTAGTTTAAACAATAGGTGAAGTGGATATGTAGTGTTTCCAAACAACGAAGAAAGCATTTTTTCCTTCTAATTTCATAAGTTATTAATGATTTTTTTTTCCGAAAGAATAAAGATTAAAAACATTTTTATGTAATTAAATCCTTACAATCCCAAATATATTTGCTTCTTTTATAACTGTGCAAATATGAGTCAGAATTGACCCGCTGGCAAGATTTTCTTGAATAAGAATATAAATCAGTTCTCAAAAAGGTGGACTTAAACAAGAAAGAATTAACGAAAATCTTTTCTCTAAAACCTCCCTGTTTGTTTTAAACTGAAACACAGTACTTATAAAATAGGGAAAAAAAATATCACTTCTAGCCTCGAAGGAATTCTTTTAATATTATGTTATTTCTTTGCAAAGAAGACCCCTATTGAGAGAAGAGTAAAAAAAATTAAATTTCATCTATGAATCTTTTATGTCTGCTGCTTTTCATTCATTATATTACTTTTAGAAATTTGCTGCCGAAGTTAGAAAATGGCGGCAGATGGTTAGGATGCATATAAGTAAAATTATTCAATAAATTCAAACGCTATAGAAGAAAAGAACGAAATTTATCTTTTCTTCGATGCAACTTATGTTTCCAGTTAATTTGCTCAGTTTGACATTTACTGTGCACGTTCGTTCATGGTGTACTTTATATCCACTGTTTAGCTGTTGTAAAATTATTTTTGTTCTCGCTTATAGTTTTCTTACACTTCGGTCGCGAGGAGAGTATATTGTTAAACAAAAATTTCAGCCGAGAATTAAAAAAGTTTGATGAGGGATTTGTGTAAACAGTAATTGACACTAAATATTATTTTTCTTATATTGTGACTGGAAATTTATATTTGGCCTGCTAAAATTTTAATATTAAAGTTGAATTGTGTCTTTTGATTAAATTTGCTTTTCTACAAGTAGTTCTGAGAATTCATTTCCTCCAGAAGATTTCCACAGATTTGAGATTTTTTTTTATTCCTAAAAAGTCAGGAATTAGTAATTTGAAATAAACCTAAAAGCATGTAATTTAGTCGTAAAAGGTACCTATCAGTGATTTATAAATCGCTTGCGCGAGCAGTCCAGGGAAATTTAAATTCAGTTGCCCTTCTATTTAACTGGAAAAACTGGTAAAACTGACTAAACTCTTGAACTACTCATGAAGTCAAATTAGTGACGTATTTTTTTGAATAAAGGAGTAACAGTTT
The DNA here is from genome assembly GCA_032207245.1 of Pardosa pseudoannulata. Classification (NCBI taxonomy): domain Eukaryota; kingdom Metazoa; phylum Arthropoda; class Arachnida; order Araneae; family Lycosidae; genus Pardosa; species Pardosa pseudoannulata. Next base: position 134,318,744 of record CM063498.1, on the reverse strand, counting down.
ATCGAAGATTAAAAAATGTTATTAAAGCAAGACCACCTCCAAAGAAAAAATATTACTAAGAAATCACTTTGCTTCATTTAGGATGCATAAAAGAAAGTTATATCATCATTGGAACATCAATTTTTGTCCTTACCTCAAGTTCTCTTTCCTCCGTCTCTCTTCTTATCTTCTTTTCAAGAAGAAAACTTCTTTCGAAAGGGTTGCACATCAGCTCTTATACCATTCGTCTCCTTGTATTTATGTAATTTATTAGCAATGCAATTTTATGCTACACGGCTACATATAGGGTCATTTTCCTTTTGATCTTACCGATTTGGGTCTTTAAGACTGCCGATCGGTTAGATCCACCGAGGCTTATCTCACCAAAGATCCTTGTAACAATACTCATTGTCAGGGACACTCGAAAGTCTGAATGTCAATGAAGATTTGTGTTTCAGGGGCTTTTAGTCTGGCTGAAAGTAATGGCTTTTACTCCCGGACCATACATTAAGTGATCGGTGTGACCAATCTGTCTTCAGGTTCTTCGCACAAGACCCCTTTTGCCGACTCGTATATTAAAATTATTGATAAACACTACACCTCCAAATACAAAATCTAGTAAATATATGCATGCATAGATGTATATATATATATATATATATATATATATCTATATATATATATATCTATATATATATATATATATATATATATATATATATATATATATATATATATATATATATATATATATATATATATATATATATATATATATATATATATATATATATATATATATATATATATATATATATATATATATATATATATATATATATATATATATATATATATATATATAATGTAGGTATATATGATTATAGGTATATAAAGAGAAAAATAAAGTAGATATTTGTAAAACAATATTCCCTCTTGTTGTTCTGGCGCTAAAATTTATCAACAGGGCTAAGAAATCCATACGGAGATATCAGCATTTTGGAAACAATTAAAGATCCAACAAAATTCTGAGACAATTTAGTATTTGTCTTGTTATCCCTATTTATTATAAACTGTTTGGTGATGTTTTTACTTTAAATTTAGATTAATTTAAGCCAATAAATTCATTTAGAAAATTAGATTAAAATAATTTGAATTCCAACTTATTTTTTGGTGGAAGTATGCTTACCACCACCCAGTGGGTAATATTCAATTTCAGGATATTTTATACTCCTTACTTATTTTTATATTGTATTACATAATATTTATAGAGGATATTTTGCAAGTACTGAAATCTAAAAAAAAAAGAAATTGTATCAGATAAATTCAAATGAATCAAACGAAAGAATGAATATTCGCAGAAAAAATTGGCTTAGTAAAGTTGTCATCTTTTCTTCATCCAAGGCTAATCTTGATTGTTAAAACCATGTTTGGAGATTAAGATGTTTGTAGGTTTCTTTTCTAATTTCTGAAGTTATTAATAAATGGTGAACTTAATGAGAGGTGATTATATGTTTAATTATAGACATTTAATGATAGTGACTTTGGTAGGACCATTTGCACCCTTACATGCCTCTGTTTTTCCAGATGGAAGTGGAATGTTCCAAAAGGACAACTCCCTGTCTAACAAGGCTAAAATTGTGTTGGAGTGGTTCCAAGAACATGATACTGAATTCCAGTTAATGTCCTGGTCGCCTAACTGACTGGATCTCAATCTGATAGAACACATTTGGGATGTCATGGGACTGCAGCTCAGATGGAAATGGAATGTTCCAACAGGACAAGTCCCTGTCTAACAAGGCTAAAATTGTGTTGGAGTGGTTCCAGGAACATGATGCTGAATTCCAGTTAATGTCCTGGCTGCCTAACTCACCGGATCTCAATCCGATAGAACACATTTGGGATGTCATGGGACTACAGCTCAGAGTTCAAAGACTACCAATTAGCAATATCTCGGATTTGCGTAACCGTTGCTTAAACATCTGGTACAATCTATCTCCGGTCATCTACTAAGGACTTGTTGCATCCATGCCAAGGCGTGTTGAAGTTGTGTTGCACGCCAAAGGTGGGCCAACTCATTATTGACAGGTGGTCGGGATGTTTTGGCACTTGAGTGCATGTGTCGCAACCTTATAAGGGTTAAGGAACCAAAAGTTAGAAATCTGTGGACTAGAAGCAGTATTTTCGTATAGTCATTTGCGCATTGAAATTCTAATTTTTTTTTAATATTTTCTGAATTGTTCGACAACGTTTAGAACAGTTTTAAATAAAGTTAGTTTACTGCTACTTACGTGTTATTCATCCAGGTTGAGGTAACGTTTGAAATATAACCATTTACTTAATCAAAAGTAAATATCCAAATTCCCTTCAGATTTAATTCCATTCCACTTGAAATGCTCTGTGACTAAAACTCTTTTCATGAAATATTTTCTTGTTTACTCATTTTTTTTTACTGAAAATTTGAATAATTTCTATTCAGGATATAGCTCAAATCCCTTTGATATTCGTGTCTGAATAGAGGTCACAAATCGAAAATTCGCGTGAATTCATTTGGACTCCACCTATGTTTACAACTCTATAAAAAATGTGTAAACATACCGACGCGTAAGAGTATATAAATACATTTATCTCGAAATTAAAAATTTCTTAAACGCTCCCTCTTTTACCTTTGATAATTCTTTCGGAGAAATACCTTGTATCCATTGAAAACTTTGCAAAATTCTCGCAAATATTAACCGTGTGAAGAGGAGAAAAGGTTTTTAAAAAAAATAAGGAGATAGAAGAAGTAATTGCCAAAGTCGAAAATTTAAATGCAAGTCTTTGAATCGACTGTTTAATCGGCGAGAATCCAATATATCTTCAGAGATAGAAACATTTTCGCTTCATTCATGCAAATTAAGTCTAAAGAATTCATCCATTTTTGCCCCTTTCATTATTCATACGGCAGTTTCGAGTCTTGAATCGCTCAGTTTATTTCAAAATATATTTGATTGTGTTGGGGGCTGCTTTTGAGCCGTGCAGTAGAAAATGCGTTATCTATTCAAAAGGCAGAATATCAAAATGTACTTTGCATTTTCTTTGACGATGCTTTTTATCGAGTAATACTCATTTTTTTAAGCGAGGGGAAGACAGAATGCTTTGATGTTAAGTTGAATGGCTGTGTCATTCCTTATCCCTGTGCACTGGGGATGCGTAGGGTGGGGGGAGTTTTGAAGAATGATATGTAATCTTACTTTTAAGGTTATTGTCGTGCTCCGAGAAAATTAGACACGGTGTGTTCACGTGCGGATAATGAAAGTGGAATTTATTTTATCCATCCATTCTTCAAAGTTATAATCAAAATGAACTATCGGAAATAACTTTAAACGATACCTGCTATGCACGGGGAGTAATTTAAGTGGTGCTAAGGTAGAATCTGGTGGTAGGGGAATAGACCGCGAAAAAATGCAAAAGACGCGTGAGAGACGAAATGATGTCATAATTAGTAATACAATCTATAATCATTTCTAACTTTCATAAGAGGTAACACGCAAAATAGCAATCATAATAAGTAAAGTTATAAAGCAAATTCAACTGTTTTCCCACCTGGTATAAAAAGAAACATTTGCGAGATATTTTTAAGACATTTGAAAGTTTAAATCACGAATTTTAAAATATTAAACTTTTAACTGTATATTTAATGAAACATAAATAATGCTGCATTGAATTTATAATGCGCTAACATCTATAGCATAAAGTATTCTAAATGCTATTAAAATCTGATTGCACTTATAAAAAAATCTACCAGGTATAGTAAACCCGCCATTTCAGCTTTTTTTCTCTCTAACTTGATCATGATGAATGGAAAACACTAATTTAACAAATCATTTATCTCTTAATATTTTAATGTTATTTAAACATACTTTTTAATATGCACAATCTTTTATTTTACTTGTACATTAATAATCAAATTTCATAACTTTAATTCGTTCACTAGTTTATCTTTATCTTTACGGAAAGGAAAATTCAATATTATAAGAATTAAAAAGTAGTATTAAAAATTTTATTTCGGATTTATAAGATCTTTTGTTTCACTTCTGTGTTTTAAATAGCGTTACATTATATATACATTATTTTTAAGACACTTGAAAGTCTATATCATGAATTTTAAAATATTAAACTTTTAACTGCATAATAAACGAAACATAAATAATGCTGCATTAAATTTATAATGCTCTAACTCTATAGCATAAAGTATTCTAAATGCTATGAAAATCTAATTACGAAGTATTAAATAATCTACCAGATATAGTAATTCATTCACTAGTTTATCTTTACGGAAAGAAAAATTAAATATAAGTATTAAAAAGTAGTATTAAAAATTGTATTTCGCCTTAATAAGATCTTTTGATTCACTTATGTGTTTTAAATAACGTTACATTATTTATACATTATTTTCAAGACACTTGAAAGTTTAAATTACGAATTTTAAAATATTAAACTTTTAACTCTATGTTTAATGAAGCATAAATAATGCTTCATTAAATTTATAATGTTCTAACTCTATAGCATAAAGTATTCTAAATGCTATGAAAATCTAATTATGAAGTATTAAATAATCTACCAGATATAGTAAACTTCTCATTTCAGGTTTTTTTTCTGTTCTCTATTTTAAATTGATCATGATGAATGGAAAACACTAATTTAATATATCATTTATCTTTTAATATTTTAATATTATTTAAACATACTTTTTAATATGCACAATCTTTTATTTTACTTGTACATTAATATTCAAATTTCATAACTTTAATTCGTTCACTAGTTTATCTTTAAGGAAAGAAAAATTCAATATTATAAGTATGAAAAAGTAGTATTAAAAGTTTATTTCACCTTAATAAGATCTTTTGTTTCACTTCTGTGTTTTAAATAGCGTTACATTATATATACATTATTTTTAAGACGCTTAAAAGTCTAAATCACGAATTTTAAAATATTAAACTTTTAACTTTATATTTAATGAAATATAAATAATGTTGCATTAAATTTATAATTCTTTAACATCTATAGCATAAATTGTTCTAAATGCTATTAAAGTCTGATTACTACATATAAAATAATCTACCAGATACAGTAAGCCTCCCATTTCAGCTTTTTTTTCTCTAATTTAACTTGATGATGATGAATGAAAAACACTAATATAATATATCATTTATCTCTTAATATTTTAATATTATTTAAGCATATTTTTTAATGTGCCCAATCTTTTATTTTACTTGTACATTAAGAATGAAATTTCCTAAATTTAATTCATTAATTAATTTATCTTTATTTTTAAAGGAATATTATAAGCATTAAAAAGTAGTATTAAAAATAGAATTTCACCTTAATAATGATCTTTTGTTTCACTTCTATATTTTAAATAGCGTTACATTAATGGTTAGAATATTCCAGTTTAATATTCTATTTTTTAATATTTTAGTATTTTCGAAATATGAACTTTCACATAATACATTAAGTTTTATATCATTTCTACTTTAAAACTCATTTCATTTCTTTACTTCGGTACTAATTTATCTTTACGAATATGAAAATTTGGTTTAATGCGCAGTTTACAATTTAATATTTAAATCTTTTTTTTCACCTTAAATACAATCTTTTGCTTAACTTTTCAATATTAAATATCATTATAATAAGGAATAGTTATAATAGCAACCTTTATGTTAACAATTTTAATGCTTTAATTCATCCACTAGTTTATCTTTATAAAATGCAAAATTCAATTTAATATGAAATTAATACTTTAATATCTTTTGTATTAATTAATTTCTTTTCCTTTTTTTGACAACTTTCGTTTCAATTTTATGCATTAATTATCGTTATAATAATGAATAATTATGTAGTGATATTTAGATATATATGTTTTAGTGCTTCATTTCATTACTAATTTATCTTTATATTTACGAAATGGAAAAATCTATTTTATATGCACTTTGATATTTGTAGTATAAATGTTATCTTCCGCCTAATAAGCAATCTTTTGTTTAACTTCTACTCATTAAATACCGTTACAATAGTGAATAATTATTATAGCAATCCTAAGTGATATTTTAATAAATATTTACTCGATCATTAATAAACCCTTTTTGAAATTCTGACAATTCATTTTCTCTCTTTGCAGATAAGGGCATCTACGTTCCGTCTATGAATTAGTGTTATAGTTTTCATGAGACGGTTACTAAAGCTTCATCTTCATTGCCTCTCAAACCAGATATTAAACGTGGCACATCGTTTATTACCAGCGAAATGGAGAGCAGTTATTCACCGTCTCAAAGCAGAACGTGACATTTTGTACAATGCATTTAATTTTAACGAGATTATCTTAATCTAGTCAATACAGCAAGTCCTGGATGAAGACAAATAGCGCGAGAGACGGTTCTGAGTGCCATTCACAATCCTCGTAGTCCGCAAATCGATGCTCATGCGTATAACATTGCCGTTTACTAAGTTAAGACTCTGCTCATTAAGGGAAAGAACTTTTATAAAATAGATTAAATAGTAATAAGATCAGTTCTCTTTAATTTGATGCGGAGTTCGCTTTTGTCATCCCTTAAGTATAAGTGCTTTACATTCAGAGTAATAGAAAAATATGATTTCGTCGCAGTTTAATATCATCTGATGAATGAACAAGTCTCAAACTTTTCTAAAATGTCAAAGGAACACGTAATATATTAGCTGATTTATCTGCCGTTATTGAATTATGAAATTTATCGTATGTTCTTAAGTTACATTTTTGAAAAATCGCTTTCAGTAATGTTACATTCCTTACAGATTCAAATTGTATATTCTCAAGGGAATTATATATAAAGATTTGTATATATCTGATTACTAAATACCTTTGATTAAATTAATTTAATTATGGTTTATACAATTGCTTTTAACTGCTTTGAAGTAAAAAATATATTAAATTAGACTTATATTTTGAGTCTGTAAGCATTTATCTGTTCATATTACAATGTATAAATGTTTTTCTATTGGTCATTGCTAAATAACTTTTATTAAATTAATTTACCATTGGTTTATAAAAATCATTCACTTGAACTTCTTTCAACTTAAGTTTTGGTTAAATCAATTTAATTGTGGTTTATATAATTGCTTTTAACTGATTTGAGGTAAAAAATATGTTAAATTATACTTACATTTTGAGTTAGTTTTATACAAGTATTCAATTTATTTGTTTATATTACAATTTATAAATGTTTTTCTATATGTCATTTCTAAATAACTTTCATCAAATTAATTCACTATTGGTTTATGAAGGTCATCTATTTGAACTTCTTTCAACTTGAGTTTTGAATAAATTCATTTAATTGTGGTTTATACAATTGCTTTTAACTGCTTTGAGGTAAAAAATATATCAAATTAGACTTATATTTTGAGTGAGTTTTATACAAATATTTCTATACTTATTTATCTATTCACATTACAATGTGTAAATGTTTTTCAATAGGCCATTGCTAAATAACTTTCATTAAATTAATTCACTATTGGTTTATGAAAATCATCCACTTGAACTTCTTTCAACTTAAGTTTTGATTACATTCATTTAATAATGGTTTCTACAATTGTTTTTACCTGCTTTAGGTAAAAAATCTATTAAATTAGACTTATATTTTGAGTGAGTTTTATACAAGTATTTCTGTACGCATTTATCTGTTCATATTACAGCGTATAAATGTTTTTCTACATGTCATTGCTAAATAAATTTCATTAAATTAATTCACTATTGGTTTATGAAAATCATCCACTTGAATTTCTTTCAACTTAAGTTTTGAATATATCCATTTAATAGTGGATTATACAATTGTTTTTTACTGCATTGAGGTAAAAAATATATTAAATTAGACTTATATTTTGAGAGAGTTTTGTACAAGTATTTCTGTAATCATTTATCTGTTCTTATTATAATGTATAAATGCTTTTCTATAGGGGATTACTAAATAACTTTCATTAAATTAATTAACTACTGGTTTATGGAGATCATCCATTTGAACTTTTTTCAATTTAAGTTATGATTTTAAAAATTATATTTTTTATAATTATATTAAGTTTTACATGAATATATTACTGTACGTATTACTGTACATATGTTATGCAGTTTATGGAAGTATATTAATGTACGTTCTACTGTATATTTTTATGTAGTTTTATGGGAGTATGTTACTGCATATGTTTTATGCATTTTTATGTGAATATATAACTATATATACTTCATGAACTATATTAGTTTTTAGTATATTTATGGCCAATTTCGAGAAACATCTTACTTTCTCTGGGTATTAAATATATCTTCTGAATATACACTGATCCAGTAATATCAATTTCAAAAGTTTTATTTATTCCTTTGGAAAGGAAAATGAAACCTACTTGGAGACAAACTATATGCATAGGGAGTTAATTTACCAGTGCTATATGAAAATGGCTCAAATTACGGTTATTACTCCAGAGTTCTGTTAAATTAATGCAACTCGATATGAAACTAAAACCCAATTTTAAAAGTTTCCCCATGATGATTATGCGATGATGTAATGATTTCTACGATCAAATAGCAACCCTTTTAAGCAGCTTAACTCTAAAAGGAAATGATAATTTTAGTTCGAGACCTACTTCTTCGCTTTATTTTTAAATATTAGCCTGAAAATGTCATTTAGCGTTCTAAGACTGAAAATTTATTAGCGTATCAAATCTGAGAAATCCACTAAAGTTAGTTATGTTCCGGTATTTGCTTGAAGATAAAATTTTCCTTAAAATGTATAGGGAATATTATATAATTACTTTACAGCATACATTATTTAGAGTTGATTTCATTACACTCTTCGGAGCTTTTATAAACTTATTTTCAAATGATGTATTTATTCATTAGACCAATCTTCTTTAGTACGGACTATTTAAAAACATTTTGTTCGTCATGAAATAAAAATTTTAGTTGGTTTTAAAATAATTTTTAACTCGTTCTTTAAAATAAAACTCTAACAAATTATTTTAAGAAATATTTGTTTAAAAGACAATATAAAAGACAAATTAAAAATAATATTTATTTGCAAAAAATATTTGAAAAAATATATATGTAGTATTAAAAATTTAATGTAAACACATCTCAGTTATTTTCCTCAATTTTGCCTTAATTTTAAAGAAAAAAATCAAATTAACAGTGAAATTTCTTTTTTTCATCAACAGGAAAATACTTACTTGCATTTCTTGCTTCTTTGTTCATTTCAAATCTCACGGGGTTCAGCTGATCAATTCAGACCTTGACCAATGATTTTGCGATTTTAAGTACCAACAGTCCCACAGATAAACCAAATAAATTAAGAATTTTCTGAATTGCTGAGAATATACGTGTTTATCTCGCTCGAGGGAGTTATGTTTCTATCAGTTTTTTAACCACTCAATTTATTTAACAAACGTACGCAACAAAGCTGCTATATTTTGTTTTGACGTCAATAAAATAAAGATTTAAAGTACTCACTTCATCGATTGCATTATTTTTGTCAGGCCTATCCCCCAGCAAACATAATTTGGGATAATTTTTAAAAAATATTTTCAGGTAATTTTGGATGTATATCTAAACTTTAGACTACCATAGACGATTTATACCGTCGGAAATCACTACTAATTCAGGAACGTAACACACATACACACACATACATATATACAGACACACACATTCATTTTAAATTCTAAATTATTTGAGAAAGTTAAAGCTAAACGATAACTAAATATTTAGTCTTCAAACCTAAAACTTTAAAAATACCCAAAATTCACAAAAATCATAAACTCATAAGAAATCGAAAATGCATTATTAAATAAATTCTGCTATTTAAAATGTCTTAAAATAGAATATATATCTCATATTAATATAATTAAGCCTCTAAGAACAAATAAATACTTATGTTAAAACATAATAAATGCATTAACAAATAATTGTATTCAAGTTTAAATTCACTTTAAATTCTGGCACAAATATTAGCCTGAAAATGTCATTTAGCGTTCTAAGACTGAAAATTTATTAGCGTATCAAATCTGAGAAATCCACTAAAGTTAGTTATGTTCTGGAATTTTTAAATTTTCCGGAATTAAAATTTTCATTAAATTGTATAGGGAATATTACATAATTACTTTAGAGCATACATTATTTAGAGATGATTCCATAACACTCTTTGGAGCTTTTATAAACTTACATTCAAATGAAGTATTTATTCATTAGAAAAATTTTTTGTTCTTCATGAAAAAAAAAGTTTTATAGGTTTTAAAATAATTTTTAACTTGTTCTTTAAAAAATAACTCTAAAAAATTATTTTATGAAGTATTTGTTTAAAAAGTAATATAAAAGAAAAATTAAGAATAATATTTATTTGCAAAACTGATTTGAAAAAAATGTAGTATTAAAATTTAATGTAAACACATCTCAGTTATTTTCCTCAATTTTGCCTTAATTTTAAAGAAAAAAAATATAATAAACAGGGAAATTTCTTTTTCCCCCCCATCAGAAAAATACTTACTTGCATTTCTTGCTTCTTTGTTCATTTAAAATCTCTCGGGTTCAGCTGATCAATTCAGACCTTGACCACTGATTTTGTGATTTTAAGTACACAACTCTCCCACAGACAAACAAAATAAATTCAGAATTTTTTTTTTGATTTGCTGAGAATATACGCGTTTATCTCGCTCTAGGAAGTTATGGTTTTATCAAATTATTACAACCCAAATTACCTGGCAGACATACGCAACAAAGCTGCTATATTTTCTAAGTTTTGACGACAGTAAAATTAAGATTTAAAGCAATCACTTCATCGAATGTATCACTTTTATCAGGCCTAGCTGCCAGCTAACTCAATTAGGGATATCTTTTTAACATTTTCAGGTAATTTTAGATGGTATCTAAACTTTAGACTACCATAGACGATTTATACAGTCGGAAATCACCGCTGCTTCAGGAACGTAACACACAGCCACACACACAGACACACACATATATACTAAATTCTAAATTATTTGACAAAGTTGAAGCTAAACTGTAACTAAATATTTAGTCTATAAACCTAAAACTTTAAAAATACCTAAATTTCACAAAACTCATAAACTCACAAGAAATCGAAAATTTGTTATTAAATAAATTCTGCTATTTTATATGTTTTAAAATAGAATATATATATATATCATATATTCATTATATAATTATATAATTAAGACTCTAAGAACAAATAAATACATGCATTAAAATGTAATAAAATGCATTAACAAATAATTATATTCAAGTTTATATAACAATTAAAATTCTAACACAAATATTTCACATAATACTTGGAAATAGGTAAGTTTTATTTTTTATTTTGATATACATATTTTTTGTTTGTTTAAAGATAAACTATTTGACATATTCCAAAGAAATAAAATTTTGAATTCTAAGCTTCCATAAAGAAACTATATTTTTTATTATAGAACCTTAAGAATTTGATATTTTATTATCATTTGAAACTAGGTTGTTAAACTGATTTTTTTTAATCGTAAAGTACTAGATCATCTTAAACTAAATTTTTTTAGAAAAGCAAATATAAACTTTATAACTATATAAACTTTTTTCTAATAAAAGCTGAACATCTAATAAAAAATGAATTTGGATTACATTTGTTTAAGGCTCTTCCTATCTTCTAATATATATATATATATATATATATATATATATATATATATATATATATTATATATATATATATTATATATATATATATATAAATATATAATATATATATATATATATATATAATATAATATATATTAATAAAATATATATATATTATATATAATAAAATGAACTAATCATATTCAAGTTTATATAACACTATACATTCTAACACAAATATTTCAAATACTAATTCGAAATAGGTAAGTTTTATTTTTTTATTTTGATATACATATTTTTTATTTGTTTAAAAATATACTATTTGAAATATTGCAACCAAATAAAATTTTGAATTCTAAGCTTCCATAAAGAAAATATATTTTTTATTATAGAACCTTAAGAATTTGATATTTTATTATCAATTGAAACTAGGTTGCTAAACTGGTTTTTTTTAATCGTAAAGTACTATATCATCTTACACAAAAGTTTTTTAGAAAAGCAAATATAAACTTTATAACTATATAAACTTTTTCTCATAAAAGCTGAACATCTAATAAAAAATGAATTTGAATTACATTTGTTCAAGGCTCTTCCTATCTTCCAACACACACACACACACACATATATATATATATATATATATATATATATATATATATATATATATAATATATATATAATATATTAAAATATATATATATTATATTAAATATAATATATTATATATATATATATAATATATATATATATATATATATATATATAATATAAATATTATATATATATATATATATATATATATATATATATATATATATAAATTTTATATATAAAATATATATATATATAAATATATATATATAAATATAATTTATATATATATGTATGTATATATATATATATATGTATATATATATATTTATCTATATATATTTTATATATATATATACATATATATGTATAAATATATATATATATATATATATATATATATAAATATATATATGAATATAAATATATATAAATGTATATATATATATATATATTATATATATATATATATATATAATAAAATATATATATATATATATATATATATATATATATATATATATATATATATATAAATGCAATAATTTCAGTCTGAGATTAAAAAGTATCCCCAAAGTGACAAAATGTAATTTTCCGAAACTTATATAAAATATTGCATTTTCTGACTAGCGAACCTAACACGTTTATTATCGCCGTTACTACAATTCACATTCCAGTCCATTTGCTGACATCTTTAACGTGTTTCTTTACTGAAACAAATGTACTGTTAAATCTCCAATGGTTCGTTCAACATTACATGACTTACCTCTCTTTCTTATTAATTTCTCTGTACGGTAAATACACCTGACAGGTTTTAGCATTAAGTTCTAACAGTATGTAGGAGTAAAGAGTATGTTGTAAGTGTATGATTTCAACTTTAAATTATTTCATTATTTAATTAATTTTACATAAGTACTTGTTAGTTTGGCATATATTTCGTTTGGGATAGTAGAATATGTCATAGCAGGAGTCCCTTTTAGTAAAGATGTGCAATTAAGTAATTATGATTGCATTCATAGTAGAAAGTGGTTTAATCAAACAACTTTTCTGTTATTAATTCATATAGTATTAATGCATGTAATATATTAAAATTATTTAACTTTAATATTTCCTTAAAAACCTCCTTTCTCTCATTCTAATTACTTAAAACCTTTTTCCCAACCCCTAAATGACTTAACACTAGATTTACGGATGTCGATCATATACCTATTTTTACTGAAGTGAGCCAATTTGATTCATACAAGAAAATTAAAGCAAAATTTCAAAATAGTTCAAAATTAATTTAAATGTTTATTATGTTTATTATCAAAACATTCTTGGAAAACATTTTTTACATATAAAATCTGTTTTTGAAGCATATTTTCCGCAAACATTTCTATTAAATTTAGCACAATGTTTTCTACATCTGTTTCTTTTGCATGATTGTTGAACTTGACAATTCTTCAGTGTGTCAGTAGCATGAATTTCTGTCATTGTCAAGTGTTCTCGAATTCTTCTCTATATTTACTTTATACTGTACTTTATATACTTTATACTATATACTTTATATTTATATTTACTTTATACTATATACTTTATAATTACTTTATACCATATTTATTACTATATTTATTTATTTTCACATACATTCTATGAGTCAAATTGGCTCACAACCGTTAAAACAGGTATACCACATTCGTAATGTGCAATGAAGGGGTCTCCGGGGAAGAGAAATGAAAGTTTACATACATTTTATTACTTAACAAAAACCAACGTATGGGTTTGAATATTATATATATATATATATATATATATATATATATATATATATATATATATATATATATATATGAGTCAAATTGGCTTGGTCCGTAAATCTAGTGTTAATCAAAGGAGTGTTTTCAACTTAAAATTATTTCGATACAATTCCCAAAGCTTTGTATCCTATAGATGTAAATCTTCTGTCTGTTCAACACGTTTCCCAGCTGTCGCGGCAAATGACTCTGCATTTTTCCTGATTTTACACATAAATTCGCATAGTAAGTGGGAAAATTCTTTCTGTCTTTCCTTTTCGGTGCACCTCTATTCGAGTAGAGTGATTTTTGTGTCTTTCCTTTGTCTGTCCTTGAGTAGTAAAGATGTCCGTTTTAGCAGCTCTGAAATAAAGTTCTAATTAGACTTGTGCCGTTCTATTTATGTGGTCATGTGCATCGTTATTACTGCTTAGTGGTTTAGGCTTCTCCTTACCCAGCAGCCCGGGCAAGTAAAAACAATATGGCCTACAAAATTATTGTGACCAGAGGAAATAATTTATTGCATGCATATAGTGCCAAACATGCAGTATACAATGAATATGTTTTCTGCTTCCCGAACGGTATGTAGCAAAAGAATTAATCTAAATCTAAAATTTCTTGGAACTCTCTCCTCTTTGTCTTTCTATTTCTAGAATTACCTTCTATTTCTAGGATTCATTCTAGGATTGATTTCTAGATCTTCCGCCCACAGTCACAGATGCATTCACATATTCAAAAACTTTCCAATACTATAATGGGAATGTCTACTATAATGACAATTTCACCGACTAGATGTTATTTGAAATTGTTTGAGGAAAACCTGATAAGCCTTAGAAATAAATTTGAAACGGAATTTGCATACATTATATTTGTAATAGACACTTTTTTTTCCGATCTTCTTGTAAAATTCGAATAAGCACTTGATTATAAGAAAACTAATGTAATCGAGATTCCATGCAATTCAGATTTTAGGGAAATATTTAGTAAAATCGAAGTTTCTTGATTTTTACAAATAATTACCTACCAAGTTTGATAATTCTCGGAGAATAGCTTACGAAATTATACCCAGGTTTAGAAGTACTCATCAGTGGGAACAGTTTTTGACATTTATGAATGAAAATGTCTCCTATCAAATAAGGAATTCTGGAATTCAAGTTAAGTTAGTTTTGGAGAATAACTATGTAAAATATTTCTCCTTAACTATTGAAGGTGTTGGCAGAGAAGAAATGCCATATTTTTCAAAGAAAATGTTAAATTATTGTACTATTTTGTTCTTAGATTGCTTATTAATTTCTTATTATTTAATTTTTATTTTATTTTTGTACACTATACGATTCTAAAAAAAATCTCTTCCTATACAAAATGCATTTTATTACTTTATGATAAACTTCTTTTTTTGGCCTAAATGAAAGTTTGAGTTTGACATGCTTGAGTCTCTTTTTTCTCCTATATCAAACCTAATGAAAAGTATTTTTCACTGAAAACTATCGTCTGTTTAAATATGCCTTTCAAGACAAGAAAATATCTCTGACACAAGTTAATAGCTTATTTAAAATAAAATAAAAATTTTAAGGTATACATAATAATTGTTTATTAGTCTTGCAGTAGTACCATATGTTGTTTTGATAAAAACATTCATTTCGTATAGAGACGAAATTCATTTAGTATCAGTCCAGTATATTTATATGCTTACGAATCCCTTAATCATGCTTGCATGCACAGGGTTAGCAAAAAATGAGTTCCCCGTTTCTGAGTACTCTAGAATATGTACTCTTGGTCCAAATGAGAAACAATTGAAACTAAAAATAATTCAAGTGATGCTATAGACATTTATTACATAAAAAATTTTAATGCAAAAATCCGCCTATAGGTGGTTCTGTAATACATATGGTATTTACTTATCTCATTAAGTTCATTATCCGGTATTAGATTCTTGTTTACATATCATGCCTCCGTTGCAAGAAAAAGGGACACTGGTAAAACTGATTTACCAGAACCAGCCGAACTCCATTACAGTACTAAAAGAATTCCTTCGTATGAAGCGAGTAATGTCTGCACGTGCCTTATGATGATCGTTAGCCAGAAATCACCCCTTGTGACTTTTGGTTGTGGGGTTTCCTGAAGGACAAAATCTACTGTTAAATGCCAGAATCTATGCTAGATCTAAACAGTATTCGCCGTCATGTCCTTGATATTCCGTCAGACACATTCCAGTCAGCTGTGGAAAATATGGTTCTGCGATTACAGCATATTCTTGAACATGAAGGGGAACATATTCAGCCCTTTCAATGCTACTTTTATTATTATTTAGCATTATAGAGCATATTAAATGGGATTATATGTATCACAGAGCCACCTGCAGGCTTTGCACTAAATTTTTTTTATGCCATAAATGGCAATTGCAACATTTGAATTATCAGTAGTTCCAATTATATGGAAAAATAGAACGTATTCTAGAGTCCTCTGAAATAGGGAACCTATTTCTTGCTAACCTTGTATATCTCAGGAGTAGTATAAGGGGTTCAAGAACAAGTAACGTTTTAAAAAGTTGCCCAGTTTTACATTTTTTTTAATCTTTGTTTAATTAAAACCTCAAAAAATTGAGCAATAAATAGAAAGACGTTATTATGAATAAGAATAAAACTTTAAGAAACTGAATAGGAGAGACATACATATAAATTGCACAAATATAAATATTTATAGATAGTATGTTGGTTGATGCTATTTATTATATCCATACAAAATTTCCTGATTATATTTAAAACAATATAATACATAACATTTAAAATAAGAACAATATAAAAGAAATTCAAGATTGCATTAATTTGTTAAGTTACAACTTATTTTGGAAAATATATATAGAGTAAAATTTAATAATATTTTTAACTACAGATAACCCTATGTAAAGGTTGAAAAGATAAAATAATTGTATTTTAGAATTTTACATCATTGAATAGAACATTTTTTTAAAGAAAGTAAAAACAAAATATTTAATGTATAATAATTATTTACCAATCAATAAAATAAACTGGGAAGGCCATTCTGTGGTTTTGTTAAATCTTGATGATCTAATACATACATATATATATATATATATATATATATATATATATATATATATATATATATATATATATATAGGTACACTAAATATTAACGCCTTCTTCAACGATATCTATAAGAACTAGAAATAGTTTTAGCTTATCATCAAAAATTCAAATTCATATAATTATAAGCACACGTTTAAGAAATAGAAATTTGTACAATAATTAAAATTTATATTACAAAATTTATATTAAAATTTATATTATAAACACTTTTTACCGGAAAACAGTTTTCTTAACTTTGAACATTTTTTTACTATAAAAATAATTTCCAGCTTTGAAATTTTGTCCGCTCATAAATATTAATAATGAATTGAACTTAAAATTTTCCTTTCAAAATTTCGTGTTCAAAATTAAATACATTCTATTTTACTTAATTCAATTAAAATTTCTTTTTACTAAATTGGGTCATTTCCAAGGTTCTAGTTCAGATAATTAATTATAGTAATATATTTAATTAAGAAGTTACATTTAAGGTGTGATACATCCTCGAGATGTCGTGCTTATATTGAAACAATGTAATTCGAATGAAAAAGGAGTTGATAAAATCATTATTTTAAAATTATATATTCTATATTATTATACATTTTAACTTTTTACAGTAAGAATATTTTACCCAAAAACAAATTTTTTTTGTCTTAAAACATTCGTCTACTTTTTAAAAGAAAAATATAAATCTTAAAATTTTACACATATTTTGCATTTAGTGATTGGTAATGTTATACAGTCCCATTAAGGCGATGTGAACATTACAAAGAAAATTTTTGTAAGTTGTTAATTCACTTTCGAAAATTTATACACATATAAGTTAAAGTATAAAAATTTAAATCACTTTTTATAAAACAAATTTTTTCTATAAAAGCATATCCATATTTTGTATCATATTATCGTATTAATATTTTTCATCATTTATAGAATTTTTGCTATATTTTAAATACTCCGTGCGGTTTCAAATGATTAGCAAATATTCCTAATGAATATTAAAAACATCTGAGAAACCGTTTTAATTTTAAAATTTATTTAGATTATAAAACTCAATTTAAGCTTCGAAAGACCGAGAATTTTATGAAAATTCTACAAAGAGACGTAAATATTTTTCTTATAAATTAATTATTTAGTCTCTCTGTTTCTCTGTCTCTCTCTCTCTGTATATATATATATATATATATATATATATATATATATATATATATATATATATATATATATATATATAATATATATATATATATATTATATATAAAATATCATATAATATATATATATATATATATATATATATATATATATATATATATATATATATAGAGAGAGAGAGAGAGAGAGAGAGAGATTTATGTATATATATATCCAAAATATTTTCATTTTTTTCATTTCGTTTTTGTAATAATAATATCATAATAATAAATCTAAAAAGTAAAAGTTAGCTCTCAAAAAAAAAAAAATTGAAAAATCAACAATTCATTCAGAAAAGTTGAAATTTTAGAAAAAATATTTAACATTAAAAATATATTGAATGTACTTTTATCTGTTTTCAATTTTAATTATTTTATTATGATTATAATTATTTTTAATTTGTTTTGTTATTTTTATTGTGTATGTGGAGAAATTTAATTTTCATAAACGCATTGTGACTGCCATGGTCTACATAATTTTTTCTCTTCTTGTGAAAACAAAAGAAGAAAAATTGACAACTCCAAAACTTATAATTTTATCTGCATAGAAGAAATAAAAATCGAAATCTTTTTTAAAATTGGACATCAAAATTTGTATCCCGATCTAAGTTTCTTCGTAGAAATGGCATTTTTGCAAGTTACAGACCATTCTTCAAATGATAACAGCTACTATTTGTTTGGACAGAAGAATATGCTGTCTGAAATTTTTGTTTGGTTCTAGAATCTTGTCAATTTCCTCTGTATCTGAAATTAATTCATGGCGTCAGCTTTCATGAGGTTCCTCTTCTGTACATTCGTGTAGTACATCAAGTAGTCCTTTCGTAGTCAGCGAAAAGGATCAACTGAAAGAAGAAAAGAAAGTGCATCTAAGTTCTTTTACAATCTGCCAGAAGATATTGTGAACAAACAGTAAATAACTAGTCAGACGGGACGGGATGGAATTTCTTCGTAGAAATGGCAGTTTTGCAAGTAGCAGACAATTCACCAAATGATAACAGCAACTATTTGTTTGGACAGAAGAGTATGCCCCGTCTGAAATTTTTGTTTGGTTATAGAATCTTGTCAATTTCCTCTGTATCTGAAATTAATTCATGGCGTCAGCTTTCATAACGTCCTTCTTGTGTACATTCGTGTAGTACATCAAGCAGTCTTTTCGTAGTTAGCTAAAAGGATGAACTGAAAGAAAAAAGAAAGTGCATGTAAGTTCTTTTAAAATCTGCCAGAAGACATTGTGAAAAAACAGTAAGTAACTAGGCAGGTGGGATAGGATAGAATTTGAGTTCCTTGAAGTAATTCTGTCTTTTTTTTTGTATATTTTTACTGACTTAATCACAACTGAAACAATTCTCTCGTTGGGGATTACTATTAAACATTAAATTGTTTGCAATAGAGGCTTATATGGATTCGATAGGTAGTTTACAACTTGGCAATTTATTGGTGTAATAATTTTAGAGTTATTTTAAATTTTAATATTCATTAATGTTTCGTGTGATGACCGGACGTGATTTGAACATACAACCTTCTGATTTGAGTCAGCAATTTCGTGGTAACTCAATTAGTAGAGGCTGAACTTAATCACACATATATTTATTTACGAGAAAGACATTCTTACACAGTTACCAGAAACAAGTCGACATTGAACAGTATACAGCGAGTATGTTGTGTTGTAACACAGATTTTGCAAAACTGGTAGAAATTTTAACGTTCGGCTAAGTAGCCACCACAGATGTTGAAATATAATTTCTAAAATTACATTTCAAAACTCTGAAAACTATTCATATGTGAATTAATCTTACGTAAACATACAAAGTAAAATATAATGTTTAAAAAATTTGCATAAATAAGAGAACTGGAATATTTTCTTCCAGATGCATTTTATTTTCTCTCCAAATCCTATCCACAGAAAAGTCTTTCAGATAAAAGATATTATTTCGTCTTTAATAAAAATAAAAACTCCATGTCATAGTTTTCAAAAATACAATAAAATTTGTATCATGTATTGTAATTCATTCCAGATATGTAAATGTTGCATGAAAATTACCTTTCTTCTTCTAACAGCTATTTGAAACAATCTCAATTGCTTATTTTCCTGATAAAACGTTCTTTGTCTCCCCCATAACAGTTAATCATCGCAATAGTTGATATACAAACAAAATTATTTTTCTTGCATAACAGGTGATTCATTCCAATGACTTAAGCAGCAAAAATGCGGTGAAAACTTTTGCTGGAACTGTTGCCAAACAGGATCAAGGACAACGTAAAAAGCTACCAACAACGTGACGAATACATTTTCTGATTCATTGTGACTCGACGACACACAAAAGATGTGACTCATTCCCTTCGGAGCAGCGAAAGAAAACAAAAAAAAAAAGAAATCCTTGCCCCTTAATGACTTATGATAAACGTTTCTTGAAAGT
>CM063498.1:134275544-134290544 GCA_032207245.1 Pardosa pseudoannulata | reverse complement strand
CATTCTCGAGAGGAATAGGATAGTTAGGATAAATGATAAATATGATAAATATATAGACTGAAATAGGATGTACAATAAAATATAAAATTATATCATATTATATCTATATATCTATATCTATCTTTTTATCTATCTATCTATCTATCTATCTATCTATCTATCTATCTATCTATATATATATATATATATATATATATATATATATATATATATATATATATATATATATATATATATGTATATATATATATATATATATATATATATATATATATATATATATATATATATATATATATATATATATATATATATATATATATATATATATATATATATATATATATATATATATATATATATATATATATATATATATATATATATATATATATATATATATATATATATATATATATATATATATATATATGTATATATATATGTATATATATGTATATATATATATATATATTATATATATATATGTATATGTATATATATATATATATATATATATATATATATATATATATATATTTATATATATATATATATATATATATATATATATATATATATATATATATATATATATATATATATATATATATATATATATATATATATATATATATATATATATATATATATATATATATATATATATATATATATATATATATATATATATATATATATATATATATATATATATATATGTATATATATATATGTATATATATATATATATATATATATATATGTATATATATATATATACATATATATTTATATATATATATATATATATATATATATATATATATATATATATATATATATGTATGTATAAAGGTTATAATAATACTATAAAAAATAAGTTAACGGGCATTTTTAAGCTTTATCGAAAGAAATTGTTGTTAATATTTCCAATGACTGAGGCACCAATTAATTTTTAAATAATCGAGTAACAGTAACACAACTCACAAGCAATTACAAACATCTATTCCAATTTTTAATAGGCAAAACTAACTCAGGAATAAAAACGCTAAATTGGAAGTATATATTACTTTCATGTATTATTCGAAATTAATGAGATGTAACTTATGAGGGTAGATTATTCAATAGCTTTTGAAGATGCTTAAATCTTGATTGGTTGATAATGCTTCAGCAGAAACCAAAGCATCCGTAGTTACTTGTTGTCTTATAAAGCCATTCTAACCACTTCAACTTTCCTTAAATAAATATCTCCTTTTTTGATTGGATGAAAGATGGCTGAATAGTAGGGCGCTGCTCTTTGGTACCGGAGTTCAAGGGCTAGAATCTTCCTGTAGGTCATTTTGCACCCGAATATTTGAGGGTTTTGGATTCATGTTAACTATTTCAATAGCCGACTGTGAAAACTGCCATTTGTGTTTACTTTCATCTATTATTCGAAAATAATGAGACTTAACTCATGAGTGTAGATTACTCAATAGCGTTTCAAGATCTCAATTAAATCTCAGTTAAATCTTGATTGCATGATATTGCTTCAGCACAAACCAAAGCATCCGTAGTTACTTGTTGTCTTATAAAGCCATTCTAACCACTTCAACTTTCATTAACTGGCTATATATCTCCTTTTTTTTGATTGGTTGAACGATGGCTAAATGGTAGCGCGCTGCTCTTTAGTACCGTAGTTCACGGGCTAGAATACTCCTAATGCCATGGATTTCCTTAGCCATTAGTTTTTAAGTAGTAGGTTCCAGTCTCATTAGCCTTCGTGAGAAAAACAGTAGATTGTCAAGCTAATAACCAAACTAAACCAAAACCTATCTTGCACATGCTCACTTGTACCAGTTTTTCAAGACCCTCAGTTTTTATATACAAAATGTCACAAACACTAACAGTAAACCGTTTTTCGGAATTTGAGAGCTTAAAATTCATAATTGTAGTAACTTAAATAAACTAACAGCAGTCTAAATTTCCCACAATTTTAATTATATAACTTTATTCAATTCAGTTACAAATGTTTTTTTCATTACTGAAAAGTCTAAAATTTCATTTTAAATCTATTAAATTGCAGCTTTTACGTAGATTGTTACCTTAAGTACAGAAAACATATCCATGGAGACTGGCTTCAGGATAGTGGAGCTTTAAAAACACAAATCTTCATCTCAAAGAGAGAAGTTTGAGAAAATGTCTCAGTAAATAAATTCATGACTATGATAAATCTTATTAAAATCCTTCTTAAAGCATTTTTTTTGTAAATTCTAGTTCTATCCTACTCGAACCCAACCATAATCTATAATTCAGAAATGTCAAACGAAGCGCTATAACGACACGAAGCTGACAAGTAAGTTAGATAAATTCATGAATTTTACTGAATATATAAATTAGATTTTCCATTACTTACTCAAAACTTCCAGATAAATTTTCAGAAACTTATTTGTTTATTTTAAAAATGATTATTTATCTGTATACTTTTCTACTTAGTATCATCTTATTTACTTAAAAAATAGATATATAGTAATATCTTTTAAATACTAAAAGCGTCCATTACGAGTTTAAAAATCTGACTTTCTCAAACACTGTGTAATATTTCAATGTATAATATATCAGAGATTTACTTTTCTGTAATTAGTGAGCACAGACATATATTAATGCACCCACAGATACAGAGACACACATGAACACACACACACACACACACACACACACACACACACACACATATATATATATATATATATATATATATATATATATATATATATATATATATATATATAATATATATATATATATATATATATATATATATATATATATATATATATATATATATATATATATATATATATATATATATATATATATATATATATATATATATATACATATATATATATATATATATATACATATATTTATATATATATATATATATACATATATATATACATATACATATATAATTTATATATATATATATATATATATATATATATATATATATATATATATATATATATATATATATATATATATATATATATATATACATATATATATATATATACATATATATATATATATATATATATATATATACATATATATATATATATATATATATATATATATATATAGAGAGAGAGAGAGAGAGAGAGAGAGAGAGAAATAAGTAAAATTAAAATTATTACCTATTTTTAAATAAACATTTTAACAATATCAAAAAAATTATTTTTTAAGTGTAATAAATTTATGCTTATTTAAATTTTGCATTCAGGTTCTGATGACCTAATTTAACAGTTTTTCATGAAACATTCCATAAAAATTTTTATAAATATCTTAGAACGGTCTGTTCCTTAAGGCTCGAAATTCTTCTAATTTATAAACAAATTAAGAATGAGAAGATATTTTTCCTTAAGATGTATGCATGTGTTTATGAACTTTAAGTATCTATGACTTTGAACAATCTCCAAAGACAATGTTATATAGAGCTGGATGAATTTCTTCGAACCTATCTGTATTTCGGAGGAAATTAAATATTCCTTCGAAGGTGATTTTGGGTAAGATAAGAGATACCTGCAATATGAAACTTTAGGCTTTTCTTACAACTTACGAATGACATATGAAAAAGATTAAACAACAGATAAGTTTGATAACAGGAGAGAATAACCTCTATGTTTCTTTAATGCGCATTCTTTTCATTCGGCATGAGTCTCAAATGCCATTGATTAGAACAGCAGCATTCCACCATTCCTGCATCTCAACACAATCTCACAGAAGACCCCCCCTCTCTGGAATTCTCGAAATTCATCTCTCTTCTTGTTTACAGCCAGGAACTGAATGCTGCACCAAGAACGGGAAACGAAGAAGGGAGTGGTGGGTGACTTGTGGACGTTTTCTGCATCTATGAGTTTGTCGCGGGGTGTTCCGTCACCGTGTCGACTACCGAACGCATTCGTCGAAAACAGATGGAGTGTTGGCCTGGCTGCACTAATTGCAGAAAAGTCGCTCTTTGTTAGGAGCATTTTTTTTTTAAAAAGGAGCACTGTTAGAAGACCCCACTCCTAAATTCGGTCCGTCTTCAGGGAGGTAAAGAAAGTATGTGAAACAGGCTCACTCAGCATGAAGGTAAGAAATTTCAGAGATGGATGGGAAGCTGAGGAGATTAAAGTGGCTGTTTCTGTTGAGAGATAGAGATAGTTTTGTGAATATAAAGAATAGCTTTTAATAATAAACAACGTATTTATAAGAATTTGACAGGTAAAACTATACGCGTTTTAACGGATTAATAGGAAAAAAGCAATTAATGCAACTGTTTCTGGAAATTTGTATAAATCGTATTGAAATATTATTTGTACTGTAATATCTTAGTAGCTTGTTATATTTGGGGTAAATATTTGGGTTCTAGGACAATTTATTTACAATTTGTATAAGATATTATTAGGTTCGTATAAGTAGCACTAAGACAACAAATTTAAACAAAACCTAGATATCCAGGAGGATATAAACTAATCAGAGAGTCAGCAGTCCTTGCACCTCGGTTGCAAAATATACAAACAAATATAAATAAATAAATATCACTAAATTATCCAGAGGGGATAAGAATTTCTAACACCGGATATCCCATAATGTACGATAGCTCCACCTAAAGAAATGAAAAAAATCTCATTAGGACATCTTAAACGATACCCAGGGCTTCGCCATCCAAATTATCTCAAAAACTTGTTCCCCTGTTTCATGCGTTTTCTTGCACCGCTCTGGGCTTCTGTTTAATAATACATCAACACTCTTGTGATGGCCAGGAGCTATTGTTCAACTTTTAGAAGATAAAACCTGCCCTTCTGCCTCCGAGATATAAAATCAGACCATTACAACATAATTAGTGAAATACTTTCATTACTCTCTATTATGTATTTCTGCAATATCATCGTGTAAAAACTAAAATTTAAGGAAATTGTGGAAGTAAGAATAATTTTCATAAGAAGAATCATTCAGCATAAAGGTAAAATTTTTGAGAGATAGATAACAGTTTGAACAAATGAGACTGCTTTGCTAAGAGATTGAGATATCTCTTTAAATGTATAGAAGAGCTACTAAGAATAAAAGAGAGTCAGTCCGCAAAGGCAACACTCTCGTAACTAGAGATTTGAATATCTGAGCCTCAAACCTGACTAAGATCCACCGTGTTCTTTAATAATGACTTGGGCACATACAATATGTTCGCGGTCATAATGTGCAAGTTCTCAAACAATAACTCTGAAGGTGACATGCCAAGTTTGGTCCCTACTTCTAAATTACGAAAACCCACTTAAGCTAAGACGTTCTTTCATCCGAGCTGTTCACGTTGAATCACAGAAGAAACTCTTTGTATTAATTCATGTGGACTCTAGTTCACGTGCTTCGCTCGTCCAAGTTGCATTGGCAACAATAACAAAACGAAACTTGCATATTTTGGCTGCTACCATATTACAATCGACATATGTCACTGGTGACTTCTGCGTCATAATGACATCAGAAATCACCGGAAATAGGAATTTAGTACCATAAATATCCCTCTCTGACATCATGATGACGCAGAAGTCACCAGTGACATATGTCGACTGTAATATGGTAGCACCCTTTGACAATTTAAAGTGAATATTTTAACATGTTTGAAAGAATTCATGTTAGAGGTTAATATAAAAAAGTAATTGGTGTAACTATTTCTGAAGATCAAGAATTTTTCCATGAAGTAAGCATTAAGAAAGCAACGTATTAAGTATGCGATTAATTTCACTGATGAAAATCACGCCGATTTCTCGTGTGACAAAATAAACTTTTCTACCAATTAAAGACAACATCACACGCCAACTTGACTCCAAATAAATCGGTTGAAAATTTTTCTCTATTACACGATACAAGAATTTGTGTATTTTTGATCGGGGAAAAGAAATTCTGCCTGTTCTATTATTTTTATTTTGCACTACTTACATAGAGACTTATAGAAAAGATAATAGCAATCTTCTAAACCAAAAAAAAAAAACTGCTAAACATTCAAAGAATAAATACCATTTGCAAAACAGTACATAATGTAAAACCTTAAAACCATATCAACTCAAATAATTTTTCTTTATCTGTTAAGGAACTTCATTTTGTTCAGTCTTGGTGAAAACTCTAATAAGTCATAAGAGAAAAGTCTTGAAAATTTAATTCAGTAAATTAATTTACTGGAGATATTACAATACAAAAGAAGTGGTTAAAATACCTCTCTTTCAAGATTTCGCCTAGTTTTATCACCTTTACTATGAATGTAATGCTTTGGAACTGTGCCAACCGCTGAGTGGGACCGAATTCAAGGCCAAACTGCTCTCCTGTTAAGTAATATAGCTACATTCGTCTTACCATTCCCGAAATCACCCTGTAATATTTTCTTGAATGTTTTCCTTCACTAAATTAAATAAATGTTAAAAAATAGTGAACGACATTTAAATTTCCTATTCAGAACAAGGAAACATTTTCTTACAGTGCATTTAAATTTATATAATGACTGCTGTTACATCTGAATTCCTTTCACATTTATATCCAAATCAAATAGAAAGTTTAACTCCCAAAAAGATCTCTTAGCTATAACTAAATTTGAGTGCAAAATTGGACTATTTTGTCAAAAATTAAACCAAGTTATTCGGAATGGAGGATATAATTTCTGAATAAAGCAGTGAGATACATTCAGAGATGCTAGCTTAAAAATAGATTTCATTGCTAAGCGTAGTTGGTAATTTAGTGCCTGCGTTAGCATGGTAAATCAAAATAAAGCAAAACATGGGGCACGTTGCTTTTTATTTTATAAATAATCAGAAAACCACATAAAGCTAACA
The DNA here is from genome assembly GCA_032207245.1 of Pardosa pseudoannulata. NCBI lineage: Eukaryota > Metazoa > Arthropoda > Arachnida > Araneae > Lycosidae > Pardosa > Pardosa pseudoannulata. The sequence continues at coordinate 134,283,693 of CM063498.1, read as the reverse complement.
CCCTGGTAAAAAATGTTAATTTCCAAACCTACTAAAGTTGACTAAATAAATGTAATATTGACATCAATGTAATATTTTCTGTCTGGTTATAAGAAAGTAATAACCAGACAGAATAACAGACAGACTAACCAGAATAACAAGACAGAATAAGTAATAACCAGACAGACATATAGTGCCTGCGTTAGCATGGAAAATCCAAAATAAAGAAAAACATGGGGCACATTGCTTTTTATTTTATAAATGATCAGAAAATTCCATAAAGCTAACACCCTGGTAAAAAAAATTTTACTTTCCAAACCTACTAAAGTTGACTAAATAAATGTAATATTGACAACAATGTAATATTTTCTGTCTGGTTATAAGAAAGTAATAACCAGACAGAATAACAGACAGACTAACCAGAATAACAAGACAGAATAAGTAATAACCAGACAGACACATAGTGCCTGCGTTAGCATGGAAAATCTAAATAAAGCAAAATATGGGGCACGTTGCTTTTTATTTTATAAATGATCAGAAAATCCCATAAAGCTAACACCCTGGTAAAAAAATGTTACTTTCCAAACCTACTAAAGTTGACTAAATAAATGTAATATTGACATCAATGTAATATTTTCTGTCTGGTTATAAGAAAGTAATAAAACAAGTAGTATAGAGTTTTTAAACATTTCAATTCAGCTTGTTTCAAAAACAGGATTTCTTTCCCTATTAAGATAAAAATGTTATACGTATTGATGCTATAATTTAGCTTACCACCAGAATGTTATTACTTTATAATTCAAGTAGCTTTTTACAATTAATAATGAAATATTCTTTATACAAGTACCTTTTTATTTAGGTTACAACAATAATGTTATTACCTTATAATTCAAGTAACTATTACAATTAATAATGAAATATTTTTTATACAAGTACCTTAATATATATTTTTTTACTTTAAATCTAAATTTAAATTTCTAACTTACTGATGATAGTCTTATTAAATATTCAAAGTCAACAGAAATACGAAATTAAAGGTTAACTTTATATTACACTTACAAAAATATTCTAAACTTTCTGAAAGTTATTCGGGTTTCTTTCATTTATTTTTTATGTTTTTAAAGAATGAGAAATTTTTGTTTTCAATATTAAATCAATTGTATCAAAATTTTATTACTTTGTTGAAGAAGAATTAAAATTAGTTTGAAACTAGCGAAGTACTTTTATATGATTTTTCAAGCTTTTATTTCCTTTCTAAAATTCCTTCTGAATTCTAAAACAGATTATCTTTGTCTAAAAAAGTATAGGCTGCATTCCGTGAATTATCTCAATTCCCCAAAGAATAATTTTTTCAAACAATTGTACGCAAAGGTACTCAATTGTACTCAAAAGTTCTAGAATTATATTTTTTAAGCAGGAGATATAATCCAGACACTTTTTTAAAAAATAATTGGTATTACGCTTAAAGTGAAATAAACATTGATATTTCTTGATAAATTTTTCTATGATAGTCAATACGAATTTTTATATCTCTCTTTTATTTATTTACCTGCATGTAAGCATATTTACTCACAAGTCTTTTGAAAATTTTCTAATAAGATTATTAAATTTTAAATTATTATTCAGGAACTAATAAAAATCCACATTATTACTCAAAGCATTATTAAATTTTAAACTGTTACTAATAATATTACTAAATCTTAACTATTACACATAAGAATATTAATTAAAAATGTTCTTCATAATTATTTTTTTCGTAATCCAGCAGTATTAGGCTTAAATATAAACAAACTATTTATAATTCTTCAGTAAATGAAAAACAAAAAATTGAAACGGCTGAAAAGTTTGTGTTATAATTTACTAACTTTATAATTTGTATTTGCTTGTCAAGGTATATTCACTTAACATTAAACATATAACATATAATTAATATAAAATTGTGACTCATAATAAATTTAAATTGTAATTTACTAATATGCTCTTTTCAAATTCAGTAAAAGTACGTTTATAGTAAAAGAAAACGTTAATAAATTTTGATAAAATAAAGTATTAAACAGTATTAAAATGATTAAAAATATTGTTGAATTCTTAATAACTCGCCTTTATGTACTGAATATATTTGCTTTTCTACATATAAAACAATAAAATTTTTAAATTATTCCGCTTTCGATTGTAAAGTAATTTTTCGTAAGACTATTAAATTTTAAATTATTAATTTCCTAATTCAGTGATATTAAACTTAAAGTGAAATAAAACATTAATAATCCTTGAAAAATCCACCACTGCAATTAAACATCATAATTAAAACGGCTGAAAATTTACACTTTTTATAATACTAGATTTTATAAGGAAAGATAATTATTCTTAACATTTTTAAAACATATTACATAAAATATTATTCAATTTTAAATTATGACTCGCTGAATTATAAAATTGTAAAATATATCTCATATTTTATTCATCTTTAGTACGTTTTAAAGTGAAACAAAATAACGATAATTCTTGAAGAAATTCTACTTGACAAGTTTAAAACTATTGGAAATTTATACGAGATTTTACTAACTTGCTTTTATGTATTTATATTTACTTTTCGGCTTATTTATTTATAAGAATTTAAAATTACTACTCATAAGATATTTAAATTATTACTCTTAAGATTATTGATTTCCCCACATAAAATTATGAAAAAAGGAAAATATTACTCATAACACTTTATTTCAGCAATTTTATGCTTAAATCTAATTACTGGTACTACTTAAATCAGCATCACACTATTAAACAAGTAAAGTGTTCAAGTTATTATTGCTAACTGCATGTATATATAATTAATGATTTATGCATTAATAATTTAATAATCATTTACATTTAACAAAATATTACATATAATTTTATTCAACTATAAATTATGATCGAAAAGAATTAAATTGCAAATTATTACTTATAGCATTTATTTATTTCACTGGTACTTATGAAAAAATGAAAGTAATGAAAAATTGTTTATTTTTCATAAAATCAGCACTACATGCTTTAAACCGAATGAAAGTTATTTTCAGTCATTTTTAACTCGTATCTCTGCGTTCACCAAACAACATTATCAAAGTGAGAATTATATAATATATTCAAACATGTAATAATGAAGAAAAGTTTGACGGCAAGTTTTAAAATAAATCCAAAATAACATTTCTAGATGAATTATTTTTAATAAATTAAGAAAATATCTGAGTAGATTTTTTATGGGACAGATATAAACTAGATTTCAACATATATGCTTACGAAGTTTAACAAAATAATAAATTATATATATTTTTTTAACCTCTCTTTTTTCTTAAACGTTGAAAAACATTGTTATTTCTTTTAAGAAATTAAACATGATACGAATAAAATGGTTGAACATTTTTTAGAGTTACTACATTTTTACATAATTTCTTTTTTTTCTGGTCATGGTAATAATTTAAAAGACATTTTGACTAGTTATAGTCATATTATTATTAATTTAATATCTAATGGTAGTTTTGTAATAAGAATAGTTAATGTTGTTATATAAAATATATAAGATATTAAAATTTACTACAGTTTTTTTATTAAAACGCTATACTACAATATTCTTTAAAAATGCTCGTACAACATACTAACCAATTGCATTTTTCTCCATTTTATCTTTAGAATATATACAGAAACATAAATGGATATAGTTTTTCACTTACTTGAAATTCTATATATATATAAGACAATTTATTAAATTTTAACGACGTTTTAGCAATATTTTTATGTTTCACGCATCAAATATTTCGTAACTCAGAAAATACTGTCCGGTTTTAAAACACATACCAGTTTTGTGACAAAAATTATTATAGACAATCTCCAAAATTTTATACGTTGTAATAAAATAATTATTCTATTATAAAAATATCTTTTGATAATGAAACTTATACCTAACTCGATTTCATAATCTTTCCAGATTTTTAAATATAAAGAGAAACAAAAATGGATTTCAGTTTTCACTTACCTTAAATTTCATACACATAAGGAAATTGTTTCAGTTTATATATTTCAGTTTGAGTAATTTTTTTATGTTTCATGGAATTAAATCTTTTATAACTCGGGAAAATTCCATGCGATTTTAAAAAACATTAAAATATTAATGTTATTAGAAAAATTCCTTTTCAGACTGAAACTTATACCTAACTCGATTTCAGAATAAAATATCATTTTATGTTTTGGCCCAAAAATCTGAAATTCTGTTGTTTTAAAGGTCCCCCTTACAAGTTAATGTAGAATGTATATTACAGCATGCATCCTTCCCTAATATTAAAAAAAATCATACATAATTATTTATGAAATACTGCTTTGCAAGATTCAAGTGGCTAAAACTTTTATGTAACTATTACAAACTCTCTTTTATGTATTTATGTGTTGGATATTTCACACAACTTTTTAACTGATTAGTCATAGGAATAATGACATTTTACGTTATTTCTCAAAATATTTTCATTTTAGGGGAATTATGCATAAAATGAAACAGCATGTGGATTAATCTTAATAAAATTCAGAAAAGCAAGATTAAAGTGGCTGAAATTTTCCTGGAGTTATTACTATCTCGCTTTTATGTATCTTTATGTTGGATATTGATTCAAACAACTTTTTAACTGATTAGTCATAGGAATAATGGTATTTTATGTTATTTCTCAAATATTTTCATTTTAGGGTAATTATGTACAAAATGAAACAGTATGGGAATTACTCTTCATAAAATTCAGAAAAGCAAGATTAAAGTGGCTGAAATTTTCTTCCAGTTATTACTGTCTCGCTTTTATGTATTTATATGTCGGATATTTACTCAAAAACTTTTTATAGCGTTATAAATAATTTTATATTTTATGTAAATTTCATAAAAATAAAATTTTGGAGAATATCAGATAGATGAGAATTTCGCATCCTGATTCCGGAACAGTTTCTTTATCATTTCCCCCTAAACATAACTAAAATATTCAGAACGATTGAAAGCCGATAAAAGTAAAAGAGGAATTATGGAGATTATTTATGTCGGCTATATTTCTATTTCTAATATAATATAATGATTAACATCATTATAAAAATTCAAAAAAATTAAAAAGAAAATGTAAGCCATGAAGCTTTTTGTGTGTTATCATCATATATTTTAGATGTTTGATAACACGCACGGCGCATCACGAAATTGTTTATAAGAGTTTACCATTAGCATTATTGAAATGTGACAAGAGCAATTTTGTGTTTTTAGCAAATATATGCACGAAACATTTTCTTCGTTTTCCTACGATTTTCATTACTGTCATGCTACCAAGCGTTTATAATTTTTTATAGCAATTAACAGTTGGGAAAAAAATCCAAAAACGAAGGTATTAGGAGTTTTTCAAAATGACAAAAGTATAAAATGTCGTATTTGATTCCTGAATATATTGGTAATAGACATTAATTTTTTTTTTACATTTTTACCTTTATCGTATATAGATAGTTTTTTTAAATTAAACCAAAATTTGTTGCTAAATGTTAATGCAAAGTATGCTTTCAAAGAGTTAGGCGCGTCACGAAATTGTTTATAAGAGTTTACCATTAGCATTATTGAAATGCGACAAGAGCTATTTTGTGTTTTTAGCAAATATATGCACGAAATAACATCCCATCTTTCGTTTTTCTACGATGTTTATATACACTTACCGTCATGCTACCAAGAGTTTATAATTTTCTTTAAAGCGATCAACAGTTGAGAAAAAAAACAGAAAACGAAGGTATCAGGAGTTTTTCAAAATGCCAAAAGTATAAAATCTCGTATTTAATTTCCGAATATACTTGAAATGGACATTCACTTCTTTTTTTACCTTTCTAAATTTATTGCATATAAATATTTTTTTTAAATTAAACCATAATTTGTTGCTAAATATTCCTGCAAAGTATGCTTTCAAAGAGTTAGGTACGTCACGAAATTGTTTATAAGAGTTTACCATTAGCATTATCGAAACGCTACAAGACCTGTTTTGTGTTTTTAGTAAATATATGCACGAAATAACATCCCTTCTTTCGTTTTTCTACGATTTGTACACTTTTTGTCATGCTATCAAGCGTTTATAATTTTCTTTGTATCAGGAGTTTTTCAAAATAACAAAAGTATAAAATCTCGTATTTGATTCCCGAATATACTGGAAATGAACATTCACTTTTTTTTACCTTTTTACCTTTATTGTATATAAATATATTTTTTTTTCAAATTAAAACACAATTTGTTGCTAAATTTTCCTGCAAAGTATGCTTTCAAAGAGTTAGGCATGTCACGAAATTGTTTATAAGAGTTTATCATTAGCATTATTGAAATGCGAAAAGAGCTATTTTGTGTTTTTAGCAAATATATGAACGAAATAACATCCCTTCTTTCGTTTTCCTACGATGTGTTCACTTACCGTCATGATACCAAGCGTTTATAATTTTCTTTATCGCGATTAACAGTTGGGAAAAAATCCGAAAACGAAAGTATCAGATGTTTTTCAAAATGACAAAAGTATAAAATCTCGTATTTGATTTACCAATATACTGGTTATATATATGGCTTATATTTCAAGTTCATTAACTTTTTTTTTTACTTTTTTATTTTTATTGTATATAAATATATTTTTTTCAAATTAAACCACAATTTGTTGCTAAATGTTTCTGCAAAGTATGCTTTCAAAGAGTTAGGCACATCACGAAATTGTTTATCATAATTTATCATGAGAATTATTAAATTACAAAAATAATTATTTCATGTTTTTAAAAAAATATATGCACGAAACAATATATTTTACCCATTTTTGAGTGTTTTATATTGTTGTCAAACAAACAATAGTATATAATATTTAGTACAGTTAGGATTCTAGACTTGGTTTCTAAAAGAATTCTATAACCAGGCCCAAAAAGTTACAATAAATATGTATGTTCAGGGCAGTTGCCAAAATTTATATTCGGAGGAGGACATTGTTTTTTGTGCAGGATACTTCAATAAAACTACAGCTTTACTAATGCATGTATACTCCTAATGAATAAAGTAATGTAATTTTAAAATATCAAAATAATTTTAAAATAATATAGAAATTTATAGCTTTGAATCAATAATGTAGTAAATGCCCAATGAATTTAATAGCAAAATTAGCATTTATAAACTATAAATAGTATTAAATTTTAATTTCTAAAGCAGAAGTCTAACTAAAGAAAAGGAATAATTTCGAAAGTAAATGAAAATGTTCACATTTTTACATATAAATTATAAAATATGCTCTTTTTGAAATTTGAGCCAAAATATTTTCACAATTTCTTCCGATTGTGTAACAATATCTGATGAGTGACCAAAAGTGCTGATCAATCTGTTCTTGGATGTCGAATCCAATTTGCACCTACTTCTTAACTCAACGTACTGTTCATAGCCCTTTGTTGTCTATGCACATTTAGGCAGATGACACACCCACACACCTTCTTCCCACGAAACAGTCTTTAAAAATTTCGGAGAGGGACTGGTCCCTTAAATCCCTCTCCTCCAGCCTTGTGTGTGTTTGTCAGTCACATACAGATTACTTATTTCATTTGTAGACTGAGGATACAACCTCTTAACGCAAATATAACTTTGTGAGCAACACATTAAATACTTTGTTTCTGAAGTGTTATATAGTTTTAAAAAATAAAATACAAATTCAAGTTCTGATTAGATAGAATGTAAAAAATTTTATTTATAATTTTTAAGTTTAATTACAAGGAACTCAAAGTGGTATATTAGATTTTATTAGCACTAAAATATGTTTCTACTGTGAAATTTTGATTAAAACTAATTAATATGAAGCAAGTAGTAACGTTTCCTCTAAAATATTAAATTTCTATATATTAATAAAAGATGACAAAAAAAGTTATTTTCAAAAACAGCAACAGACAGTGTCAGTGTATAAATTTTCCTCAGCACTATTTTTAATAAATTTATGAGAACACACAATTGATTTTTTTATTTAAGATTAATTTTTACGAAAGAACTCAATCTAGAAGAATAAGCAAAAACTTCATTAATTTATTTACTAATAATACAGTTCATTAAATTATTCACTAGTTACGACAGTTTAAGTAATCCCGTATTAAAAATTTTCCTAACTAGAAGAAAAAGCAAGGATTTTTCCAAAAGTTC
>CM063498.1:134258044-134270544 GCA_032207245.1 Pardosa pseudoannulata | reverse complement strand
AGAATATTTTAGAAAGTGAGATTTATTTATTAGATTTTGAGGTAGGATCGTAACCAATATCAGTCATTGAAGTTAAACTTTTCAAAATCCTTATTATTTCAGTTTTTATAGACCATCCATTTAAGATTTCAATAGCTAGTAGTGTAAATGACTAAGAGATTAAAAATTGCAAACTTTCTTTGGAATATTTTAGAAAGTGAGATTTATTTATTAGATTTTGAGGTATGATCCTAACCTATATCAGTCATTGAATTTAAACTTTTCTAATCTTTTTTATTAGTTCAGTTTTTATATACCATCCATTTAAGATTTCAATAACTAGAAGTGTAAATGACTCAGAGATTAAAACCTGAAAACGTTCTTTTAGAATATTTTAGGAAGTGAAATTTATTTATTAGATTTTGAGGTATGATCCTAACCTATATCAGTCATTGAATTTATACTTTTCTATTTATAGACCATCCATTTAAGATTTCGATAACTAGAGGTGTAAATGACTAAGAGATAAAAATTGCAAATGTTCTTTTAGAATATTTTAAGAAGTGAGATTTATTAATTAGATTTTGAGGTATGATCGTAACCAATATCAGTCATTGAATTTAAACTTTTCTAATCCTTATTTCAGTTTTTATAGACCCCCCATTTAAGATTTCGATAACTAGTAGTGTAAATGACTAAGAGATTAAAAATTGCAAACTTTCTTTTAGAATATTTTAGGAAGTGAGATTTATTTATTAGATTTTGAGGTATGATCCTAACCTATATCAGTCATTGAATTTAAACTTTTCTAATCCTTTTTATTATTTCAGTTTTTACAGACCATCCATTTAAGATTCCGATAAATAGAAGTGTAAATGACTCAGAGATCAAAAATTGCAAACTTTCTTTTAGAATATTTTAGGAAGTGAAATTTATTTATTATATTTTGAGGTATGATCCTAAGTTATTAGTCATTGAATTTAAACTTTTCAATTTATAGACACTCCATTTAAGATTTCGATAACTAGTAGTGTAAATGACTAAGATATTAAAAATTGCAAACGTTCCATTAGAATATTTTAGAAAGTGAGATTTATTTATTAGATTTTGAGGTAGGATCGTAACCAATATCAGTCATTGATGTTAAACTTTTCAAAATCCTTATTATTTCAGTTTTTATAGACCATCTATTTAAGATTTCGATAACTAGAAGTGTAAATGACTCAGAGATTAAAAATTGCAAACTTTCTTTTAGAATATTTTAGGAAGTGAAATTTATTTATTAGATTTTGAGGTATGATCCTAACCTATATCAGTCATTGAATTTATACTTTTTCTAATCTTTTTTATTGTTTCAGTTTTTAAAGACCATCCATTTAAGATTTCGATAACTAGAGGTGTAAATGACTAAGAGATAAAAATTGCAAATGTTCTTTTAGAATATTTTAAGAAGTGAGATTTATTAATTAGATTTTGAGGTATGATCGTAACCAATATCAGTCATTGAATTTAAACTTTTCTAATCCTTTTTATTATTTCAGTTTTTTACAGACCATCATTTTTAAGATTTCGATAACTAGAAGTGTAAATGACTAAGAGATAAAAAATTGCTAATGTTCTTTTAAAATATTTTAAATAAGTGAGATTTATTTATTAGATTTTGAGGTATGACCCTAACCTATATCAGCCAATGAATTTAAACTTTTCTAATCTTTTTTATTATTTCAGTTTTTATTGACCCTCCATTTAAGATTTCGATAAGTATACTCGGTGTAAACTCAATAGGCACTTCAAGGTCACTGATTTTTCCCCGATGACCAACTGTAACTATGGTAACGACAGTTGGGGAATGACTTTACTCTTTTTTCCCACTGTGTTAAGGGGTGTCATGCATCGTGTGGGCGCTCCGTGCATGATGAAAGTATGTTTATTTAGACTACACTTTGAAGAATACTTAATACTTTACACAAAATTTTATGAGTAATTTCAGACCTGTTTCTAAGTTCATAAATTTAAGATATAATCCCATTTCATAAAATTACAAATTACAATTAAAAAAATGTATGTTATATTCTAATTCGTAAGATTTAAAAAATTCTACTTTTTTTTTCCACACACAGTTGCATTATTTACAGAAATAATATCATTAAGATGATTGATTATTTCGCTAATTTTAATGAGTAATTAGTTATAATTTCTCACTATTTTTCTTTATATTTGTATGATTCTTTTAATTTAAATATCAAAAGTATTTCTTAATAATTAATTTATTTAAGAGAATGTAGTTCTGAAATTCCTTAAATTTAAGTTGTATGTTAATAAGTATATTATGAAGTTATGTGGACCATAGTAAAGTTTCTATTCCAGAATTGTACTGTATTAATTATTTTATGATTTTACAAGAATTGAAAGAGGTCTTAATGCAATAACAATATTTTGTATAATTTTATTATGTATTTAAAGATGTATGGTCTGTTAACACATTTTTAGAAAGTGAAAATTTCTTTAGAAGGTAGAGATTCATAATGTTTTAGTAAGAATTCTAAATTAAAATGAATTTTTGTATTTTTAAAAAAACATCTGTGATTTATTATAACCATTTTATACATATTGTTAAACTGTTCTTTATGTAGTTAACGCATTTATGCACAACTGAAAAATTTTGACTTATAATAATAAAGCAAGTCGTCTGAACGTATTGGAATCAAATCCTCAACTGAAGTGCTGAAAATAAGTGTGAATGCACAGGCTTCTTGGTCGCTACCATAGTAACCGATGACTGGAGAAACGAGAAAGTGTGACCTTGAAGCGCCAATAGATTTTACATGGACTATAGTAGTGTAAATGACTAAGAGATTAAAAATTGCAAACGTTCTTTTAGAATATTTTAGAAAGTTAGATTTATTTATTAGATTTTGAGGTATGATCCTAACCTATATAAGTCATTGAATTTAAACTTTTCTAATCCTTTTTATTATTTCAGTGTTTATAGACCATCCATTTAAGGTTCCGATAACTAGAAGTGTAAATGATTAAGAGATTTAGAATTACAAATGTCCATTTAGAGGTGAACTAAAAATCCCTTCTATATAAAATTTACTTTGTACTTTACTAAAAACTTGAAATTAAAGTGTAAAAGGTGTTATTATTTTAAAATAAAGTGTAATATTACTATATCGACTTAAATATTTTTACGACAGAAGAACTAAATTCACAATTCTCTGAAGCTCTATACCTAACTTAAATTCTAAAGCAGAGTTAAACTTTTTTGGAATTTATTTTGTTGGACAAGATATTTTACTTTAGGATCCTATAAATATAAGTAATTTCTTATAATAAATGGAGTTTAAACTATTTAACTGATTAAAAAAATGAAAAATTACTTTCGAATGTACATTTATTAATACTAGCAAATGGCTTATTAATATATATTTTATAGCTTTAAAAAAATATAAAAAAAAAATATTTAAAATATAAAATACTGTAGATATTTAAAAAAGTATATGTATTAGTACTATATGTACTAAAAACTAGAACTGAAATTTTAATAAATTATCCCCTGTATAATAGGGCATGAAATTGTTTAAATTTATAATTCGTGAATGCTTATGATACAAATATAGTAAACTTGCTCCTATTTTACCAAATTTTTTCATATTTTTATATTCTGTCTGCATAATGTTCTAAGTACTGTAAATTGCCCAAATTCCTGAGGGTCGATTTATATTAAGCAGAAAAAAATACATGTTCTAATAAACAAAAAAAAAAATGAAAAATTTCTATGCTTTAAAGAATTTTTTTTTATCTGTATGAATATGCATTCAATTCTCACAGAGATCAATACAGTTAATAAAATTTCCCTCTATAATCAAATGCTAGAGCCGAAAGGCATTTCAAGTATTATTTTTTGCTCGGTGATTTCTAACACTAATTTTCCTCTAAGTTATGCTTTTAGTCCCTGGTATGCATTTGATCCAAAAACTTCTCTGAACATCTCTGTTATCTATTTATTATTTTCTCTTTTGCATCAGGCAAATTCAATAAAATGTATAAATACACTACGAAAATATGTCTTTATTTTTGTTTGCAATAAATATCATTTCTGAAATTGCTTTCAGGGTAAGTTGTTAAAAGATATTCGTTCAAAATGCTTTATAGATATCCAAATAAGATAAAAAACTAGGATAAAATCTTATCGTGCTTATTTACTTTGAAAATAGTTTATGGAAAAAAAAGTAAAATATTATTTTTTAAAAGAAATATTGAAATTTAGTGAAATGTTTGGAATATTTCATAAATGTTTAGGAGTACTGCAGGTGTTTTGGTTTTTAACACAAAGCAATATATTAGTCAAATAACATAGAATTAAAAAAATACATATTCTTACACTTTGTTATAACATAACTGTGTATTTTGTAAGATTATTTTGCAATCAATACCTTTTCTAAAATTTATTTTACGGTACTGAAATGAAATTTGGCCAAAATTTTATTCATTTCTAACTAAGATTTACCAAAGTCTAATTACTTTAAGTTTATCAATATTGATGACTTATACAAAAAAAAATATTGAGGGTGTTTCAGAGGAAAAAATAAAATTGTTTATAAAATTTTGAATACTTGAGTTGAAAAAGTATTGCAAATAGTTTAGTTCTCTCAAATTGAGTTAATATGTTACTTACATGCTGGACAAATGTTGTTGAAATATATTTATTCACTCAAATTTGATGCTGAACATTTATTATAAATCTAGACACTTCACATTTATTAATATTGAGTACCTTCACAAGAAAATTATTGAGAATTTTCAAAGTCAAATATAAAATAGTTAGCAAATAGTTTAGTTTTCAAATTGAGTTAATATGTTACTTATGCTGGACTAATATTATTGAAATATATTCATTCAAATTTCATACTGAATGTTTAGTACAAATCTAGACACTTCACATTAATTAATATTAATGGCTTTTACAAGAAAATTATTGAGACATTTTCAAATGAAAAAAAAATATTTTATTTACAAATTATTGTATATTTGAGTTTAAAAAGTATTGCAAAGAGTTAAGTTCTTAAATTGAGTTAAAATGTTACTTATATGCTAGAGGAATATTATTAAAATATATTCAAATTTCATACTAGACGTTTACTACAAATCTAGATACTTCATCTTTATTAATATTAATGACCTTTACAAGAAAATTATTGAGAGTAGTTTTCAAAGTAAAAAATAAAATTTTGAATATTAAAGTTTAAAAAGTAATACATATATATTAGTCCATAAATGGGGTTATTATATTACTTATATGTTAGACTAATATTATTGAAATATATTCATTCAAATTTCATACTGAAAGTTTAGTACAAATGAAAATGTTTAATGCAATTTATTAAATATTTCTTATACCTTAAAATCTGGTTAATATTTTAAATCTCCTTTCAATTCATTGTTTTATAGATAATTTAAATGAAAACATTTATATTTGATAAAACATTGATTAATGTTCAGAAATAGAACCATCCATTAAAAAGTCTAGTTTCATATGGATGTTTGAGAAAACTTTTTCCAATTAAACAAATCCTTTTTAGTTTTTACTAATTTAAATAGTTTCCTAGTTTAAATAGTTTGCTTAAAAGCCATATTTTGTTGATAAAGAAAATTTATATTCAGATACCATTGTTTGAGATACATTTCCTAATAAACAGATAGGTTTTAGATATTTCCTAGTTTACGTGATTTACTTAAACGTCATGTTTTGATAAAGAAAATTATAATGTCTGCACGACAATTGATTTTGATAAATATTATTATATCAAAGAAAAAAAATTACTGCTCTGTTATATAAAATTACTATTTTTAAGAAAAATGTTAACAGTGTAATACATATTTGTTCATAAACTTTCGTATCGAATAAAATTAGAAATTAAGATAAAATTTATTCTTCTTGTTTAGATATTATTTGTTATTTTCATACAATTCTTTCAAATCAAATTCAATGCAATATATTTTAGAATATTTTAGCATGATTTGTAAAATTTTAATATATTAAATAATTTTTTATTCCTTTAATTACTATACGTATACGACATACGAGAAAATAAAATGGTACAAATTATTGTATAAAAGTATTGTTATTTGAAGAGTTATACTCTTTTAAAACAAATTTATTCTTCTGTGTAGATATTATTGGTTATTTTCAGCCTCCAATTCTTTTCAAATCAAAGATTTCAATGCATATATTCTGAGAAAATATTTTAGCATGAGTTTGTAAGATTTTTTAATATCAGATAAAATAATTTTTTATTCCTTTAATTACTATACAAGTATACGACATTACGAGAAAATAAAAATTGGTACAAATTATTGTATAAAAGTATTGTTCTTTGAAGAGTTATACTCTTTAAAGAACAAAATTAACTCTTTAAAGAACAAATTTATTCTTCTGTATATAGATATTATTTGGTTATTTTCAGCCTACAATTCTCTTCAAATCAAATAGCCTTTCAATGCAATATATTCTGAGAATATTTTAGCATGAGTTTGTAAGGAGATTTTTAATATCAGATCAAAATAATTTTTTATTCCTTTAATTACTATACAAGTATACGACATTACGAGAAAATAAAAATTGGTACAAATTATTGTATAAAAGTATTGTTCTTTGAAGAGTTATACTCTTTAAAGAACAAAATTAACTCTTTAAAGAACAAATTTATTCTTCTGTGTATAGATATTATTTGGTTATTTTCAGCCTACAATTCTTTTCAAATCAAAGAGCCTTTCAATGCAATATATTCTGAGAATATTTTAGCATGAGTTTGTAAGGAGATTTTTAATATCAGATCGAAATAATTTTTTTATTCCTTTAATTACTATACAAGTATACGACATTACGAGAAAATAAAAACTGGTACAAATTATTGTATAAACGTATTGTTCTTTGAAGAGATATACTCTTTAAAGAACAATTGCCACTGAAAATAATCATTGTTATCAGCGACTATTTTTATTTAAAGTACGGCATTCATTTTAAAAGAAAACTGCGTAAATTTAACTGCATAACTGCATAAACATTTTTAGAAAGTAAATTGTAAAATAATAGTTTTATAATTGACTACTATTTGCGTGGTTTCAATATTTCCCTAGATATTTATTTTAGTCTGAAATTTGAAAAGCTATTCAAATGCAAATAATATACTTGTTACTAAGTCGAATTAGTTTTCTCGATTTTTTTTTAATTCATTCACCCCATTTAAAACTTTTTTAATAGCTTAAAGAGTATATTTATTTTTAATTCCCATATCCCAGCAGTAATGCTTCAGGGGGAACAGATGAAAATTCTTCATTCATATTTGTCTAAAAGTACATTTTAAAAAGTAACAGATAATCTTTTCTGGAATAAAAATTTTACATGCTTTCATACGTACTTAAAAGACATTCTCATAATTTGTTTCGCAGTTATCAGTGTCGTTTCAAAATTTCTCAGAAATAAAATGATTTTCATAGTTTTCTAATAAAAATTCCCATATAAAATATAAAACAAATACTATAAAATTACAGCAGTTAACTGATAATTAAATATTTTCGTGTCTTAACAATCAAGTAAAGTAAACTATAGTTAACTACACAAAAATACATGATACCTTAATTTTGGGTTTTAAGTATTTTGCTGTGCAAATAATTTATGAAAATAGAATAGAATTTTATGTACTCTATAAAAGGAAAATATTGAATTAAGTATAATATTGAGTATAATATAGATTTGAGTATATTGAATTGAGCATAGTAATAAACTGAGTATATTGAATTGAGAATAAAATAATTGAATTAGAGTTTTTACAAGAAAGTTTCTAAGATAACAAAATCTGTTAATACATTTTTATATTCACTATATCTAAAATTGTTACCTAGTTGTAACGTTAAAATATTAGCCTTACGACATTTCTGAACAACATTCATTGTTTAAAAACCAAAATTAAGAAGAAATTAAATTGCATAATAATGATATTTTTATTTGAAAGTAACAGTATAACTCATGTTTTACGAAGCAACATAAGACTTACAAAAGTAAATAAAATCGCGAGATTAAAAAAAGGATAAAATTTAAACGAAATACAATATTTTGGAAACGAGGAAGATTTTCAACTCTATTAACAAGTTCAGAAAAAGAAGGAGGCCAACAGATTGGAAAACGTTTAAACCCACCTTAAAAGTAGTTGGAGCATTTGTGTATAATCTGCAGTGTAGAATAATATGTTTTCTGGTTCAGAAGCATCACCAAAAGTTCAATTGTGCATAGATCAAAAATACTTACAATTTAAACGCTGATTAATTGTTGGAAAGAACCTTTCTGTAGATGGTGCCCAGATGCTAGAAATTCAGCATTCCAATCCAATACAGTTATTTCCCTAGAAACTTGTTTCCAGTGAAATGCTGTGACAGATATCATTAAATCGATATAAACATAATACGTTTGTCGAAATATTGTCACACAGGCAGTAAGAAAAATCATGAAATTTTTAGTATATTATTTTAGTACAGTGTAGAAAAATATGATATCAGGTTTAGAAGTATCTAAAAGTTCAATTATGCATAGATAAAAAATACTTACAATATAAATGCTGATTAATTGTTGGAAAGAACTTTTTTGTAGATGTGCCCAGATGCTAGAAAGTCACCATTCCAATCCAATACAGTTATTACCCTAGAAACTTGTTTGAAGTGAAATGCTGTGACAGATATCATTAAATCGTTGCAAATATTGTCACTATAGGCCCAAACGTAAGAAAAATCATGAAATTTTTAGTATATTATTTTAGTACAGTGTAGAAAAATATGTTCAGGTTTAGAAGTATCTCCAAAAGTTCAATTGTGCATAGATAAAAAAATACTTACAATTTAAATGCTGATTAATTGTTGGAAAGAATTTTTTGTAGATGTGCCCAGATGCTAGAAAGTCACCATTCCAATCCAATACAGTTATTACCCTAGAAACTTGTTTGAAGTGAAATGCTGTGACAGATATCATTAAATCGTTGTAAATATTGTCACTATAGAAACGTAAGAAAAATCATGAAATTTTTAGTATATTATTTTAGTACAGTGTAGAAAAATATGTTATCAGGTTTAGAAGTATCTCCAAAAGTTCAATTGTGCATAGATAAAAAATACTTACAATTTAAATGCTGATTAATTGTTGGAAAGAACCTTTTTTGTAGATGTGCCCAGATGCTAGAAAGTCACCATTCCAATCCAATACAGTTATTACCCTAGAAACTTGTTTGAAGTGAAATGCTGTGACAGATATCATTAAATCGTTGCAAATATTGTCACTACAGGCCCAAACGTAAGAAAAATCATGAAATTTTTAGTATATTATTTTAGTACAGTGTAGAAAAATATGTTATCAGGTTTAGAAGTATCTCCAAAAGTTCAATTGTGCATAGATAAAAAATACTTACAATTTAAATGCTGATTAATTGTTGGAAAGAACTTTTTTGTAGATGTGCCCAGATGCTAGAAAGTCACCATTCCAATCCAATACAGTTATTACCCTAGAAACTTGTTTGAAGTGAAATGCTGTGACAGATATCATTAAATCGTTGCAAATATTGTCACTATAGGCCCAAACGTAAGAAAAATCATGAAATTTTTAGTATATTATTTTAGTACAGTGTAGAAAAATATGTATCAGGTTTAGAAGTATCTCCAAAAGTTCAATTGTGCATAGATAAAAAATACTTACAATTTAAATGCTGATTAATTGTTGGAAAGAACTTTTTTTGTAGATGGTGCCCAGATGCTAGAAAGTTCAGCATTCCAATCCAATACAGTTATTTCCCTAGAAACTTGTTTGAAGTGAAATGCTGTGACAGATATCATTAAATCGTTGCAAATATTGTCACTATAGGCCCAAACGTAAGAAAAATCATGAAATTTTTAGTATATTATTTTAGTACAGTGTAGAAAAATATGTTATCAGGTTTAGAAGTATCTCCAAAAGTTCAATTGTGCATAGATCAAAAATACTTACAATTTAAACGCTGATTAATTGTTGGAAAGAACCTTTTTGTAGATGGTGCTCAGATGCTAGAAAGTCACCATTCCAATCCAATACAGTTATTTCCCTAGAAATTTGTTTCCAGTGAAATGCTGTGACAGATATCATTAAATCGTTGCAAATATTGTCACTACAGGCCCAAACGTAAGAAAAATCATGAAATTTTTAGTATATTATTTTAGTACAGTGTAGAAAAATATGTTATCAGGTTTAGAAGTATCTCCAAAAGTTCAATTGTGCATAGATAAAAAATACTTACAATTTAAATGCTGATTAATTGTTGGAAAGAACCTTTTTGTAGATGGTGCCCAGATGCTAGAAATTCAGCATTCCAATCCAATACAGTTATTTCCCTAGAAACTTGTTTCCAGTGAAATGCTGTGACAGATATCATTAAATCGTTGCAAATATTGTCACTACAGGCCCAAACGTAAGAAAAATCATGAAATTTTTAGTATATTATTTTAGTACAGTGTAGAAAAATATGATATCAGGTTTAGAAGTATCTCCAAAAGTTCAATTGTGCATAGATAAAAAATACTTACAATTTAAATGCTGATTAATTGTTGGAAAGAACCTTTTTTGTAGATGTGCCCAGATGCTAGAAAGTCACCATTCCAATCCAATACAGTTATTACCCTAGAAACTTGTTTGAAGTGAAATGCTGTGACAGATATCATTAAATCGTTGCAAATATTGTCACTATAGGCCCAAACGTAAGAAAAATCATGAAATTTTTAGTATATTATTTTAGTACAGTGTAGAAAAATATGTTATCAGGTTTAGAAGTATCTCCAAAAGTTCAATTGTGCATAGATCAAAAATACTTACAATTTAAACGCTGATTAATTGTTGGAAAGAACCTTTTTGTAGATGGTGCCCAGATGCTAGAAATTCAGCATTCCAATCCAATACAGTTATTTCCCTAGAAACTTGTTTCCAGTGAAATGCTGTGACAGATATCATTAAATCGATATTTGGAAACATCGTTCCTTTATCCCACTGATACATTCTGTCGTTGCAAATATTATCACTACAAGCCCAAACGTAAGAAAAATCATGAAATTTTTAGTATATTATATAGTGACAAAAGGACATTTAATCTGTGTAATTAACATAGTTAGGCATCCCATTTACATGCAATGAATCTTGAATCCATTTAAGTTTAACTACACGATATCATCCTGTGAAACAGAACACTCTTCTGGTGAATAATGCTGGAAAGTTAAAATTTTATTTAATCTTCATAGATAGTAAAATCCTGTCCAAACATTTCAAGTTAGATTACCACCATTTGTGAAAAAAGTAGTTTTAAACTCTTTATAAAAATCATTTTAATAAGTTATAAAATGATGCAGAAATAGATTAGTAGCATAGATGCTGCAATAGATTTCCAACAGGAAGGTTTTAGTAATCGTGAAATATGAAACTTCATATACAAGGTGTTACAAATACTAGATTTTGAATAATCACCATTAAATTCATGATTATACAAAATAACTAGGTTAGTAGGTGGAACAACATAAAAACACAGTATGTATGAAAACTAACAGTTCTATTACCTCAAATAATACAAACGAGGAGTCTTCTTTAAGTTCTTCTAAAATTATTTATTTAAAACTTTTATATATTTTCTGAAGTTAGTTTCTGAAAACTCCAGAAGCATAAACTGGTAGCTCTAATATCTGGACAACTTTTGACAGTTTTCTAAGTAAAATTAGTTGTTTAGAAAAAATATAAAACACTTAATGAAATTGAAAAAAGTTGATTCATCTGTAATTTTAAATAATATATTTTACTCAGAATGGAAATTGATGTATGACAGCATAATCTGAAAACAGCTTTGTATTTTAGTAGATCTAAAACTGGCTCTTAGATCAAACAATAGGGCACGATATTTACAATATTTCTAAGACATATTTATTGCTTATAAATCAAAACTAAACAGTTTGTACTACAAATATAAATTTTATGATTAAATACGGCTGAACACTGTTGAAAATATATTAGATATAAAATTTAATTAATTATATCAAATTTTATGGAAAAATAAAGTAAAAACTGGTTTGGATTTAGGGAATATGCAAAACACTCTAAATCGAAAACAAATAATTACGTCACTGTTTTGTAAATTTTATATTATATTTAATTATATAATTTGGTGAAAAGAATCATATATTTGAGAATTCATAGAAGGTATAAAATAACGTTAGAATTTTCCTAAAAATGTTATGCAATTTTTAATTATGTTGCTGAAAACTACAACTTATATTTTAGTAGATTTATACTTGCCTCCCAGCTTTAATGTTTAGATGTGATCTTTTCAATGTTTCTATGTAAGATTTATTATTTAAAAATTATTTAACGAAATTGAAAATAATTCGTTTATTTGTAGCGAAAATATGTCATTTTAATTAAAAAATTTCCAACTAAAATTCCTGTAATGTAGCATATTTTAAATACC
>CM063498.1:134250544-134253044 GCA_032207245.1 Pardosa pseudoannulata | reverse complement strand
CGGCTTTTGCTTCAATGCAATTAGTTCTGCCACTTTATAAGAAGCGATTTGCGCTTTATCCGAAATTGTAACGCTCTTTCGAAAGCATGTTGCTTGCACTTCTTGATTTTTCAGCAATCTTTCGAAATAATCTTTACCTTTCGAAGTTAGACAAGAATGTTTTGTTGAAAGGTGTCGCTGTAACTTAGCTGGGACCATTGCACTGTTAGCCAATTTTTCACCACATACAATACATCTCGGAATAGGAACATCTTGACTACCGCTCCATGTAAAACCAAACTTCAGATATTCTTCCGAATAATGCCGAACTGATTCGGATATCTTTTTACGTTTATTTTCGGCATTTTTGTTGCCTTGCATATCTCCTTCACTTGAAGAAGACCTGCTTGTACTCGAACATTAACCTCACTTTCAGTCTTTCTTTTCAAAAATTTGTCCATATTTCAGATTTAAAAGTCTTGTATAAATGCTAAAATAAGCAACTAAAAAAGATAAGAATACTGTTAAAACTACACAACTTGCATTTCATCTTACCAATTTCCAACAATATAAAATATATATATACAATAAAAAACACACTCACGAAAATAGATATTTATATTAAATATATGGCTTAACCGCAGATCGAAATTGCGCTTTTGTTATTTACGTACGAAGAAAGAGAAACAGCATAATTCAACACTACGTATTGCGTTATCGAGTACACTAGAAATTTAGTGGTATTCCCCGGAGTAACTCCAAACGACGTAACTGCGTCGTTATAATTACACTGTTAAATTATTGACTGTTCCGCGAAAATTTAGAATAATATTGAATATTTTTGCTAAATTTCAAATAATTAACAAAACTATGTAGTATTTATTTTATAGTAAAAAAAAATTTACTGTTTCTTATATTATTCAAAATTTTCGCGGAACACCTGGGACATCTTCGCGGAACACCAGTGTTCCGCGGAACGGCGGTTGAGAACCACTGTGTAGAACTTCACGATTATTAAAGTAGGAAAACAGGGGTCTAAGAAATCGTCATCACGAAGCAAGACCTTTACCTCAAAAACTACAAGCTAAATACAATTTTCAACAATTTTGGGCCCAAGAGCGAGAGCTTAAGTGATTTCGTTTCAAAGTCATTAGAGATTTTGTTCAGCACTTTTTGGGTAGCAAAAATGAACTTTGATCATTTAAGTTAGCCTGAAAACAACACTAGCAGATATTTAGATAGTGTAGAAGCGAAATTATTTAGCTGGGACACCTGTAAAATGATTCCTGTGGACAGAAAATTAGCATTTATACTAGCCTTAGTTTTGAGAGTCGGGTAAAAAGAACTTAAGTAGGAGTACTTTCCCTTATATATGACATTTTAAGGTTTGGAAATTAAGAATTAAAAATGACACAAGGAAAATTGAGAATTTTTGACAGATATTTAGGGGAAATAATTTTGATATGTTTCATATTTATATGTATATGTACATATATATATACATATATATATATACATATATATATATATATATATATATATATATATATATATATATATATATATATATATATAATATATATATATATATATATATATATATATATATACATATATATATGTATATATATATATATATATATATATATATGTATATATATATATATATATATTTATATATATATATATATATATATATATATATATATATATATATATATATATATATATATATATATATATATATATATATATATATATATGTATATATATATATATATATATATATATATATGTATATATATATATATATATATATATATATATATATATATATATATATATATATATATATATATATATATATATATATATATATATATATATATATATATATATATCTGTGTGTGTGCATGTGTGTGTGTATGTTAGAACTAGAAATATAATTATTAATGTAAACTAAAACACTCACTAGGAAGCACATTTAAAATTAGAATTAGTCACGTGATATGTAATATTAATTGAGCATAATATCATTCATATTTTTGCAATTTTTGAAAATGAAACAAAAGAAAGAAAAATGTAAAAAGCTTAAAATCAGCTCTCAGTTTTGTTTAGCTTAGAGTAAACCTCCCGCAAAACATTTCTATATACTCCAAAATATAGTGCACTTTTTAAAGGGAAAAAATGAAGCATTGGAGTCTGTTATGCATTTGAACCTTTCCTACTAAGCGTACACATGCTCTTCAGGGAGACCGAGAGCGGCACAAAGCGTAAATAAAGCAGAATCTTTTTGGAAAAAAAAGGGACGCCAGCGCTTTAGTTTTAGTGCTACGATAAAAATATAATGTGATCCCCTTTGGAAAGAAATGGGGGTATCTGCAGTCTAAAAATGCATGATTTAGTCTTCAGGCCGATTTTTTGTATATAGCTCATTCACCAAACTTTCTTACTTGTGCTTCAGCCCTCAGTGCATGGAGATCACATTTCTTCTTGTCCTGCTCTGCAAAGATGTTATTTC
>CM063498.1:134233044-134243044 GCA_032207245.1 Pardosa pseudoannulata | reverse complement strand
GAGCCCCTTTTCCCACTTAACCTGCACAAGACGTATGACATGAGAAAATCGAGCACTTTCTGCTCCTTCAAACAGGGTGCTTGTGCAAAAAGTAGATGCCGTCCATCTCTTACGACCTCAGAGGTTACCCCTCCTCCCCTTTCTAATGGGGAATGGGGGGGGTTGAAAGCAACAAAATCTGACTGGAATCGAGGTGTTGTGAAACTTATCTCTCACCCATCCAGGGAGAACTTATCAAGGGAAAAAAGGAAGGATTGTGTCGAAAACAAAAACGTATCCCTCCCTCCACATACACACACACCATATATTTTTCCCACAGGAGGATACCTCACAACTGATAACAACTCCTGTATTGTGCTTTGGAGGGAGGAGATGCTATAAATTATTAGGAGAGGGGGGTCTGCCGCAGACAGGAATGCCCAGGTTCAGTGCATGTGTCTTTTAGCACAAAAAGGGAAATCCTGATTATCTACGCTACAATTTCGCACATGGGTATCAGCAATGAATGATCTATACTACTGCACGAGAGAAAAATGAGGGAAAGTAAGACATAAGTGTATGCTTAAAAAAATCCTGTTTGATAGATTGGTTTCTAAATGTCACTTTACAAACCACAAAAAATGATGTCTAAGATTAGTAAAGGGATTATAAGATAGGGATGAAAGATCCAATATATCCCCACAAATATACAAACATATTTATTTATATTTATATATACGTTAATTTGACAAATGTTAGTGCATATATTTTTTCAGTTTAGATATATCATAGTAATATTGACCTAAATAACTAATAAGGGATAATATCTTATGAACTTATCCTATATTAGTTTTATGAGTTCATATTTTGCTGTAAATTGCACACCTATTGATTATAAAATTTGTTGGTAACTGCAATAGTGCTCTAAAAATATATATTGCTTGCGCGAATCTTGTTTATTACAGTTTTCTGTCCTAATGTATTTTAAGTTATTCATATAAAATTATTTATAATAAGTTAGGATTAATTGTTTTTAATTTATAATGTTAAGGCGTATTTATAAATAAACAATATTAGCAAACGTAGAATCAATTTCTTTGATTTTTCCACTGTCATCTGTAATCTACTTCTCTATGTTACTATTTTAGGATTCAGATTTTAGTTTTACTTATTTCTAGAACTTTATATATGTATATAATATATATATATATGTGTGTGTGTGTGTGTGTGTGTATATGCATATATACATACTTATACATACATATATATATATATATATATATATATATATATATATATATATATATATATATATATATATATATATAATATATATATATATATATACATATATATACATATATATACATATATATACATATATATATATATATATATATATATATATATATATATATATATATATATATACACATATATATACATATATATACATATATATACATATATATATATTATATATATATATATACATATATATATATACATACATATATATATATATATATATATATATTATATATATATATATATATATATATATATATATATATATATATATATATATATATATATATATATACATATATATACATACATATATATACATGTATATACATATATATACATATATATACATATGTATATATATACATATGTATATATATACATACACATATATACATGTCAGGATTTAAAATATAGAGTAATTTAAGAGATTTAATTAGGGATTCTTTTAATGGGAGTAACGCGCCTCCCGTTATTAGTCCCATAAATACGGCTCACGAGCAGTGATATGGGCAGAGAGCGATAAACAATTACTATAGACGGACCTGTGGCTCCTCGAAGCAGTGAAAACTGCCTTTGTTAGCAGTTGGGCGCCAATATGAGACGCCATTGTTGAGTAGCGTGTGAAGTGGATTAATAAAGAGAAGAAAAAGAATTACTTGAGAGTGGACTGATTTATATATTTACTAGTGTCGTTTACTGGGACCCTGTCATATATATATATATATATATATATATATATATATATATATATATATATATATATATATATATATATATATATATATAAAGGGTCACTCAGAATTGTAGGTATATAGAATGTACATGGATACAGACAGTCAAATTTTCAGGGTGACCTTTAGAAAAACAATAAAATATACTAATTGAAGCCTTTTTTTTAGAAAAATAGAGTTTTACTGAAAATATTTAATGCGATAATCTATACCTTCGTCTCCCCCTTTGCCCGATATCTGTGGGTTGGGAATAGTAGTGTCAAACATTATCTTTCCGATTTCCTGACTTCGACAGATGTGCCATACATCCTCATTGCCGATTTACCAACATCGTGAAATCATTTTTACTACTTCGCACGGGGAAGCAAGACCGGATGAGCAATATTGTTTTTCCCGATATATGAACATCGTCTATCATATTTCTCGATACTGGAAGTGGGAGTAATAGCACATGCACAACACAAATAATCGTAGATTTATCTACATTGGGAAATATTATTTTCATCTTCGGATATGTGAAGACGTATTTTGATATGTGAGGAAATATTGATCAGTAGAACATAGAAATTTTTTGAATTGGATCTAATTAGATCCAATTAAAAAAATTTTTGTGTAAAAATTATATTCTTTTTATGTGTAAAATTCTATGTTTGTGTAATAACACAAACATAGGAGCATAAAAACACAACTTCAACACAAACTTATTACTAGGATAAATGTAGCATATTTATCGCAATATAAAAATTATATTCAAGTAATTTTACATAGTATTACTTAAATGCGAATAGAATAAAATTCAAATATTTAACTTGTTTATATTTCTTTCTCATCAAACTTAATGGGTAATGGTTTTAAATTATTTTACAGGATATTAAATTCTGTTGGAGTAAATTACTTATGAAAAACAATTTTCTAAAAGGTTTCTATTTTATGCATTTTGTATAAGGATATAATGTAATAAAGCTTATAACAAGCTTTAGAAATTATCAAAATGTATTTTCTTATATCGATATATCTAAGAAATCTCAAATAACATCATCCCTGGATCAGGGGAAAAAATAGTGTAGATTTAGTTTGGTTTGAGATAAAAAATAGTGTAGATTTAGTTTGGTTTGAGATCTTCAATAGAGCATGGCAAAAAAATATCCTCCGAACTTAACAAGTTTTACAGCTCTGGTTTTTCGATGCGAAAATTTTTGTGGCATCTTGTTTTAGCTTAGAGATATAAAAGTTCATTGGACAATTTAGTAAAAGAACTTTTGCAAGGAATAACACACTAAATTTTATATCTTACCTGAATTGTTAATTTAAAGATAAATTAATAGACGTGTTTTAAAATGTATGTTTTCCATAATACTAATCAATACTAATTATAATTTTTAATTTTTTAAACTTAAATACTCTCATCATTATTAATTTTTAATTTTTCTTTTAAATTTTTAACTCATAACTCAACAGGGAGGTTAAGAAGGGATACTGTTTTGTTGAGTGAAAACTTTCCAACAGATGTTACTACAACAAATGAGTGGTTTCTTTTTTGATTAATAAAATTACTTTAGTAGAAGTAGTATTAAATGTTAATAATTCCACTTGGACAAATCAAGCATGTTAGCAATATTCTACTCGATTTAAGGTAAAGGGGGTGGAGGACTTTCGTTTTTGAAAAGCATTGCTAGGGTCAAAGAAAGACTTAGATGACCCACACCCACATCCAACTCAAGGATTTGTGTATGAAAAACCCAAGTGGGTGGGAAAAACCATTCAGCATTATTCATTTTAAAATTCTGCACTGAATTATTGACTTAAAATTTAAAAACTCTTTAAAACAATTCTCTTAAAATCAATTTAATATATGACCAATTTTATTAAATATTTTCATTCATTTCAAAATTTAACTTCTATGAAAGATTAGTTTAGATTTAATATATTATAAAATTACTTTAACTTATTAATGTGATTGCGATTATTATCTATTCTTTTAAAGTATTCGATCTGTGTTTCGTTTTCGTATTTTCTAATAAGCATAGGAACAAGATTACATCTTACTTGCGTGTAATGCTGAGGGTTACCCACCATTCCGCATTTACAATTTGGGGATTCTAGGTTTCTAAATTTATACAAGTAGGTTGGGAAGCTTGCATGACCGGTCATAGAAAGACTTTGCTCAATTAAGAGTTCTTGTAATTTAGAATCATTGAGCAAGCTGATGACCCCCAGACTTTGTCTGCCTCCTCCCAGAAGTGGCAAAACCTGATAAACTTAAAGGACATTTCGATCGCCAACATGTTTTACGTTGGACCAATCTTACACAGATCTCAGACTAGTTTGAGGCCCTAATCCGCAACTCTTCAGTTACAAAATTATCGTATTTATCTACTGAGGTACTGCACCTCTAGAACACCTCTTAGCATACCCCTTAAAATACCTGAAAAACAAAAAACAGAAGTGAGTGTTAAATCAACAACAGAAAATTGTAGTTTATCATATCTACTGAATTCACATTTTACCAGTTCAATATTAAATTATATAACGTCAATTTAAATTCATAAAAAAATATAAACGTACAGAAAAGGTAAAAAAAAATTACTGCTGAAAAACATAAAATATAATTTTCCGAATCAACTTCTACTTCTTCCATTTAAAAAGAAAGTTTGGTTAGAAAGATATATTTTATAATTTCTGTCATTAAACGGAGTAAATAATTAATGAGAAGGGAAAAAAGTTCTTCAGTTTTTTTTTTATAAAAAAAAGCTTTAATTTCCTTGCAGAAAAAAAAGTTTGAAGTGTTTAATGAAGGCAGAGGGGGAGAATGATTAGAATATCGGGCTGGGAGAATATTCTCATGTAGGTTCCTGGCACGGTCACAGTTTATTTTTTTAATGAGTAATAAAAAATGTCAGTAAGAGATGTGGTCGTGACAGGTTTCTCAGATCGATGAGATTGACAACATGAACATTTCTCGAATCCTTATTATTAAACATGTCAAATGTGATATGAATATTGGCATTTCCGAGTATTTCTTACATAATCAACAAAGAACTACGTAAATTTAACATACTTAAAAAAGTGTTCTAACTTTGTTTTCTTATCCCTTAATAAATATTTATATGATCAAGAAATATTAAGCTGCATAGTTTAATATATATCATTAAGATAATTGGCTATACTTTTTTTATTGAAAATGATTGAAAATGAAAGAAAATGAAGACTGTCAAATTATAATTATGTGCAAGTGACAGTATTCAATAACAATTTTTTTCTAATGTACTCTTTGGAAATTCCGATTTATTGTTAATGTTAACCATAATATGTATCATGAAGTTTTGGAGTTAATATACTAAACATATTTTGATTAGTAAAATTTAAATATTGAAAATCATGAATTGTATATCTTTGGTCGTGAAAAAAATCTTGAATTTTATGTCTTTGGTCGTCTTTTCTATTCTTTGGTCTTGTAAACTTAATACAATATTAACAATAAATTTATCAATTAGCGATACATTTTACAGTAAGTATTAGTTTTATAGTTATTAATTATAAATGTTTTAAGTTGCTTCACAAAAAGCAATGTTGTTTCACAAATGCTCCGCAAGCATTTTTTTTTTTTTACATAAAAACGAAGACAGACATTTTTCTCTTGGTTATCTTATTATAGTTTCTAAAATAATCTTGATACATGATGAAAGTTTATCTGCTTAACTAGACCATAAGTTTGTAAATACTTAAAATATTGTGCAAAAAGTTTAGAAAATATTTAAGGCCTGCTCTGTATTGAATAAAATAATTAATGTAAGCTAATATGCTTTGTCCCCAATTTTCAAAACATCAATAGACATTGACGTATAGAATTTACAGTTGTTGCATGAGCAAAGTTTGTGTAAAGAAATATAGAAATTCAAAGCTATCTATCAGTAGAATTTTTTCTTCATATGATAATATTAAACAAAATAATACAATATTCCAGTACCTAGACTTTCTATTGAAAATATAATTTAATTACTATGATGCATGTAATAAAGTACATTAGTATTTTTTAGAGTTTTAACAGTCAAGATAAAAAAAATAATATTACACTACTATTACACTATACTACTATTCACAACCAACTATTGAAGATTTATTTGGTTAAGGCCATAAAAGACTTCTAAAACTAATAATTTGTTTTGTTTTAATTAATCTGATAGAAAACTTAATACTTGTTAACAATAAATTTAATAACTAGCTATAAATTTTATAGGAAAATATTAATTAGTTTTATAGTTTTTAATTATTACTTTTTAAAATTACATCACAAAAAAATGTTTCAGATCCATTTCTTTTACAAAATTATGAAAAAAAGATAATTTTTTCTTGATTATTTTATCATATCTTCTAATAAAGTTTTTATACATGTTTAGAGTGTACATGCTTCACTAGACTACTAGCCATTAAGTGTTTAATAAAATTATATAAAAATTTGTGAAATGTTTAATTGTTTTTAAGTAATAAAATCAAAATTGATGTAAATTTGACTGCATTATTCAATTTATTTATATCATCATTTATGCTCAGATTAAGAATATAATTTTAAGTTGAATGTTAAAATTTTAAATCTTAGATTACTTGTCCTCATAACCGGCAGGATTTTCAAAAGTAAAAAGACAGTGAAGTATAGAATTTTTTGTTATAAAATTGGATACAGTTTGTTTTAAAAAAAACTTGAAATACAAAAGATGTGGATCAGTAGAAATGTTTTCCTCTAAATCAGTACTCTAAATCAAAAAATATCCATTGCTTTCAATACGCAGATTTTCTAATGGAAGCAGGATTTAATTGATATCATGTGTGTTTCAGAGTACATGTGTAAATATTTTAAGTGTTTTACAAAAAATAAATAGAAAAAGAAACTATGTGCCTTTATTAATCTGAATCTACAAATAATTGGAAGATTTCTGGGTTAACACAACAAAAGTTATTCAAAATTAAGTTATTTTGCTTTCAACTTATCTAGCAGAAAATTTAATAGATTCTTTGCTATAAATTTAGTTGCTAGTGACATATTTTAAGGTACAATATTAATTTTATAGTTATTAATTATTAATATTTTTAATCACTTCACAGAAAATTTTGCACGTATTACATTTGTTTTACAAAAGAATAAATAGAAGGAATTTTTTCTTCATATTTGTATTACAAAAAAAAAAAAACACTTTGAGAAATATTTAAGAATTTTTTAAAACCATAAATTCATGCAATAATAATTAATTTTATTTTATTATGATGAAAAATGCAGAAAGTCAATAAATTAGAATTTTGAAAAAGTTAAAGGTTATCTTACAGTCCGTATAACTGAAATTAGCATGCGTTTATTAACCTACATCTTACATCACAGAGATATGAAAGCTATATTTAAAAAAAAATTGAAATACAAAAGCTATGGATCAGTAGAAATGTTTTCCTATAAGTCAGTACTAAAAAAAAATATCCAATGTTTTCAATACTTAGATTTTCTAATGGAAACAGGTTTTAATTGATATGATGTTTGTTTCAGAGTACATGTGTAAATATTAAGTTTTTTACCAAAAATAAAGAGAAAGAGGAACTATGTGACTTTATTAATCTGAATCTACAAATAATTGGAGGATTCCTGGGTTAACACGACAAAAGTGATTTAAAATTAAATTATTTTGTTTTCAATTTATCTGGCAGAAAATTTAATATATTATTTATTATAAGTTTATTTGCTAGTGACATTAAGGTAAGATATTAATTTTATAGTTAATAATTATTAATATTTTAAGTTACTTCACAAAAAAAAATGCTCCATGCAATACATTTGTTATACAAAATAATTCAAAATGACAAAAGTATAAAACCTCGTATTTCATTCCCGAATATACTGGAAAATAAAACAAAATTTTGTGAAATATGTGTGTGTTTGTCAGTCACATACAGATTACTTATTTCCTGTATAACTACGAAAAGAAATTTTTTTTAAATATTAATATATATCCTATCCCTATACATGCAGGGATATGGAAACTATATTTTATAAAAAAAAGTAATGATACAAAAATTGTTTTTTGCATCTTCTGTGCCCTAATTACCAGAGCTTTTGTGTCATTTTAGATTGAAATTACAAATAATTAGTCATTTAAAAATAACGTAAAAGTCTGGTTTTCTGCGTAGTACGAGGGTCACTCTGATATTTTTGAGATACAACTGGGTTTTTAAAGTTATACTTACAAAATTTTAGGTGTGTCGATATATACCGCCTCTTTTCTTACAGCAGGAGAACTTATACACACTCTCTCTGCTGATAATAATTAAATCGGAGATGTACGTGGAAGAACACATCCTGTTTGTGGCAACCAACGAAAGCATAAAGACTTTTCCTTCGTGTCTTCAGTTGATTATCGGTAAACAACATCACACAAACCACAAATGCAATAAATTCTCGGATATAGAATCTCGATGGAAGAAAGAGGGAACGAGAAAAATGAATTGCTCGGTAAAAATTACTTCCTCGCTCAACGTGTTGAAAGGTCTATAAAGAAAATGCTCGTTAATGTAACACGATGTTCTACAATATTTTCTATAAATTTAAGGCGATTTTTCTTTTTAGAAATATTTTAGGAAGCGAGATTTATTTATTAGATTTTGAGGTATGATCCTAACCTATATCAGTCATTGAATTTAAACTTTTCTAATCTTTTTTATTATTTCAGTTTTTATATACCATCCATTTAAGATTTCTTGGAACAGATGAAAAAAAATGCATTTATAGCCACATCAATTTCTTTTTCTGAATGAAAACGACGTCCACGTAAGTTCTTTTTTAGATTAAAGAACGATAACTAGAAGTGTAAACGACTCAGAGATTAAAAATTGCAAACTTTCTTTTAGGTGAATACGGTGGATGTTCTATCACTTTAATTTGTTTTTGTTTAAGAAACTCAACTGTTAATCCGGCTGTATGTGAAGATGCATTGTCATGGTGAAGCATTAGTCCCCTAACATTCACTTCTTGTAGAATTTGTGGAAGACATTTAGTGGTATACCAGTTTGCTGTTACTGTCTTCTGTCCTTCCATAGATTTTGAGGTATGATCCAATTATCAGTCATTGAATTTAAACTTTTCAATTTATAGACCATCCATTTAAGATTTCGATAACTAGTAGTGTAAATGACTATCACTTTTTTTCAGTGCGCGTTGTCTTTTCACCATTGTCGGCGTGGGATCATCTTCAAAGACCCATACTTTGCTTTCTTGACGTGTTGGAACGTCAAAAAACGGTATGTACGTTTCATCACCCTTTACAATTTTAGAAATGATGAGGTGGCCACCATCATTTAGCAATTTAAGAGTTTCTTTACTGGAGATTAAAATTGCAAACGTTTCTTTTAGAATATTTGGGAACCCAACGGCAAACTACTTTTTTCATATGTAATTCTTCATTAATAATTTTAGATTTATTTTTTAGATTTTGAGATATGATCGTAACCAATATCAGTCACTGAGTTTAAACTTTTCTAATCCTTTTTATTTTTTCAGTTTCTATAGACCATCCATTTAAGATTTCGATAACTAGTAGTGTAAATGACTAAGATATTAAAAATAATTTGATAGGTACAGCGATTATAATACACTAACATTTTTCGTATGGCAGACACATTATCCGGGATTAGCAAACGTTCTTTTAGAATATTTTAGAAAGTGAGAGAAAATTGCGACCTCCGCTAAATTCTTTAAACCATCTGAATACAGTAGCACGAGCTGGAGATTCATCATCCAAATGCCAATTGCAACCGTTGAAAGCATTCTTCTTGAATTTTGAGGTATGATCGTAACCAATATCAGTCATTGAATTTAAACTTTTCTAATCCTTTTATTATTTTCAGTTTTTATAGACCATCTCGCGTCATTAAGATTTCGATAACTAGTAGTGTAAATGTTCTACGCTAAACAAGTAAGTCAGTAAAAAATCTTCTGCTGTATT
>CM063498.1:134208044-134223044 GCA_032207245.1 Pardosa pseudoannulata | reverse complement strand
AATTCGAGAAATATGCTTTCCCCTTCTTGTAACTGAATAAAATTTACTTCCAAAATTTTTACGTTGGGACCGAATATTTCGTTGTATGATTGAATATTTCTTATTACTCAATACTTGTATACAATAATAATTTATTATGTAGATCTTATAAGAATTTTAGCGGGGAGCGAAAAGTTTTTCGTATAACTGAGTTTTACGTATCAGTAAATTTAGTGTCAATTAGGTTCATTGTATTTTTAATTAAAAAATAAATGAAGTATTATTACGAGTTATCTCGTAATTGATCTTAATGAAAACCATTATGATGTTTTTAATCACTACTATTAGGCTTAGTTATACCATACGATCAAAAACATTTATAGAGGAAAGATAAAAAAATTTTATTAAATTTAAAACTAAAGTATCTTTAAATTTCATTTGCCTTTAAATTTCATATTAAACTTTTTCTTCTAAATGATCATCTTTTAAGTTTACAGGCTTTAAGACTACTTGACCAGTCATCTGTCGAGCATGCATTACTTCCATGAAAATTTCAATCCCCGCTTACATTAAAAAATATTTACCGGTTTTTAAATTCGTATGACGTTTTCGGCACAGCTTTCTCTGCAATAGTAACAAGAATTTTGGTCCAGGGTTTAAATACGGCCTTCTGGAAGGCGAATATTGGTTTTCCAGGAAATCTGGTATATTTTCTATCAACCACAACTGGGTTGTCTTTGACCTACGAGCAGGAGCAGAGTCTTCTTGAAAAGTTCATTAGCCTCCATTACATAGGTTAATGTTCAGGTGTTTCATTATTGGTTCTAATATTATTGATAATTTCTTCATAAACTTTTACCATGTTACTCTCATAAAAATGAATCTCCGAGAGATCTTCAAAGCTGATACTCCACCAAATCGGTACGGAAACCAGATGATAAGAGTCTTCAGGCATTTTTATTTTCTTTTTAGTTTTTATATTTTGCGTATATACTCTAATCTGGCTGAAAGATTGTTTAACATCAGTATTTTCTTGTTTCAGTCGTTTTCGGTTGATAAACAGACTCTATCTGTTGCCGTTATGAACATGCCGCCATAACGCAGCTTTATATTTAGAGTACTTCTGGCGCTTTAATTCTTTTGTAAGAAAATATTATTCCAATTATTCTCGAATAAGCTCTTAGTCTTCGTTTACTTTGTAATATACTGTTCTTTTTAACACATTAATCTATTTAGAATAGAGTCATCTTCCGACAAGGATTTCTGTGGCCTGACCACTTTGACGAGCACTGATTTTCTTACCGAACTTTGAATATCATTTATATTAGAGTATCTAATGTGGTTGATCTCATAAAATCTTTTAAATGAATGTTAAATGAATATTCCTTAGATTAAAGCCTTAAAAAGTATCTAACAAGGTCTTTTTTTATTGATACAGAAAATAACTGCTGTTCAATGTTCTTTCTGTGGTGTGTACAAAATAATAAAGAAGTTTAAAAAAAATAACATTGTAAACGATCTATAACAACGAAAATCTTAACACCGAATCTTAAACTTTCTTATCAGATTTTATTTCACAAATAGGTTGTGTAATGCTTTGTTTCGTCCTTCAGTTTTATTACAAAGCATTATTATTAAAATAATACAATTTCTACTTTGTAATTTAATTTTCCTAAATTTTTTTATGCGATTTCAATTTTTCTTTGAAATTACTCATAAATAAATCCATCAACAGTATCCATTTGGTGTATATTTTGAAGGAAATTGCTTGGGCTGATTGCTTGTAAATAATTGAATTTATATTATATGACTGATTTTTTACGTTCACTTTCGTGGGCGTTTTAAGATATTTGAGTTATATAATATCTTCTTTGTTCCTCAAAAACTCATTTTTTTAATTAAAAATATATATTCTGTAACTGATTATCAGAGAATGTTGCTGAATGCTCAGATATTATTTGTAATTTTGATGTTTAGGGTCGTTTCTAAATCAAAACAATTATATTTCAAGATTCATGTCTTAAAATTCTGGTTCAGGGATATCGATGCTTAATTAATATAAAGAAGAAAGTAATTTAATTATAATAGACATTATCACCAGAACACTCGTAGCATTAACGCAGTCCTTTCTATCTCTAGAGAAAGAGGCTCTTAAGATGAGCCTTAGAGTAAATGAAAATAAGACAAAATATATGCCATGCTCAAAAACTGGGTATGTAAATGACATCTAGAAATGGAAGGATATAAATTTCAGATGTTTGATTGCTTCACTTATTTAGGATCTGAGGTAAACAACAAAAATGATGTTAGGACAGAGATCCACAAGAGAGTTATGATGGCAAATAAATGTTTTTATGGCCTACGAAAATTTAAAAAATCAAAAATAATAAAAAGAAAAACACAAATTTTACTTTACAAATGTTTAACAAGATAAGTTTTAACTTATGCATGTGAAACCTGGGCAACAGATTTGTCAGATGGAAAGATACTGGCGACCTCTGAAAGAAAAATCCTTAGAAATATATTTGGAGGAATACAAAAAAATAATATATGGCTCAGGAGATCAAGTTTAGAATTATATAATTTATATAATGAACCTGACATAATAAATTTAATCAAATTGCAAAGAATAAAGTGGGCAGGCCATCTAATCAGAATGGACAATGACCGAATAACAAAAAGGGTCTTCGATGCAAAAACCTACAGGAACACGAAGACGAGGAAGACCCGACTTCAGATGGACAAACTGCCTGGAAAAAGACATTCAGGTACTTAAAGTAAAAAAGTTGAAGAATTTGACCTCCCTAACTGAAGAATGTCTTGGAAAAAGCTTATTGAGAAGGCCAAGGCCCATCCTGGGCTGTCATGCCACTGAAGAAGAAGAAGAAGAATTTTATTATAATATACATTTCATGATTATTCTTTTATGAACACTTGTAGTTCTTTGAATGGCAACCATAGTATATAGATAATTCTCGACAGATATATTGTTTTTTGATAGAATTGGAACTTTTATAATCAGTTGTAATGATTTCTATTTCATGCGTTTTCTAATACTTTACATATTTAAAAAATAAAAAGCAATCATGCTATTTTCTATTCCTGTAAAGTGTTCTTTACAGTTCAGTTAGTATCTCAGAAAAAAGCCAACTTTAAGTAGGAATGCTGCTTTCTTTAAGCTGTATATAAAAATTACCATATACTAACACATTAATCCCCGATGCATTTCTGTGAAATATATATTAATGAATTTTTAAATCCAGGTGATTATGGAAAGCACATAATATGAAATTTTGAATCTACAGCCGATATGACATATCTGAATTCTACAGCCTGTATGATTGCTATCTACTTTAATTTGTAACATCGTAAAATGACATTAAAAAAAAATCTTCCTGATAAGGTATTTATTTGGTACCCCGTCTAAAACCAGGGCTTTAAAGTAAAGCTTTAATATAGATAAACCTAACTGCAAGGATTTCAGTTGATTTGCCTGCAAAAAAAAAGTAATTTATGTTCGAGGCTAGAAAAACTTGAAATGTCAAAACTTAAGTAGATTGAGTTTAGGATTGTCTTCTATCTAAACCGAATAGAAAAACTTACTTAGAGAAGACATAAAAATTCTACGCACTAATTTTTTAGCTGTCCATAAAAGTTATACTAGACATTAGTGTATTAGTAAAATCAATATATGCAACATTTTTTAGTCAGTTGTAGGTGTGCCTATAATTTTATGCAATTCAGTTTTCAGTATTGCAGATTTTTTTTTATTAAATTGAAATATATATTTTTTATAACAAATTACACTCTCATATTATAATAGTTTTTAATCTTTTTAGAACTGAAAATTAATTTTTCATTTTAATGTCAATCTTAAAAATTTCTTTACAATGTAACTACTACTACTAAGTTTTAATGTTACAATATTGTTTTAAATATCTATTTTAACCCTTGTAGAAAAATAAAAATATAAACTATAACCTTGAGTGTTAATAATGGTTTAATATGAATTTCAACTGAGGTAAAAATCCTATAATTATACTTAGTAACACACTCTAAGATAAATCAGCTTTCTTTAAAATAATAAAACATATATAAGTATCCCACATCTTAGACCTCAAATATTTTAACATCTTACCAACTTATAATTTAAGCTCATTTTAAAATAATTTTTCTGTCATTAATAAAGATATATTAAATAAATTATAAGTTTCTCACTAATGTTGTTTAAGGTAACAGAATGTCTGATGTCTCAGTTACAGTAGTTATCTTCTTTCAGACACAACAGGGAAATGTTAAACAAGGGGAATTTTACATTCCATATCACTCTGAATAAATTATACATTTCTCTCTTTAACAAGTGCATTTGTTACGTATGAAATGTCACGAATATAAAAGCTCTTTATCTGTATTACAAGAAGTGAGTGTGAGGGAAAGTTACATTGCAAAACTTTGCTTTTCATAACACTGGGGATTTTATTTAATACCTAAAATTATACTTCGGTAAATTTAAATTCAAAATATGGTAACCATGGAGCACGCACTTCCACATGAAATGAATTTGAGGGTATTTAAGTCTACAAAATATTTTTTTCCATAAGCAGTGTTGAGAAATTTTACCTTTTAAAACTTAGGTAATGGTAGAGTTATATAAGAATAATTAGACTATTCATGATTCTTCTTATATAAATAAGTATATGTTTTACATGAACATTCTAGTTTAGACTAGTCATGTAAAATGTAGAGTCATTAAATTTTATATAGATTATTAGAAGTATAAATATGTTATTAATTGTAAGAGTAATTTATATAAAAACAATCGCTGTTATTCAAATAAAAAATTTTAGTTCAATAAAAATGCTTTAATTTTCTTCTTTTTAGATTTCCTGTAACAGTTTTTATTTCTCTACTGTATCATAACATAGCTTGACTTATATAGTTATTCTCTTTAAACCTATATGGGATAAACTATATCTCATATTGGGTGCATTTATATTTTGACTAGGTTTACAGCTAATTACAATGTTTGTAATCGATATTACAACCATAAGTCATTAATATATAGATAAATATTCATTTCTCAGTTATGTACGCATAAATGTATATAGATACGTATGTGTGTATGTATATATATGTGTGTATATGTATCTATTTATTACCAAATTTGAGGTAGAGTTTAAGAACTCACAAATTTTTTGCGGGAAAGCGCCAACAATAGATTATCTCAATAAACTCAACATTTTTATTTCCATGTTTTCGTGGGTTTTTTATGTATTTAAAGAATGTAATTTATCTAGTATGAATATTATTTAATATATTGATGGATAAAATATACCCATTATACACACATATATACACACTCTGAGACAAAAAAAATTGACATATCGCTACACATTAAGAAGAGGTAATACAAATTAGACACTAACTGACATGAATACAGTTTGCAACATAAAATACAAAATGTTAACCTCTGGTGGCCAAAGAATG
Organism: Pardosa pseudoannulata; assembly: GCA_032207245.1. Classification (NCBI taxonomy): domain Eukaryota; kingdom Metazoa; phylum Arthropoda; class Arachnida; order Araneae; family Lycosidae; genus Pardosa; species Pardosa pseudoannulata. Next base: position 134,217,578 of record CM063498.1, on the reverse strand, counting down.
AACGTGTGTCGTTGAAGAGTATCTTATCGGTATACTCAGGTATACAGTAATATATATAGAGAGGTATACCTTGCATACCTCAGCAAGAACTATATGCACAAATGTCAACATTTGAGAAAGAATGTGTAGTTGGGCAGAAAAAAGTCGGTTCGTCTAATCGGTGATTCTTTTGGCATTTTGGGAGGGTCTGTGGCACATTTAGACTATGTTGGCAGAAATGGGTGTACCATGGACGAACAGAACAAAATGACAGAAAGTGGGGACTGATCATTTGTTAGAGCCGAACTCGCAGTCCCAGGTGCATAATTAGTGCAAGGACCATACATAGGTGGATCCCAGAAAAGGGGTTGAGGTCCTTGACTACCATTGACTTCTGTAGAGCGATGTCCGTTTGCAGTGGTGTCGAGCTCACTCAAAATGGAATGTAATGGACTGGAGTAGAATAATTGTTAGTGATAAATCTCTCCTTGAACTGAGCCCCAATGACCTGCGAAAATGCGTTTGGAGAAGCCCGGATAGTAGTGGGATACCAAGTTGACTGTCTTCCTGCATACAGACCGACAACTAGGAGTGATGGTATAGGATGCCATTTCATTTCATAGTAGGGCCAATTTGGTTGTCATCCGTGGCATCCTTGCAGCACATTGGTACGCAGAAGAAGTTCTGTGTTCCTTTGTGGTACCCTTCATGTCAATCCCTCATGGGCTTACATTTCAGTAAAGTAATGCCCGGCCACACACTGCACATTTTTCTATTGCTTGCCTTCGTGCTTGCAGAACGCTACCTTCTCTAGAAAGGTCACCGGATCTCTCTTCTATTTAGAACATTTGGAGCATTATGGGCAGGGCCCTCAGACCACTCGGGATTTGACGTCAAGGGCCATTTTGGCCCGATGTCCCTAAGGAGGCCATCTACCACTTCTGTCAACCAATGTCAAGCCGAATATCTGCCTCCATAAGAGCCAAGGGTGGACAAACGCGTTATTGAGTTTTTCACTTTGTGAAGTTCTATCACTTGAATAAAATATGAATTTTTTCTGAAATTGTAATTATTTGCTTTTCTGTACATGTATATCAGATCTACCGATTTTCTTCCCATTTGGATAACACCTTCTTCGTGCGTCTATTTTTGTCTAAGAGTGTATAAATGTATGTGTGTGTGTAACTAGCGAAAAACTTTTCCCCGATTATACATGAAATTATTCCATGTTATTTACATGGAATAACTACATGGGATCAGCAACTGCTCTGCTTAGAATGCCCAAAAAGTTACACTTTGTCGGCAATGTCAGCTTCAGAGCGAGCTAATTTCGTTCTCATGAGGCTAAATGTTATTCAGCAATTTTTTAGGCAAGGGGAAGACATATAATCTAGCTCAGAAATCAAACAGTTCTGCAATTTAGTTATTCAGGAAGCAATATTATTTTCTTAGAACTTCTGAAAATGTAGCCATTGGACAGAAAATTAGCAATCTAGCTTAAGCTAAAAAAGAGGATGACATAAATCAGGTTTAAAAAAAGAAGCTACAAAAGACAATGCTTGGAAAAAAATTTAAAAGTAAGTTTTTAATGACGCAAAAGATATTTTAGTGGAAGAAAACTATCGTTCAATTCAATGAATTTGTTTAAAGTCTATTTTAAATTGGAAAAAAATATTTTGCAGTTATGTACAAATTTTACCATTTAATGGTTTATTCTTCTTAATATATAACTTACAAGGCACCAAGATTCTAAAAAAGTATTCAAGTCTTGTTGATTTACTTTTGATATATCTCTTTATTTACGTTTCTTACGTAACTTATTTGAAATATTTTGCTTTTAGATTAGAAAAGTTTAATTCTTTTTCTTATTTAAAACTATTTCGCTCACACAAGGAACTTCTAACCAAATGAAAAGTATCAAGACAATTGTAGTTTTAAAATTTCCTAAAGAAAAGAGATAAGAGAAATAATATATAAAAGAAATTAGAAATAACTAATACCTTTGCACATCCACATAGGTAAAAAAGGGCTACAAAAAATGGGGTTGGATTAATGGTTTAAAACAAGTTTTTACAAAATGCTTTAGTGAACCTATTTTGGTTCACTAAAGCAATAATTTGATTCGATTTCAATAATTTGAGTTATTTATGTAAACAAGCGCCTGTCTTTAGTTGGAACCCAAAAAATTTCTTATTCGTATTTGGGGTCAAATTTTAATATTTGATGTTCTTTTTTCGTTGTTAACATGCAAGTGACCAATTATACTTAAAAACTATTTACCGCTTGTAAGTATTACTACTGGTATTTCACATGATTTATATTTTTTATATAAAGTTTTTCTCAAATAACTTCTTTTAAATTAGAAGATTTACATTTTAAATATTACTTATTTTAAACTGATTCCTCCCCATAACAATTAAACTTCTAACCAAATAAAAATTTCGATAGTTAACAATTTTTTAGTATAGTAGACAACTTTAAACAAGTTTTTAGTATAGTATACAATAGTAAACAAGTTTTACATTAAAAACATTGTAGTGAAACAAAAAAAATCATTCGTTTACAAGAACTTGCTTTATTTATGCAAACCAACGCGTACCTGCGCTTGGAAAGCAAATTTATTATTCTGTATATTCTGCATTTGGGGTCAAAGTGTACCATCTGATATCCTTTTTTCTTCTTAACTTAAACTGAGCCAAAAATGTTTAAAGACTATTCATGCCTTGTTGATTTTACTGCTGAAATTTATCTTTATTTATTTATTCAAAAAATAAATTATTTCTTTAAAAATGTAAGTTAATATAAAACTTTACTATTAAAATATTTATTCCTTACCACAGACATACACGCAAAATAAAAGAAATTTACAATTCTTATATAAAGAGTTTATCGAAAAAATACGAACATAAAAGATTTGTAAACTTCTGACTTGCTGAAAAATGAAGTTGTTTGCAGAGACAATTTTTCAAAAACATTCTTTGTTTTTACATTATACAACACACACGCACTGAGCACGTGATCTAGTATATGACGTCTTTAGCCCATCCCATTGGCTATTGGCACGAAGTAGAACGTCCCATCTCCAGATATTTAGAACACAAGACAGTTTGAATATATGTTAAAGAATTTATGTAGTTTAATATGATTTTGTTACACGTTTTCAAGGCTTCTAATATAATTATACAGTATGTGTTACAATAATTATATGTCATACTTGATATAATAATTATATAAAATATACTATAACAGTCGAATAGTCATTGAATAGTCATTGTTTTGAATTGTTATCTACGTTAATAGAAAATACTTAAATGCTTAACATATATATAATTTTGATTCATGCTTTAGTACAGAATACATAAAGCATCTATATATTCAATTACAATGTTAGTAGTTTAGCAATTATAAACCAATCCACTTATGGTATAAGCTAAGACCTAATGTAATAATGAAACGCATGTATTATTATTATATAATTATTCAGATCTTCGCAACTTACAGCGCAGTTAAACAAATAGCTAATAAATTACTAATATCTGGAACTGATAATACCGGGGAATAATTTCACTCACAGTGCCTCAGAGGGATAGTTGTAAACACATAAACATACAACCTTCGGCTACGATATTACAATGACAGGAGAGGATGAAAAATTGCTTTTACCAACTGATATTTCTTATAAGTTATGACTGATAAAAATCAAATTTATATTTTCCTCTTATTCAGATGATATATTTCATCTAAGAGCTATTACAAAGCACAGCATTATCAGTTCACAAACCATAACAGACATAAATATTTTTGATAACTTCGAAGGATGCAGTACATCTCTTTGTTCAACTGACCAGATGCTATTTTTCAAGGGAACAATGTCTTTGAGCTACAGCGCCATTAATTTTTTTCCCTTCATCTCATATTGTTTACTTGATGAAAAAAATAGAAAGAAAGAAGTAAAAGACGTACTTTCTTTCAGAAGAAAACATGAAAACAAAATAAATAAATTGAAACAGAAAAATTTTAGATTGAGAAAAAGGCAACTCTATTTATTTTCGGCGTTCCAAATTTTTCCTTGAACTTTCACGTAGTCAATCCAAAATGGAAAATACACGATATTTTTCCCTTCCTGGTCACGAGAGGGAGAAAAAGAGAATTTCATTTTCTCCGTGCTTGGCCCGATTTGTTTTTTTTTTCTCCCTCTCTCTATCATTCTCTACCACTACAAAGAAAAGCTATATAAGCTGAATTGATTTAATTTGAAAATTGACAAACAAATCTCTTTTTTTTTCACTACTTTACTCTTTGAATGGAAACTTTTGTTTTTAATTTCGTCAGCTTTCCAGTAGATTAATTCATAGAACTTTTCGAGAATGCATGAGATGTCTCTGATGTATCAAGAAATATTCTGAGCATTCTAAAGAATGTAACAAGATGATTTTCCATTACAAAATATGAAAAACATTGAGAATTAAAATTAGTAATCTTCAAACTTATTAAGGGTGAAATTTAAGTTTTAGTTGGGTGAAATTTGGCTGAAAATTTCACATGTCTATCTCATTGAATTTTCACATATTAGCCATTGAAAATTTCGATTACTTTCCAGCTGCGATTCCTAAATTTTTAGTTCCTAATTCCCAATTTTTTATTTGCATTAGTTGTATTTAATGGATTTAATAAAAGGATTTTCATTATAAAGTATATATAAAAATTAGTAATCTTTACTCTAAAATAGAGAGTGAACCTTTTTTAGAAGAAATTTGCTGAAAATTCAACAATTCTGTCTCATTTAATTATTACTGATATTGGCAGTTTTACAGTAGATTAATTCAAAACATATTCAACTAATACATTTCATGCATGTGCTAAGTCGTATATATTAAGAAATATTGTAAACATTTCATACCTTTAATAAAATGGTTTTTAAATGAATATTATGAAAAGTATCTAAAACTAAAATTAGTAATTTTTAGATTTAATAGAAGAGAGACAGAACTTTTGAGCGAAAAACGGCTGAAAATTTCATATTTCTATCTCAAATCTATGACATATTTGTCATCTTTATCTCACCATATTATGACAAATTAGAATTTCTATCTCGCTTATCTGTGACAAACTAGATATTTCTTAATTTCTTAATTTTTTTCTTATCTATTTTTTTTCTTTAACTTTGGACTATTTAAAGAATATCTCATTATTCAGCTTTTCAAAAATTTCATCGAAATTCATAAAATTTTTACTAATAGTTTAAGGAATCGATGCATTATATATATAATATATATAAATATATTATATAATATTATTTTTATATAAATATATATATATATATATATATATATATATATATATATATATATATATATATATATATATATATAATATATAATATAATTTATATATTAATTCCTATTAAACTGTTTTTATCTGGTTTAATACATGTATGGATTCTAATATCTTGGTAACTGCTGTAACGCTTTAACAAAATGTATTACTTGTGTGAAACTTGTATTATATATTATAACTGTCTGTTATACTGTATTTAGGCTAATCATATGAAATTAAGTATACTAAATTTAAAATTAATTAGTTATTAAAATCTGGTTCATTATTTTGTTTTTAATTTATGTTTCTGATATTAGATCTACTTATTTATATGAGTTTATATGTCTACATTCCAATTAATCATGTTTCATTTGCATTTAGTAGGAATTTTAATTTGGTTAATATCATGAATATATTTATTTGAATATATCATATTTATATTGAAATAAATAATTTGTAAAGGGTAATATATTACAATAGGTTACAGTTTGATTGTAGCTGCAATACCGCTTTATCAAAAACTATTACATGCGTAAAATCTATACATTAGTGTTGTATGATATCCTGTATTTTAGGTTATTGATATGAAATTTATTTACTAAGTTAGTTTGGATTATTTAAATTGGTATTTTTTAAAATTCTTGTCTGATTTTAGTATTACTTGTTTCTAATTATATATATTTATATATATATATATATATATATATATATATTTATATATTTATATATATATATATATATATATATATATATATATATATATATATTAGATATTAATATATATAAATATATATATATTTATATATTAAATATATATATTATAATATATATATATAATATATATTTATATATATATATATAATACATATATATATTATAATACAAATATAATAAATATATTTTACATATATATATACATATATAAATAATATTTATATACATATATATATAATATATAATAAATATTATATATAATATATTATATATAATATATATATATATATATGTACGTATATACGTATAGTAATGAATTGATTGACAAAAAAGAAAATCACATTTTCACCAATCACACATTAAAATTTCTTGCCAAATATATAATCTAACATTTATACTCTCTGCTGACCAGCTAATTTTATAACAAGTAAATGTGTTTATACTACTCTAGATAGCGTCATTAAATCTAACATCACCCCCTGGACCAATCACGTATTGCGAGGTCCTGATTAAACCAACTTAATGCAGTTAATCTGCACTTCTCATCGATAAAGCTCATCGTAATTTCGACACAATATTTAAGGTCCCACGATACCTTCAAAATTGAGGAATTAAGGAAAAAATACGAATTTTTTGGTGTTTAAATGTTTGTCTATACATTTATTTCATACTTTTTAAGGCAAATTTTTTTCCATTAAAATTTATTTTAAGATTTAGTTTGTTTATACGTCTTACATCTTTGTTTTAAAATGCTAAAACTATTTTTCCAGTTTAACTTTCATGTCATAAATGATTGTAAATTGTTGCAGGTGTATTTATTCTGAATTTCTTCCAAATTCTTTGGTTTTCTATATTAAACTGCTTGTTAATAAAATTAGGCTTAATTTTTTTTAACGTTGGGTTTTTATTATACTACCAAGTATGTATATATTGTGTAGAGTGATAGATCGGAAATATTTACTAAAATACTGAATTTTTTTTAAACTGACATATATTTCATTATTCAGCGAAATGTTTAATTTCTATCAAAAAGTCTAGTTAATGAAGTCTGAACTATTGTAGGACAAATTCGACATTTCTATCTCACTGATCTATGACAAACTAGACATTTCTTAATTTCTTATTTGTGTTTATTAAATATTAATTTGGTGGAAAGTTTTTTTTTTATTAATTTGGGACTATTTAAAGAATATCTCATTAGTCAGCAAAAATTTCATCGAAATTTATAAAAATTTTACTTATAGTTTAAGAATGAATTGGATATTTAATCCGTGTTTTGCTTCATCTACTCATTTCGTTTTTTGAAAGTTATACGAATACCATGTTTCTAGATATATTTCATTATTTAGTGAAATGTGGAATTTTTATCAAAATGTGTATTTAATGAAGTTTTAAATTTGATGTTCTTAATACTTTATAATGATAAGAGATAATCCTTAGTATTGTATAAGAGTAACAAATAATACTTAATACTTTATAATGATTATTTCATAATTCAATAAGTTCAGTCGACGACTTTTCTAGTATAATGAATCATAAAATATAACTATTACCAAATGCCAAAGAGAGAATTTTAATACCCACCATCATACAATTAAAATAATGACATACAATCAAAATTGTCATCCTTTATTTATATAATTGTTTTATAATCTTATAATTTATTCCTTTTCTCTCTATTTAGACTTATTTTTTATTTTCAATTAGTACACAGTAGTATACATATATATATATTAGACGAATAGATTTAAGATAAAAATTAACGATAATAAGATATATGTTGAAAAAATTTTATACTTAAATCTTTGGAAACTCTTTTAATTCTGGCAGCTTTTCAGCAGATTAATTCATACCCTTTTAGATAATATATTCGATACATGTGATAATTGGGATGTATGGAGAAATATACTAAAGTTTTTTTAAACTATGATTTTTTTTCATTTTACATTTCAAAAGAACTATAAGCATTAAATTTATCGATCTTAAAATTTAATTAAAGTGAAAGTGGAATTTAAGCTAGGTGAAATTTGGCTGAAAACTTGACTTTTTTATATTTTGTAATTATTCATTTTTTTCAATTCTTTGATTTTAAAAGATTTATAACAGTTTTAGGTAACTCTAGAATACATGTGATAACTCGAAAGCATTGAGAAATATTCTGATAATCTTATTTTTTAACAAATTTCTATCCTTATAAAATGTGAAATAAGATAGATATTAAATTTACTGGCGTACATTTGATTAAGTTGAAAGCAGATTTTTAATTGAATAAAATTTATCTAAATATTCAATATTTATCTCTCACTGAATTATGAAAAAATTCCAAACTTATATCTCAGAGAATTATCAATTTGCTCCTTGCTTTATTCAGTCACTGAATACGAACTTCTTTAATTCATGAAACTTTCCCGCAAATTAATTCATAGGATTTTTTGGATATTTCGAGAATGTATTTTATGAGTTCAATACTTTGAATGCTTCAAATATATTTTGAATATCGCATAAACTCTAGTTAGACTTTTTCGTGGTAATGTATGAAAAACATTAAGAATTAACACAACGGATTACTAGACATGGTTAGAACAATAGTGGACTTTTATCTCAATAAAATACGATTAAAAATTCAATATTTCAATATCATTTTGAATATCTTTCACTATTCTTTCATGTGAAACTTCTTTAATTTATTAACATTTTCAGTAGATTAATTGATATAATTTTTTAGACAATTAAAGAATGCATTAGATGCGATGCTTCTAATGCATCAAGAAATTTCTAAACGTTTTATAGACTGAAATAAAATATTTTTTACTAGTTTAGATTAAATAAATATTTTTTATTCAATATAAACTACGAAATGAAAACATCAAGCAATAAAATTAGCTATGTTTTTTTTTTTAAATTGAGAGAACATTTTTCATTCTATGAAATTTAGCTGATTTTTTTACATTTATTATCTCTCTTTCAATTTTCATATGAATAATAAAAGATAATTAAGAACTAGTAACAAAAGTAGTTATTTTATATCCATCATGTTACAACCAAAGCAAATTTATCATATGGTACAATTATTATTAATAATATTAGATTTTCTAAAAATTTTAAACGCCTCATATTATGATTTTATCTATATAAAAAATGAAAAATACTGAAATTTAAAGTTAGTAACCTTTGTCCTTGATCAAAATATGAGTGGACTTTTTGTGGCTCTTGGGCTGGAAGTTTGACAATTCTAACTTGCATATGAAATATTATATAAACACGAGTAGCCAAAAGAAGTATTATATTTACTGTAATTATTTTTACAATAGGACACAGTAAAGTTATTAATATTAATAATTTTTACAAATAAAAGCTACAGTGCTTGCAATTTTTGTGCATTTCTTCGTACCACAGTGTTTAATAATTTATAACCTATTTACGGTACAGTTCATATCCAGTAGCAATATAGTTTTATTCTAAATTTTGAAAGTTATCATGTAAACATATCTGTATGCTAAAGAAATGCGTATATAGAATTTTCAA
>CM063498.1:134188044-134198044 GCA_032207245.1 Pardosa pseudoannulata | reverse complement strand
TTCAATAAAAAATGAGATGTAAATATAAACATGTTTTTCGACTTTAGAGACTTTCACTTTTGACATTTTCATACAAATCGTCTAATTAAGCAAACTGTAGCTGAAGATTTTTATTAGACTCTATGACCTTTAATCATAATGAAGTTCATGTAATTTGGTATATAAATAAGTCGCTGAGGGTTTTATTTTTCACGTTCAGCTACAAACTAATTTACCTCCATAATTGCAAATTAACATTTTCCCCAAAAATATAAAAGTCATTTTAAAATAATAAATAAAGAAATCTTTATGTTTTCCCAAGATTTAATTTTAATTGCATATTTTCCGGTATACAATAGGGATTTTACTCAAATAATATCTACTCGACACAAATGTTTATTCAGTTTGTATACAACATTATAATGATTAAAAATTAATTTGGTGTTAAAACTGATTTCACATTTTAATTCACATTTCAATATATAATGACTTAGAATATGTATGAAACACTTTCCCTTTTTAATATGGAATTTTATACTGACAAATAGTTTAGGAAAGACTTTAATCTCTGTTCCTTGTTATTTTCTCAATAATTACAGAGAATTCTTGTAAAGTTATTAAGTTTGGTAAGTGTTTGAATTAAGTGTTCGACCAGATTCCTGAAAATCTATGTTAAATGATATATTTTAATATGATACACGACTAATTCTCGAAATTTGCAGTGTCCCTTTCTTCTCTAAAAATACCCAAGGACTAACAGATACAGTTTCAGTCTACTCCAAATGATCGTGGCAGAAAGTCTACTTTGGTCTCGAAATATTCTAATAACTTCTTCGAATATTTTAGAATCAAGAAATTTTTTCCTCTTCCAGCTCCAATCTCACCTATGGATTTTCTAATGACAGGACTCTTGAATTCCTAAATTTATTTCGCATACGCTAAGCGATGCGTTTTGCATAGTTATGTTTCCAGGAAATTGTCAGCCTTAAACCTTGGAATCCCGAATAATTGCTCACCATCTAGCTTCTAGATAACAGATTCCCAAATTTTGACCAACCACCACTTTTTCAGATATAAAATGTAAGCTACGATCTCTCTACCCCTTCAATTTTATATTATATGTGACAACAAGAATGTCGCCATATTTATGTAACTTCTTCTTCTTCATCAGAACTATAGCCTGTTACAGGCCAAGGCCGTCTCCACGATCTTCCTCTACCTGACTCTATCAAAGACAACAGATCGCCAATGATGGACTCTCTTAAATCCCTCTCTACAGAATCTATCCACCTGGTGGGGAGTTTTCCTCTTTTTCGCTTGCCTTCAATTTTTGTAGAGGTCACTAGTTTAGTTGGGTTAGAATCTTCATATCTAAAAAGGTGTCCCAGCCACCTAATGCAGCTGGCCTTAATAACTACGTTCTAATCATCACTACTGAAAATACCAGTGTCCATCTTGTGTTCATTCAGTTTCACTCGATTAAGATTAGTACTGCTTTAGTAAGTGGATTTTGTACTCATGCTGAATTTTCCTCAAGTTATAATTTTTATACATTTATAGATATCAGAATTTATTATAAGGTAGATCAAATTGTACTCCTTCATAATTTTATTCCGAAGTAAGTATAATATACCATGAATTTGTTAACAGTCAATATTATGTAGATATCTTTCTCTTTTTATTTCAGAATTGATAGTAATGGATAAGTGAAATGCAGTTCAAGCTACTATAAACGTTATCACCGAATTATAAACTAAACTTCATATTGACGTTTAAAGATTTTTGTATCATATATGATTATTTTTTTAATGTTTCTATTTTTCTATTCCTCTCTTGGAGTTTTAAATATAAATCTCCTCAATAAACTAATAAAATTATCTGTAGAGCTTTTTCTAGGAAATATAATTATGGGGTTTTACTGCTCTTATAAAAGATAGAAGAAGAATTTAGAATAGTTTTAGGCCTGCTGTATATCCAAAAAAATGGTTTCACTATATACATTTTTATATTAAATGTAATTTTTAAAACTCTTACTGTATTAGAAGCAAATTAATAAAAAATAGTAAATTATAAGGAAAAATAGATAACACCTTTAAAATAAAAGTTTATAATAAGTACTTGTGCTCAGAACTATAATTTAAATCTATAAACTATATATTACATACTTATATTATAAACTATATATTATCTATTATAGACTATATATTATAAACTATATATTACATACTTATATTATAAACTATATAATAAAACTATAATTTAAATCTTAAATTCAAAAATCGCGTGTAAATTATCTTTTAGATTATTGCTGTTTTTATAGTCTTTTATATTTTAAAATTAAATTAAGGAAAACAATTTTTATAACTGTTATTTAGCACCGTAATGTATAAATTTAGATTCAAAGTGTATGTTTTAACTTATTTTATATATGGGAAATTCTTAATAAGGCACAAAAGAGTTGTTCAAGAGTAGTCGTAAGGAGGAAAAACCACTTTTATTTTTTTTACCCTGTATTTGTATTTTTAATCTGCATTTTCTACGAATCAATTAACAAATTTTACTCTACACCTCCTTAATCTACGAAATTTGTTTCAAGTATTTTCGTTAGTTTACAAAAGTGATCATTTTTCACAGGTGCTTTTTCTGAAAAATGGGCTTTTTGAAAGGTTTAAAAGTAATGAAACCCCTTAACTAACTTTTGAACACAATCTAAAAATTTAAATAATTTTATATCTTTTTATTCTCCAAAACCATATTTTGTACACTTTTAACCCATATTGGACCGCTGTCCTATAAACAGGACAGCAAATAAAATTCCATTTAATAATAAAGTTATAAATGTTTTCTGAGTGGATTTTATTTTAACACCTTTAAAACAGACACACTTTAGCACAGTAACAAAAAATCTAAGAAATCAAATTATATTGTATTGTAAAATTTATTTTCAGCAACCTCTTAAAAATTGTCATCTTTTAATCTTTAATTTTACATTTATTATTATTATTTTTTAAACATTGTGGAGGTTACTTTTAGTTTTAAGACGGAGCTAATAATGTAGCTGAAAGTTTTTGTTGAAAAATATATTTTACATGTGTATTTTGAAAGTATAAAAAAGGTGCCCTAAAATTAAGACGACGGTCCAATCCTGATTATTTTTCTATGAATTCGATATTGCATTGATAGTGCACATTCTTTTCTTGTCTTTCAATGAAAACCAGTTCAAACACCTGTTCACACACCTGGACACAACAAGGGGTAAATAGATGTATATTCTATTCAGAAAACTGGAGATTTTTTGCAAGATAAACTTATTCTCTTACTGCCAGTTCAATAACTGCAAGAGAAAACCTACAACAGTATGCTTAAAATGTAATGTTGGAATTTGTTTTGACTGTTTCCCCAAATTTCATCTATGAATCAGCCTAGTGCAATGTAAGTGATATTTGTTAAGTTTTAGTAATGTAATGGACCGTTGTCCTATTTATAGGACAGCCAATTACATAAAAAATTAAAAATATTTTTTCAAAATTTTGTTTTTATATACTTAGTTACACCACATACATGATATGGATTAAGTTTTAATAACTTACAGAAATATTTAGTTGGTGTGGTACAATATGGGTTAAAAAAAGTGATAACATGCTTTTTTTCTGAAAAATGGACATTTTGATAGGTTTAAGAGTAGTCAAACCCTTCTAAACTATTATTGAACGCAATCTCCAAATTTAAATAATTTTATATCGTTTTATTCTCAAAAAGCATATTTTGTACACTTTTAAAAATGTGATCATTTTTCACAGTTGCATTTTCTGAAAAATGGACATTTTGAAAGGTTTAAGAGTTGTGAAAGCCCCTTAACTAACTTTTGAACACAATCTAAAAATTTAAATAATTTTATATCTTTTTATTCTCCAAAACCATATTTTGTACTTTTTTAAAACTTATGATTTGTCCATATTTTTGTATTACGAACCTTCATATAAGGAAGGTCTCATACTTTGCTTCCTTTCCTATTAAGTTAATATTAGTATTTAGTCAGTTTTTTGATAAATAATTTTACAAATAAATGTATCAGAAACACACATCATATTTGAAATACAGTTCTCCTTATCTACAGCACTGGAATTTTTCAACATTAAAATTTCTTTCTAGTTTTAGATTAGAGGTACAAATATTTAACATGTAAACATTGCATAAAGAGAAAAAAGCGAGGTTAAATATATCTAAATAGAAATCCAAACCCAATGCACACCAGTGAGAAACAATGACGTAAACAATTCATTAAAAAAATTCTTTTTTTTAAAAAAACTATCGAACTTTGTTCGTTTAGCTTTTTTTTTAAAAAAAAATGTTTTTTTTTAAGTTTAAGGGAGTTGAGGGAATTTTTTCCCATTTTATTTTTTTCTAATTTAAAAGGAATATTATTTTTCTGATGTAAGATCTGTCCTTCGAGACAACTAAATATCTATACGAGAGTCAGAATTTTGTGCCTTTCGAAATGTTTCGTAAGTCCCTTGCTATGCTACACCAAATGGAAGATGCTCTTATCTTTATTTTTTTTCCTCCGCTGATACGATTTGGGAATTCTATTTCACTGATGGCAAATAGTGGTCATGACTACGTTTTAAAATTACGAAAAAAAGTTATGGTATGAAATGAATATGCATTTAATTAGAATACCAGTTATTTTTATTACGAGATTCTCCATTTAAGTGTATGTAGATGATTTGGGAATTTCTTTTGAATAGGAACAAATTTTCCATTTGTTATTATTTTGGTTTTAACCACATATCAAAAATATGCGAATGCATGAAACGAGTTTGTTTGTGGCGAATTCAAGGTGTATATTAACCAAATTTTGTCATATATTCGATTGGCTGAGACATCCATCTAAACACTTATCAATGTGACTTTTCGTGCATTGGTTAGATCAAATGTGCCCATAAGGGATTAAAGACTTATGATGACTAAACATTTAAGTCATAAATGACTTTTTAAAGAATATTGGAGTAACATTATGAAACAAGATTTTAATCCTCTTCGATCGTTCAAAAGAATGCAATCACAGCTTTAAATAATTTGCTGATTCCATTATACAGAAGTATCGTTCTTCACTCGATCTTTACTTTGTGGTAGCTTTTAGCTTATCAAAATTTTCTTTAGTTACCTTATGATGTTATAAGTTATCCTTTAAAGTTATGAAATATTTTAGCATCTGGTTTTATTACTCAAAAAAAGCGATATACTTAAATAATAATAATAATTTTTTTAGGCATTTTATTCTTCTCCCGAGTAATAAACCACAGCAGTGGCGTTTAAATCACAATTCAACCATAAACCCACGTAAGCTATACCCACTATGTACTGTTCGTAATATTTGCGTAACAATTGGAATCTTTTGTTTAATATTTTTCTGCTTTCGCATTCTTTTAGATTCAATCTTCATATTTTTAACGCTGAAGACTGCTACTTTTCATGACCTATTGTGTGTGAGATTTCTTTTTAGATCGATGCATAACCTTTATAATTCAATTATTCCTTGTTTCCCTTCTCAATATGTTAACAATTAATGCTTAGATTTCATGAGTTCCTTTTAGCAGCAATATAATTAATTACTTTTCTGATTCCAAAGCCATTATTCTCTATCATTGACGTTTCTATGTCTAGAAGGGAATAGAGAAATCTGAACTTGTGGGTTTATTGTTGGCTCAGGCAGTTTAGACCATGAACCCATCTATGAAGTTTAACCCTATTCAGCCTACTTTTTCAGCCTCTGATTTCCCTCGCACTCACAACAAACATTGTCTCTAATGAGTCTCTTGATGTCTTTGCCTTACTTAGAGAACTTTATTGCTATATTCAGGCGATAAGGTTTTATCTTCTTGTAAATGTTGGTTTTACTTTTATATTTTTGTTATACTTTTCCTAGAAGTCTTTTTTAATCTCCTATAAATCTGTTTTCCTAAAAAATATTAAATGTTCATTATCGGATTAGGATAAGAACATTAAATTTCTATAATCAATGATTTTTTATAATCTAATGAAATTGCTTGAAAAATTTCTCACATCATTTTACTTAACAAATACAAAGAACTTTATTGTTTGACACTAGATTTACGGATGTTGATCATATACTTATTTTTACTGAAGTGAGCCAATCTGACTCATACAAGAAAATTGAAGTTTTTTGCAAAGAAAATAGTTCCAAATTAATTTACATGAAATGTGTATTATCAACGAATTTATGGAAAACATTTTCTACAGATAAAATCTGTTTTTGAAACACATTTTCCGCAAACATTTCTCTTACATTTAGCGCAATGGTTTCTACATCTATTTCTTTTGCATGGTTGTTGAACTTGACAATTCTTCCTTGCTTCAGTAGCATGAATTTCTGTCATTGGAATGGAAGTTTTCTGGACTTCTTCTCTATATTTACTTCTTAGCTCTTCAGCCAATTGGAAAATAAAATCGTTTCATGAAATATTTGCTGGAGACGTCATTATATACAGAATCCAAGCATTGATAGTTGCTAAATCTAAAATGTTGTAGAAAACTTGTAGGCCATCTGCGTGAATGAGAAGAGAAACAAATCACGTGCTAATTGACTGTTGCACAGGCCTGATAGGACCAATAATTTTCATGCCATGCGATTAACTGTTAAACCATTCTATGAGTCAAATTGGCTCACAACCGCGAAAATAGGTTTACCCCATTTGATAATGCGAAATGAAGGGGTCTGCGGGGAAGAGGAATGAAAGTTTACATATATTTTATTACTTGACTCAACATATGGGAAAATGATTTTAAAGTTATATATACATATATATATATATATAATATATATATATATATATATATATATATATATATATATATATATATATATAAAAATATATATATATATATATATATATAAATATATATATATATATATATATATATATATATATATATATATATATATTTATATATATATTTATATATATAGTGATCAAATTTTTAATTAGTCAAATTGGCTCGGTCTGTAAATTTAGTGTTAAGCCTCTAGTATTAATTTTACCCAGTGTTTATTTCTTGAACTATCTCCATTTATTTTTATATATTTTCTCCTATCAGTTACCTAATTTTCGGCTTTTCTTTACCTATAAGACTTTCTTTTCAGTTTTAGATCACTTTAAGAAAAGGTATTCATATGCATATTAATATCGAAATCATATATCATCAAAAGCTAAAATAAACATGACATAATGCATTGTTGAGCTAGCTACAAATAAAGAATATAAAAATCCATTAACTCGATAAATAATGCTTCTATTTTGACATATTCAACTTGTCTCAGTCAAAATAACTCATAATAACTATCATTATACCTGATTCAGCAGATTGATGAAATTTTTCAAACATCATTCTATTGAAATGTCTATATACGAACTTTGTCTTTTCTGCTCATACTGAATAACAGTATAGAAAAACTATAACGTGTTGTCGTGTTTATGTATATGATGTCAATTATATGTTTTGAAATTTATTTTGGAACAGTGAAATTAGAAGTGAATAAAATTAGATGTTACTGCACTTTTTCTTGTTGCTTTTAAACATTACATGATTTTTATTCTTTAAATTGATTATCCCAAGGGGTCATGCACCTTTTTAAAAGCTAAAAATATCTACTATATCTTATTTTCAATTTTTAAAGTTACTATATTTTTTTTTCAAATTCTATACAGAGAAAAATGTAATTTTTAGTTTCAGTTACAAATTTCCATCTTTAGGAAGACGTAGTACATTTCGTCTAGAAGTAGAAAGCCTTCATTTTAGTGACCTATATTTGATTGAGTAAAAAATAAAATTTTCTGCTATTCGTAGAAAATAAATTTTCTCAAAGCATTGATAAGGTTTTAACTAGAGAATTATATAAAAATTATTAAGTTTTATTATATAAAGCTAAACATTATTTAAAACAACATAATATATGTTTAAAATAAAGAAAGAAAAAAATTACAAAATATTAACCACAAGCCACAAAACAACGTTTGAAATTCGTAAATTAGAAACTAAATTATTACATCAAATAACAGTTAGTAATCTTTTCTTATTCTATGTGCTCTAATCACATTAATATGAGCAATGTATTTCATTTTATAGCACAATAAATAGGATTGTTTTAAATTTTCAATTTAACACTTTTTAGATTTTTTTTAATATTTAAAATGTCAGTTACCTTTAAAGCTTAATTTTACGGAATAAAACTTCATTTTTATATAAAACTTAATTTAAAATTTAATTTCTAATATGCATATCCGGGTGGCCATAATTAAACTGACAGTGCTCACAGAATGACGCCACATTTTGTAGAAAGATTAAACAAGATGAGAGACTAAGGATTCCGGAAAAAAAGAAATTAGTTCCAAAAGTTACCGCTAGGGGAATATTTGGCGCTGTGTTATAGAAAATAGAGTATAAACAAATGTAAATCAATACGGAATAAAATTACCTTTCAGTATGCACATTTTCTGATTTAGTTCAAGTGAAATATGGCAACACTTAAAAAAGCGTAAAATCTACATAAACACCGATAAATTCACGTGATCTGCAATATGACGTACTCTGAGCAGCAGAAGAAGTTTTTTATTCAAATTTCACGTTACGTCCATTGGTACAGTGCCAGCTGCTTGGATTTTAAAAGGCAATGTGTTACGTTTCGAATCAATCGGATTGAAAGTTTATGTGCAATGTCGCCTTCTTTAGTCGACCGTGCGTTACTGGTCAAATTTTTTTTTACCTCAACCAGTACAACGCTTCAGCCGCTCTTCGTGATTTTAGAACGCACAAAAAAATGCGTAAAGGTAACGGCCCTGTGTCAATTAATGGGCTAAAAGCAATGGTTGCGACGTTTGAGAAAACAGGTTTTCTGAAGGTTCAGTCAGGCAGAGGATGAAAACCTGTACCACAGGATACAATCGAAGCAGTTGCCACGGCCATTGTCAACAGAGGACCAGACAATATTGCTGCCACCTCTCGTGGAGTAGCTCGGAATATGGATATGCCTTACAGTACGGTATGGAAAATTTTACGAAAGATTATCAACTTCTATCCGTACAAGATCAGCTGTGTACAGGAGTTACTGTACCCCGATCATGATAAGCGATTGACTTTTGCTCTCACCTTTCTTGCCAGAATGGAGGTGGATAATGCTTGGCAGTAAAAAACTCTTACGGGGAGACGAGGCCGACTTTTACTTGAATGGAACTGGGAATACCCAGAACTGCCGAATTTGGGATGACAAATCACCACATGCAGTCACAGGAATTCCCTTCCATTCCCCAAATGTAACTGTTTGGTGTGGTTTCACAGCGGAATCTATCTTAGGTTCATTTTTCTATGAGAGCATTACCCCGACAGGACCGGAAACCTGTTCTGTTACCGGAGAGAAATATCGCCACATGTTGAACAACTTTGTCATTCCGGAACTTCAGCAAAGACAATGCCTAGGAGAAATCATTTTCATGCCAGATGGAGCCGCTCCACACGTTGCTGTAGGGGTGCAACAGCTGCTACGACAGAAATTCACAATAGAAAGAGTCATTAGCGGCTACTTTCCAACAGCATGGTTACCTCGGCCGCATGATCTTACCACATGCGACTTCTGACTATGGGGTTACCTTCAATCCAAGGTCTATCAAGGAGTGGTCCAAGACCTGGCTACGTTGAAGGATAATATATCACGGACTGTATGGGAGATTCCTGCAGACATGTTATTTTCTGCTGTTGTGCATACTGTGCACAGAATGCAATATGTGGTCCACAACAACAGCAGCCACATTGAACCTCATTTTAATGCAAAATAAAAGGTAATTTAAGCATACATTTGCATTTGTTAACACTCTATTTTCTATTACACAGCTCCAAATATTCCCCTAGAGGTGACTTTTGGGACTAATTTGTTTTTTCGCGGGATCTTTCGTCTCTCGTCTTGTTTAATCTTCCTACAAAACGTGGCTTCATTCTCGCAAATAGA
>CM063498.1:134170544-134183044 GCA_032207245.1 Pardosa pseudoannulata | reverse complement strand
CTAAGTAAAGTTCCCTAAAGATTTACATTTTCTTTGGTGAACTATTACATATTAAAAAGAAATATTTCCAAAAAATGCTAAAAATAAAAAATAGAAACGTCTGGTGTTAGTTTAAAATTTACTAATGACATAAAAATGACTAAAGAAATGTTTTTTTTATCTTTTGTCCATTTAATAGTTTGAAATTGTTTAAGTAGCAAGTTAGAGATATAATTAAAAAAGTAATTTTAGTAGGTTTATTTTTTTGGTTTGCAAAAGTTTTCTATTTAAACTATTTTATATTTTTACTCCGGGGCACTGTCCTGTTAAATTTTGTATAATATCCGAGAAGCAGTTACAAGTTTAGCGCAACCCGAGGAGCACGTGTATTGTAAAAAAAAGTTATTTAATTATTAAAAATATATCAAGCTAGTATAACTAATGAATTAATCTCAGATAATGGAATATTAATTTGCAAAATATATTCTGACATAATTTTTAAAAAATTGAAGGAAGAGTTTTACATTGGTGGCAATTCATTCATACTAGAACATAGTCAGTCCAATGACCGGATCAGTAAAATTTTAATTTTCCAGAATTATAAAGTACCCTATGAAGCAAATAAATAAACGGTTTATTTTTTGGCTGAGAATTATCATTGCAACAAAAAATAATCGATGATTAAATTTAAAATTATCACATATGTACCAAATCTATTAGTTAAGCCAAATATAAAAGGAAATTAGTTACATAATATCTAAGTTCATCGACAAAATGTAAGAAAATTATGCAGACGATATTTAAATAATTTAAAATAAAAAATGATTAAGTGAGATGGTTAAAGGAATGTCATAATAAGACTACAAAAAATGTTATTTTTACCTATTTATTATGCGATAACTTGATAAATTTAATCGCCTGATCTTAACCGGGGAAAATAGGGCTTGAAATAGGGGCATTAAAACTCGAAAAGGGGGGAAGGGTGGATGTAAAGAAGACAGTATTTTTTGCTGTGATATGAACATATATTTATACGTTTGTTTTAGAAACGTATTGATATTTTAATAGACGATAAACTTTACTCGGTTTTGAATTTTGCTAACTAACTTATCAAGAATCCAATATGGATGCCTCTATTCATTTCAGGTCTATATATATATATATATATACGTATAATATATATATAATATATATATATATATATATATAATATATATATATATTATATATATAATATATATATATATATATATATATATGTATATATTTATATACATATATTTGTACATATTTATATATACATATATATAAATATATGTACATATATACATATATATATACATATATATCTATCTATTATTATATATATATATATATATATATATATAATATAAATAGATATATATATATAAAAAGTGAAATTTGAAAAAAATACCTTATTATTAATCTTTTTAAAATTATACTCAGTAAAAATATGAAAACATTTAAAATTTAATAATTAAAATATTTTAATAATAAGCAATATATTAATAAATAATATTATATTTATTTATTAAATGTAATATTTTTTCAATTATAAAATGTTTGAATTCCACTACTATCATTGACATTGTAGAAATTTTAAAACAATATTTTATTGCATTTATAAACAAAGCAGAATTATAACTCAAAATTCCGTCATAAGACAAATACAAATAAATTAGTTGACACCACAAATGTATTAACTTTAAAGAATCGAAACATTTATTCATTAATAAAACAAAAAAGATAGAAATTTAAAAAAAGAAGAGAGGAATTACTGAATCACACATCAAAGTCAACAAGTGGACAGCGGAAATTTAAAAATAAATATTTAGTAGAAAAGATGTGAAAAATATACCAAAAGGGAGACTTAGTTCTGGTTGGCAGGGAGAGAAGCAGACCTCAGGAAAAACATCTACGTGCATTGCAATATCCGTTGCTCCGTTATCGCTCTACGATGCAAAAAAATAAGAACAAAAAGTAAAAAAGAAAAAGTAATATATATATATATATATATATATATATATATATATATATATATATATATATATATATATATATATATATATATATATATATATATATATATATATATATATATATATATAAGAGTGTATATAATTATTATTAAAGCCTGAAGTACGTACTTTGTATTAGTAATTGTTCCTAAAAATATCATGTTTTATGATTTCAGTGGATCTGTGATCCCTTACAAAAACTATGAACACCAAATGCCTAACAGATATACCGAATATACAGTTACTGCTTGGTGGAAACATTTTGTATATCAAAACAGTGTGTATGGTTTTGTACATTCTCTTGATAACTTTGAAGTCGAATTAAATATACTGGAGTGTTAATATTTTAAATATAGGGAAATAATCTTTTACTAATTTGGCAGCTTTATAACTGATTTATGATAGTATTTATAGTTCTATTAATAAGGTATTTAAAAAGTCTGTTTCAAGCAATGTAGAAAAACATTAATTAACCTTTAAAAATATGTCAAACTAGGATAACTAACGGATTAATGTCTAGAGAATGTAATATTAATTTACAAATATATTCTGACATAATTTTTAAAAAATCCATGGAAAGTTTACATGAGTGGCATGCATTCATGTATATATATATATATATATATATATATATATATATATATATATATATATATATATATATATATATATATATATATATATATATATATATATATATATATATATATATATATATATATATATATATACAAATCTGTAAATGAAAGTGAAATTTGGAAAAAAAAACCTAATTATTAATCTTTTTACATTATACTCAGAGAAAATATGAAAACATTTAAAATTGAGAAAGTGCTCAAAAGTAGATATAATAATAAGGAATAAATTAATTGAATAATATTATATTTATTGCATTAATGTAATATTTCTGTCAATTATAAAATGTTTGAATTCCATTGCTATCGCTAATATATAATAGAAATCGTAAAACAGTATTGTACTACATTTATAAAAATAGAGCATAGTGAAAAAACTAAATATTCCATCATAAGAAAAATACACATAAATTAGTTTGCACCCCAAATGTATTAACTTTAAAGAGTCAAAACATTTATTCATTAATAAAACAAAAAAGAAAGAAATTTAAAAAAAAGTAGAGAGGAATTACTGTATCACACAAAGTCAACAAGTGGACAGCGGAAATTTAAAAATAAATATTTAGTAGAAAAGATGTGAAAAATATACCAAAAAGAGAAACTTAGTTCTGGTTGGCAGGGAGAGAAGCAGAGCTCAGGAAAAACATCTACGTGCATTGCAATATCCGTTGCTCCGTTATCGCTCTACGATGCAAAAAACGTACACAGTATATAAAAGAAGAAAAAAAAGAAAGTAAAAAAGAAAAAAAAACAAGCTGAAACCTCAAAAATCAGCGGAAGAAGTTCATGCTGCGATGACTACGATACCTAAAAGCTAACGGAAATCCTGGACAAAAATATTTTTCAAAAACTGAACCCGGATGAGGAAGATTTCAAATAGAAAAAGAATTGATTTCTATATTTACAAGGATACTGAGTTAGTTTGTCAGAGAGAAATACAAATTGCTTTTGGAGGAAATAGGGGTTTATGCAACGCTCGAGACAAAAAATATTTGAAAGAATATGGGAGAAAAATTAAATGCTGGTGACCTAGTAAAATATACGCAAGAATGACCATTCAAAGATTAAGGTTTGGATATATATGTTTCTAAATAGATAGAGATGCTAGCATTGTTCCTTTTACTTTACAATCAAATTATCTGCATATATATATATATATATATATATATATATATATATATATATATATATATATATATATATATATATATATATATATATATATATATCTGGCACCTTAAATTTAGAATCTCTGCCCCGTTGATTTATTTTTTACCATGCATTGTGATGTACTACCTTCTAGAATAAACTAGAAGCAATTAAAGTAAGGTGATTGGTTACCGGAATGACATCATTCCTGGAGCCACTCCCCTTCCAGAAGTTAATATAAGGCCTAGCACATAGATTTCGAGGCTTTTCCTTTGAGAACGAGATGTAATATATCATCAAATATTTTCTGTTTTGTGTTCATTTTCCCGACAGGGATTTGTGTGTTATCTGGTGTTCTAAATAAAAGATGTTTTTGTAAATCTGCATCAATCAACTCGACTACAATATTCTACAGTATGCTTAAATTTTGTGGACATTACACTCATGTCCATAAATTAAGGATAATGAAGTTCAGGCAATGAAAGAGACAAAAGCAAAACAAATTTGACTTATTTGTAAAGTATATTTATTAAACAAAAGGTAAAGAGCAAAAAAGATGCTATATAATTGACAAAATATTAAAAATTGCGATTTTTACTCCCTGGAGCAAATTTCAAAAAAGAACCTTTTTATAGAAAACAGTATAACATGGTTAATATGATGGTTAATACGGAGTATGTCTCCCGGACGATGTAATACAAGCGTTACAACGCCTACGCATGTTGAGTATCAGATTATCAGTCTGATCTTGGGGAAAATTACACCACTCATCAAGCAATACCCTCCGAAGTTCCGATAGACAGTTGGGAGGGGGTTGACGAGCTGCAATTCGTCGGCCAAGCATGTCCCACACATGCTCTGTTGGATTCAAGTCCGGTGAGTATGCTGGCCAATTCATAAGGGTGATATCCTCCGATTGAAGGCATTCGTCTACAATGCTTGCACGGTAAGGTCGGGCGTTGTCATCCCTATACAGAAATTCAGGACCCATGGCGCCTCGAAACAAACGTACATGTTGTTCCAGAATGACATCCCGATAGATGTGGCCTGTCATCGTTACACTCTGAACATGCAGGTCAGTTCTGGAACCAAGAATAATTCCTCCCCAAACGAGCCATCCTGCACCACCGTAACGGTGTCGTTCAATGGTGTTCTCTTGGTGGTAACGGGTACCTGGCGCTCTCCATATGAAAGTCCGGCGAGAATCAGAATGTAAACTGAACCTGGACTCGTCGGAAAACATCACACAAGACCACTGTTGCGGTGTCCACAATGCATGCTCTCTAGCCCAGCATAATCGCAGGCGACAGTGAGTTGCAGTAAGGGGAACACATCTGACAGGCCTACGAGCATATAGACCAATGTTCCCTAAGCGTCTGTACACGGTCTGCCTTGAAACTGTCGTACCGGTAGCTGAAGAGAGCTGACGAGACAGGTCTGATGCTGTGCTCCGTCTGTTTTTTTGGCAGTAACTGCCAAATACCGGTCATCATTCGGCGTAGTAACTCGGGGGCGACCTGTGCTGTAACATCTACTCACATTAACATCATGTTTGAATCGTTGCCAAAGCCTGGAGATGACACACTGGGCGATTCCAAGTTCCTCGGATACTTCCAGCTGGGTACGTCCACATTCCAGTCGTCCGATAATTCTACCACGTAAAAAATCATCCAAATGCTTCCTTTGTGCCATAACTATGCGGTTATTGCACTGAAAGGCTTTTAAAGCGCTTGTGAACAATTTTACTTCTTTGCTACCATTCCTTATATACCCCTTTCATACACTCTCGTCTTTGTGACGTACTATCCGCGCCATCTGGTGGTTTCCTGCAATTTGCATATTCTTCTTCAAGATGTGTGTGATAATTCTACAGGTGAAATTTTTATTTTAGAGCTCAATTTCTGTGTGATTCTGAATTATCCTTAATACCGTGCATTGTGATGTACTACCTTCTAGAATAAACTAGAAGCAATTAAAGTAAGGTGATTGGTTACCGGAAAGACATCATTCTTGGAGCCACTCCCCTTCCAGAAGTGAATATAAGGCCTAGCACATAGATTTCAAGGCTTTTACTTTGAGAACGAGATGTAATATATCATCAAATATTTTCTGTTTTGTGTTCATTTTCGTCAGGGATTTGTGTGTTATCTGGTGTTCTAAATAAAATTTGTTCTAAGTCTGCATCAATCAACTCGGCTACAATATTCTACAGTATGCTTAAATTTTGTGGACATTACACTCATGTCCATAAATTAAGGATAATGAAGTTCAGGCAATGAAAGAGACAAAAGCAAAACAAATTTGACTTATTTGTAAAGTATATTTATTAAACAAAAGGTAAAGAGCAAAAAAGATGCTATATAATTGACAAAATATTAAAAATTGCGATTTTTACTCCCTGGAGCAAATTTCAAAAAAGAACCTTTTTATAGAAAACAGTATAACATGGTTAATATGATGGTTAATACGGAGTATGTCTCCCGGACGATGTAATACAAGCGTTACAACGCCTACGCATGTTGAGTATCAGATTATCAGTCTGATCTTGGGGAAAATTACACCACTCATCAAGCAATACCCTCCGAAGTTCCGATAGACAGTTGGGAGGGGGTTGACGAGCTGCAATTCGTCGGCCAAGCATGTCCCACACATGCTCTGTTGGATTCAAGTCCGGTGAGTATGCTGGCCAATTCATAAGGGTGATATCCTCCGATTGAAGGCATTCGTCTACAATGCTTGCACGGTAAGGTCGGGCGTTGTCATCCCTATACAGAAATTCAGGACCCATGGCGCCTCGAAACAAACGTACATGTTGTTCCAGAATGACATCCCGATAGATGTGGCCTGTCATCGTTACACTCTGAACATGCAGGTCAGTTCTGGAACCAAGAATAATTCCTCCCCAAACGAGCCATCCTGCACCACCGTAACGGTGTCGTTCAATGGTGTTCTCTTGGTGGTAACGGGTACCTGGCGCTCTCAATATGAAAGTCCGGCGAGAATCAGAATGTAAACTGAACCTGGACTCGTCGGAAAACATCACACAAGACCACTGTTGCGTGTCCACAATGCATGCTCTCTAGCCCAGCATAATCGCAGGCGACAGTGAGTTGCAGTAAGGGGAACACATCTGACAGGCCTACGAGCATATAGACCAATGTTCCCTAAGCGTCTGTACATTGTCTGCCTTGAAACTCTCGTACCGGTAGCTGAAGAGAGCTGACGAGACAGGTCTGATGCTGTGCTCCGTCTGTTTTTTTTGGCAGTAACTGCCAAATACCGGTCATCATTCGGCGTAGTAACTCGGGGGCGACCTGTGCTGTAACATCTACTCACATTAACATCATGTTTGAATCGTTGCCAAAGCCTGGAGATGACACTCTGGGCGATTCCAAGTTCCTCGGATACTTCCAGCTGGGTACGTCCACATTCCAGTAGTCCGATAATTCCACCACGTAAAAAATCATCCAAATGCTTCCTTTGTGCCATAACTATGCGGTTATTGCACTGAAAGGCTTTTAAAGCGCTTGTGAACAATTTTACTTCTTTGCTACCATTCCTTATATACCCCTTTCATACACTCTCGTCTTTGTGACGTACTATCAGCGCCATCTGGTGGTTTCCTGCAATTTGCATATTCTTCTTCAAGATGTGTGTGATAATTCTACAGGTGAAATTTTTATTTTAGAGCTCAATTTCTGTGTGATTCTGAATTATCCTTAATTTATGGACATGAGTGTATTTTAAGATATTGTATATATGTGTATATATATATATATATATATATATATATATAATATATATATATATATATATATATATATATATATATATATATATATATAATATATATATATATATATATATATACTCCTACATAAGTAAATCAATGGGGCTGCGATTCTAAATTTAAGATGCATTCATATTTAAAAATTTTGCTGTTACATATATATATATATATATATATATATATATATATATATATATATATATATATATATATGTGTGTGTGTGTGTGTGTGTGTGTGTGTGTGTGTGTGTGTGTGTGTGTGTGTGTGTGTGAGAGAGAGAGAGAGAGAGAATTGCATGGTTTAGACCCATAAGAAATGAAAAATGGTATATGTGCTTGATACCGTGCAGTCACGGCTTAGAAAGGAAACATCAAAATTTGAAATTAAAAAATATGCAATTTATTGAGGCAAATTCTCTTTCATGCTTCTGCAAGAAAACTTATATTCGTTTTTATATTAGTATGAGGATCTAGTGAGCCCCCGAAGTAGGATGATAAGGATTAGTTACATGGGGGACGAAGAGATCGAAACTTACGTAAAGGAGCTAAATAAGTCTAGTTGAACTAAGCAGGTATCAATTGCGACTCAGGCGAAATCTCAAAAAGTTACCACAATTAAAACAGAAACAAAGGTTATAGTTTTAGTGTTAGAATCACCAAACATTGTCTTAAGAATACATTTATATTTACCCTACTTATTTTCAGGTTAAAATGTCATTACTTATATGTGTGAGAATTTAAATATCGAAATATATGCCTACATGAGGTATGTTCAGAATGTAAGTTTACTCATGTTCAGAAAAGAGTCAGAGATACACAAAGTGAAGCAAACAATTATGATAAGAATCACATCACGTTAGTAGAGGAGGAATGGTACATGAAGAAATAGTAGCATCAGTCCGACGTGCGCGAGGTTATTAGATTATAAATCACGCTATGGCAGACAAGTATGTACTAACAATAGAGTCACCATTGGAAGTTTGTGCTGTTACCTAGTATGAATTGTGTTCTTGGGTGGCAACACCATATTCAGCAAGATTCACTCAAGATCAGATTCGTCGCTTCGCTGGAAAGATTGTATGATTCAGTTAATAGCCTTGATGTTGTCATATCAGGCTTGACATGTTCTTTACATTGAAAGCCACACTCTCGATGGAAAAGGATCACGTTGTGTGGTAAATCCTTGCATCGCAGAGCATCTAGCTTGTGAAAGTTCTTTTCAATCTCATTGAACTCTACGACGAATTCCTGAATGTCAATAGCGACTATGCCGAAAAATACTGTAAGGTATCATTGTTCATGATGCTGTGGTGATACCACACTATGTCTTTCCCTCCGGCACCCAATTAAGTACAACTGACGGCATGTTTTCAGAAGGCATTCACATACTTCAATCTTTTGCATATGGTATTTTGTATAGGCATTTGTTTTGTTTGGTTGTATAACTGATTACTAGCTATTGCATGAGGCCAAAAAAATTTTAATATTTTTCTGAGGCATCTATTCTGTCATGCATCCAGTGTGTTATTCTGCCCTATAGTTAATTTCCAGGTTTCACTTCCATAAAGATTATATTTGCTAATGCATTAATACTATTAAGTTTTATTCTTTTGTTAGTTTATTTCATTTCCATATGTTTGTTAGTTCACAAAACAATTTTGTGCTTTATTGATTTTTGTTTTAATTTCTCCTCGGTTTCGAATTTTTTCTGGCAATGGTACCAAGGTAATTAAAAGAGCACATATCTTGACTGATACTTGATCCTTTATTTTTTATTTTTCTCATTAAATCTCATAGTCTTGGTCTTCAGTTTGTTAAATATTTAAGCTTTTAGACTATTGTTCAAAGCTGTTTGTCTTTTGTTGCATCTATGTCGTTTATAAAGTCTAGAACTGTTAAAGTTGAATTTACTAAGTTAGAAGTGAATTTATATCTAATTTCTCTTTCCTTATAATTGATGGCATTACAAGTGATTCAAACCATTACTATAATAAACTATAATCCAGATCTGGCACATTTCTATTTGACTCCGCTTTTGATTGAGAATGGTTCTGTTAGTTCATCATCAACTTCAATAAAATACTTGTCACAATAATGTTCTTCTACAATGCTTATGTATTTTAAAGAGAATGCTTTAAGTATTTCCTACAGCATTTTTCTACCTACAGAATCAATAGATTTTTAAAAATCAATAAATTTCTCACAGAATTATTTTAGCAGTTTAACTGTTAAAAATAACCTTTAACAACTGCTTTCAAGTTAAGTTATTAAAAATAAGACTAATAAATATTGCGTTTGAAATGTAGATAGTGGTGTACGTGCAAATACTTTGCCATAACCTTTTAAATGCTTATCAAAAAATTTAGAATTAATATCTTTAAATCATTTAAAATCATATTGAAATACTATTTTAATGAGGAGTGTTTATATTATACTTGCGTAAGTGTATGGATAAAATAATGCTTCATATATAAATTTACAAAGCAAGTCTGATTATGTCATACTTTCAACACAGGTATCTTTTTATTACATTCTAGAATCTTGTATTTACATAGCACTTAGTTAGGATTTTCAATTACTAACTAAATTGGTTCACATGAAATATTAAACGCATGAATAAAATATATTATATAACTGAATTTCCATCTGTTTACTACCACTTAATAATATGGGAGATTTACCATTCTACTACTTACAAATTTATCATATCGAGTAATTCTAATGCTTGAATTGCCGATGATGGTATATTTGCTGACATGTAATATAATTGTTTTACATACTTTGCAAAAAGTAGACTAATTTTGAAATATTCCTTTTAAATTTTTCATTATCTCATCAAAATATTTATACAGATATGAATGCATTACATGTTGCATAAATACAATTAGCAGTATGAAATGGAAAATATTTAAAGTGAAATTTCTGTTGCATAAACTCTCAATATTAAACATCCTCGTATTTCATTCGCAATCTATTTTTTCAAATGGTAATTATTTATGACTATCATATAGCCCGTCATATGACGGGATTAGTAAAATTTTTTAAAACTGTAAAGTACTCTATGCGGCAGATAAAAAATGGTATGTTTTTTAACTGAGAATTATCTGGTACAAGCTCAATAATTTGTTTACCTTCACTTTTTATTCTTCATTTTGTTTACTCTCTAAAGTCTGCTGATAATGTGAATGCAGTTTAGAATCAAACTGAATTCAAAAATAATATAAAAAACAAACACACAAAAGTAAACTTCTTAATTTTCAAAGATATATAACTTAACCATTAGATATTTATTGGTCTGTGAAATAGACCCCTAGACTTTTATGAAAAGGATTTGTTGTTAATACCGGTGACAAAATTTTCATTGCAACAAAAAATAACCGATGATTAAATTTAAAATTATCACATATGTACCTAATCTGTTATTTAAGCAAAACGTAAAAGAAAATTATTTCCATAATAAAGTTCAGTGATGAAACGTATGAAAATAATTTAATATAAGAAATGATTAAAGAAATGATGTCATACTGTAGAAAAAAATGTTATTTTTACTTATTTATTATGTGATAAACTTAATCGCCTGCTCTTAAACGGGGGAAATAGGGCTTGACATAAGCACATTAAACCATCAAAAGAGGGGAAGGGGTAGATTTCGAACGTTTTAAACACTTGTTTTGAATTTTGATAAGCCTAACTCATCAAGAATCCAATATGGAATATCCTATCTGTTCCAGATCCAACAGCTTCATAAATTCGAGGACAGTTGGACAGATAACTTAGGCTATTATTATATAGGGGATTTTCAATTCCTACCTAGAGAGTGTACGGTACCAAAAATGAGATTCAAAACAGTTAATTTATTTTAATGATCTATATAGTAATTTCTACTACATGATTAATATAGGAAAAGACATTTTTAATCAAAGAAATAAATACAAGAATCATGATGGAGGTATCCAGCATAGATTCATTCACCAAGGTAAATGTTCTAACACAAAGCATATTATCTTCAGTGAGTGAAAGGTATAAATACGCTGTGTAAGTTATAACAGTTCAGGAGTTATGCTTAGAAATACTTGCAGCATATAAAGGTAGATGTCACCGGTTAATTATTCAAGAGCAGTTTTATCTGTTATAAATTATTAAATTAATTCTCATATTTTATTGAAACAAAATATAGAGAACAACTAATATACGATATATTGAAATTGTGTTACATTATACATAATATTCAAAATATTCAATAGATAAGCGTAAATGCTCTTTTATGAGTACATATATGTACTGTCTATGGGAATTAATATCATTTAGACAATTAAACAATTATATTATTTTTAACAATTGTTATTTTTTCTATTTTTCACGAGTTTCATAACTTCTTATATCAAAATGATGTCTGTATTATTAACCCCTTCCTGGTTTTTCCCGAGATGAACTCAGGCAGGCGAAATAAACCATCCTGGATCATCCCGAGTGTAGCTTGGGCACAGTGAAATTGTACACTGTACAATCAGTCTTTCCTGAATTATTTCACATGTGCTTTTTATGGTTTCGAATGCTTTTGTTTCCTTTTAATGTACATTATTTGATGTACAAGAGACAGTAATGAAGGTTCAGAAACAACGTTCCTGTTAGATTAATTAATGTGCGCAGTACCTTAATGTATCATATACAACCAAATTTTGATTAATAATTTCATAATCATTTATGTAAATGCATAGGATATAAAAATAAAATTAATTTAAGATAAAAGCTAGGTACTATAAGCTTTATATTTATAGTCAGTGTGAATTCCAAAGTCGCTTTCTATACAGAAAGCCAAATACAGGTAAATACAGGTAAATTAATCATTTAATTAAATAGATTATTTAAAATTAATTTTGGAAATTTTGTATTTGAAAGATGCTATTA
>CM063498.1:134145544-134163044 GCA_032207245.1 Pardosa pseudoannulata | reverse complement strand
TGTGTCTTTAAGTATATGTATATATACATATATAGAATATATAGAATATTTACATATAGAATACCTTAAAGACGTATTAAGCTCTTTATATTGCATTTAAGAGGACATATCAGCTTTTAAGCTATAAATACTTCATTATAACAGATATTTTTTAATTTAAATAAACTAAAAATTCTCATGTCTTTAGAGTAGTTTTTCCAAGATGATTTATATGACTAACTTTGTAAAAGAAATAATAAGTCTCCTTATATGATGCGATATATGTGTATGTTTATATATATGTATGTATACACATATAGAATACATATAATATTTACATATATAGAATATATAGAATATATATCATGTGTTTAGAGTAGATTTTCATATAGGACTAACTTTATAAATAAATATTAAGTCTGCTTATATGAAGCGATATATGTGTGTGTTTATGTATATATATATATATATATATATATATATATATATATATATATATATATATATATATATATATATATATATATATATATATATATATATATATATATATTTTAAAGGAATATTAAGCTCTTTATATTGCATTTAAGAGGACATATCAGCTTTTAAGCTATAAATACTTCATTATAACAGATATTTTTTAATTTAAATAAACTAAAAATTCTCATGTCTTTAGAGTAGTTTTTTTTTCTAGATTATTTATAAAGGACTAATTTTATAGAAAAATTATTGAGTATCTTTATATGAAGTGATATATGTATGTGTTTATACACACAGAAATATATATATATATATATATATATATATATATATATATATAAATATATATATATATATATATATATACTTATATACATATATAAATATATATATACATATATACATATATATATATACATACATATATATATATATATATATATATATATATATACACACATATATATATAAATACATTATATATATAGATATATATATAAACATATATACATAGATATATATACACATATATACTTACGTACATATATATGGTATTCAAAATATATTTTAATAATTATATCCTTTCCCTATAATGAGAGTTAAGAGTACAACATTCCTATTCAAATGAATGTGAAAATGAACAGAAAAATGACATCTGTCAGATATGATAATAACAAATCATAATTCAAGTGCTTGAAAAAATATCGGATTATTACAACTGTCATATTCCCTGCATATCGAAGCTAATGATTCAGCCTTCCACGTGATTAAAAAGTTAATTACGTGATCAATATTTTTTTCATGCGATTTGCCACTCATTAATAAATGAAGATAATGAAGTCCTTTAAGATACTAGAATTCTATCTTTGTTTCGATATTCATTTTCTTCCATTTAGTTATTTAAATATTTATGAGATTATTTTTTGAACAAATAACAGCAAATTATTAACTAAATAACATTTTATCTAATTTCAACACCTGTTTGCGAAAATCTTGAAAAAAATTGAATGGGACCTATTAAAAACATTCAAGTATAATTAAGCAGAAATTTGTTGCATTTTCTCTGTATAAAAATGCATTATTATAGAGAAACAAAATAAATCACAAGAAAAATTATTTTTATAACACTGATAATTTTTTTAACTATAATTTAGTTTTTTCTAATAAATATTTTGCTTTTTTGGAGATATTCTCTATAAATAAGATTTATTGATTTTTGATTAGTAAAGCAGTTTTATTTTAAGAAAAAGTATTACAACTTAATTGATGTGTGTATATGTGACAATGCATAATTCTCTGTACGGTTTGGAAGTGTTATTATAGAAAAATTAAGACGAATATTGCAAAAGAATCATTGCTTTAAATATAGAAACAGTTTACCACAACAGCAGTTGGCACTTACAGTAACATGTCTTTTTTTCAATTTATCATAAATTAAAATATTTGCTTTAGATTAGAAAAATTTGAAATCAGAAATCTTTTTTAAAGTCTTTAAGAATGCCCTAAATTAAAAATTAAGATGAATACAGCAAAAAAATCCATACTTTAAATGTAGAAACAGATTACAACAATAGCAGTTGGCACTTATAGCAACATGCCTTTTTTTAAATTTATCATAAATTAAAATATTTGCTTTAGATTAGAAAGATGTGAAAGAAAAAAATATTTTTTAAAGTTTTTAATAATGCTCTAAATTTAAAGAAATTATTCAACCTACAAATATATTTCTATATTTCGAGGTACTATGTTTTTATATTACCTCTTTAGATTAGAAAAATTGAAATCAGAAATCTTTTTTAAAAAAATGCCCAAATAAAAATTAAATGAATACAGCAAAAGAATATTTAAATGTACAATTTATTTACAAAATAATTTTATATCAACATTTAATACATAAATAAAATGTTTAGATTAGAAAGAGTAATAATCTTTTTTAAAATATTTAAAATAAATTAAAAATTAAACAGTAAAAAATTTTTAATATAAAAAATTAAAATACTATTAAAACATGAAAATATTAAAATGATTTAATTAAAAAATGACTCAGACTTTTTTAAAGTCTTTAAGAATAAATTAAAAATTATAATACAGCGAAAGATATTTCTTTAAATGAGAAACAGATTACACAGCAGTTGACTCAGCAACTGGACCTTTTTTAAAAATTTATCCTAAATTAAAAGATTTGCAATTGAAAGATGTGAAAGAAAAAAATTTTTTTTTAAAAGTTTTTATAAGCAGAAATTAAACGCAATTATTCCCTTAAATATATTTCTATATTTCGAGGTACTATGTTTTTATATTACCTCTTTTGGGAAATTGATATTTCAGATAGTATATTTTTAAAAATAACATACAAAATGCACACCAAATGAAAAAAAAATTAAATTCATTTACCCGCAAGATATTTTTGAAACATTTATTCACAAAATAAATGTTTATATCAAATGAGTATACTAATCTTTTAATAAACCTAAAACTTAAAAAGTGCCTAACAGTAGTAAAATTTTAAAATATTTAAAAACTGTTAAGAAATTTAAAATTTTAGAAATTGTATTTATTATGCTATATTATACTCTTGTATTTTTATTTCTTGAAATAATTCAAAACTCAGACTTTCATTTTTGATAGATAAACTGAGGAACAGTTTTTGGGTAAACGCTTGCGTAGGTTACACCTAAACGGAAAAAAGCTTGATGGACTTGATCAAATGGAGTTTGAGTCTGAACAAGGCTATTTTATGAGTGTTTTTTTTTTGCAGAGCAAAATTTATACAGCAAATAAATGTATTTATAAGCAAGACCTTAGCTCAAACGCAATGCATGTGTTTAAAAAAAAGCGGCAAAAGAATTCGAAAAGAGTCTAGGTTTATTTTTCCACTTGTAATTTTGGCACGTACACCGTACGGTTGCTTTTTCTAAGATTTATGGCACTAATTGGATCTTTGTCGTTCAAGGAAATGTACTTCTTGTATTTTTAATGTCAAGATAGTCATATAGATGACAAGAGTTAGAGTGTATTCTGTATTTGGAAAAGCAAATCTCTTATTTTTTTCATTATTCTGCAGTAATGAGTTTTTGGGTGACTTCGGCTTGAGTTTTATCTGAAACAGAGAAACATTATAGAGGTAATTCTACCTACAGACAAAAACTAAGACCTCCAAACCAGTGCAATGTGTGTTCACTGGAGAAAAATGACAGCGGCAAAAGAATTCGAAAAGAGTCTAGGTATTGTGACTGTAATACTAACCTGTTGCTAAGAAACAAAAAGGATCTTTGAAAAACAGGTTAAGGAAATGTACTTCTAGTATTTGCATTCGAAAATAATTGTGTAGTAATGGTAATGGAAAATATTTGTATTTTTTATATGCACAACTGCAAACGTAACTTCCCTCTCTGGCGTATATGAGAGAGAAATGACAATTTCCAGGAAAATAGTACTGTATTTCAAATAGAAAAGTTATTATAATTGCTTAAAATAATTATAAATA
Organism: Pardosa pseudoannulata; assembly: GCA_032207245.1. Classification (NCBI taxonomy): domain Eukaryota; kingdom Metazoa; phylum Arthropoda; class Arachnida; order Araneae; family Lycosidae; genus Pardosa; species Pardosa pseudoannulata. The sequence continues at coordinate 134,159,098 of CM063498.1, read as the reverse complement.
TTACGGTTAATAACATTTTCCAGTTCACAAATGCAACATGAACAAAAATATGCAATAGTAAAAAATGACGGTTTTTGGGTCGAATTCGTGAAAAAAATGAAACTGTTAAGGGGTTACAAAAAGGAAGAGTTTAACAACATATCTTTAACTACTTTTAAAGCCTAATAGTTATTTTAGAAACAAAGTTTATAATTTTTGTGTGACAATGTCTTAAAAGCATAAAATAGTTAATTTCTCACCGAAAAATTTGCAAGTAAAATCCAGCCCTAAAAGGGACTAATTAATAAACATTGAATTCCTAATGAGAATGTTACCTACCGAGAATATCAATCAACCGTTAACTAATAGTGTATGCAAAAATCTCTAATTACACGTTGTCAAGTAAAGAGAGTAAGAATTTTGTAGTTGGTATTAGTATGCAGCAAGAATCGTGCTGGGAATTTCGACTGAACTCACTGGCAATGTGTGCTTATTTTCACGCCATGAAATCTTTTTAAATCTTCGTGAAGTTTAGCAATGTTTTGATTTCTTTCCTATGTGATTCATTACTTTAAACTGCAGTGAGGAAAACGCCGGTGGAATATCTTTATTTGTTTGCTATATTTGCGGTTTTCGGAGCTGATTTTCTTGATACGTGATAAGGTGAACATCCTTGCTTTGTATTTTCTCTATCTGTTTTTTTTTATATTCTGTGGTGAGGTTTAACCTCTTCTGTATCCCGGTTGACTCTCTTCTGGCATTGCATGTTGAATCCTAGGTCAATGCACGATAACAAAATGGGGAAGAAGACAAGGGACAAAGACTATAAATGGTGAGTCTCGTGCATTTAAAAGTGGCTTTATACCTGTAAGTACGTATTTTTTAAATTTATATGTGGATAGCGTTTCCCTACGTAAATACAATGGAGGTGCCTTATATTGCTAAAATTTTGCATTCCTATTACAATCAAAAAGTGTAAAAATTAAAATGTCTCAAAATCTCTGCGCCGAACGACGGTCGATTAGTTAGAATGCTGGCTTTCGAGACCTGAGTTCATGGGTTCGAATCCCACTGTGGCATGGATGTTCGTAGCCTTTCGGAATCAGCTTTAAGCTGTAGGTCCCTGCCTCATTAGCCTTCTTATGGCAAAAAAGTAAACCGTGGCACTCCAAACCAAACCAAATTCTCTGCCCTCCTCTCTAAGGTCACATATAACCCCTTAAGAAATACTAATTTTGTTGGACACAGATGGCAGCATAATAGCATTATTTTAATATTCCATAATGTGAAGTAAATGCTATTTTTGAACGATGGGAGATGTTTGGCTGTATACATGCACACACACACACACACATGTTTATGTCAAACATTTGAGAAATCAAAGAGCCAATCATTTCTTGATAATGTCTTTATTCATATATATTGCACACTTTATTAGTCAAACATCAAATACGGCTGTGCATGACCAGTGTCTGCCCTATAACAAAGAAACAACATACACCAGGGTTCATGCAGCAACCCTTTTTCAAGACACTCTCTCTCAATCCTTACGCATCAAGTATATTTAGAATGGGTTATTAAAGATTTATGTGCCTGCATTAAAAGAATGCTCCGCGTTTCTGCTCTCAAACCACCAAATTACTAATTTTACGTTTTTAACCCTGACATATATATATATATATATATATATATATATATATATATATATATATATATATATATATATATATATATTCATTTCCCCTAGTCACAATAATTATTTAGCCTCTATTGTTTTTACTTGCACGGACTGCTGGGCAAGGAAATGCCTAAATCAAGTAGAGTAATAAAAATGCAGTCAAGCCATATTGAAGACGACGGCACAAGTCTAATTAGTTCTTTATTTCAGAGCTGCTAAAACTGACATCTTTACTAGTCAACGACAGACAAGAGGAAGACACAAAAATCACTCTGGTCGAACAGAGGTGCACCCAAGAGCGAAGACATGAAGAATTTTCCCACTTACTCAGCGAATTTAAGTCCAAGATCAGGAAAAACGAGGAGCCATTTGTCAGCGACAGTTGGGAAACGTGTTGCATAGACAGAAATTTTACATCTGTAGGATAGAAAGCTTTGGGAAATGGACCGAAAGAATTTTAAGTCGAGAAAGCTCCTTTGATTAAGACATTGAGAGGCTGAAAAAAAGATTTTAAGGAATTAGAATGGGAGAGAGGAGGTTTTTAAGGAAATATTAAAGTTAAATAATTTATATATATATATATATATATATAATATATATATATATATATATATATATATATATATTTATATATATACATATATATGTATATATATATATATGTGTATGTATGTATGTTGTTGTTTCATACGACCATTTATTCGAATTCAATCCATTTACCTCAGACCAATCGCCAAAAAATATATAACATTTGACAATATTAAAACACTTAAAACTTAAAAAATAAATTAAACTAATTAAAATTGTAAAAGTGGTAGCACGTTTAAAATATAAAACTAACTAAAATATAATAGTAGAAATGCTATAAAACATTTTTAAAATGGGATAACTACAATACAGCTCGAGAGAACTGAATGTCTCGAAGGAAAGTATTGGAGTTTTCAAGACATAAGGTCTTGAGCCACCCAGTATCGTATATATATATATATATATATATATATATATATATATATATATATATATATATATATATATATATATATATATATATATATATATATATATATATATATATATATATATATAGTATATATATATATATATATATATATATATATATATATATATATATATATATATACATATATATATATATAATATATATATATATATATATATATATATATATACAGAATATTTCAAAATTTAACACCTTATTGATAGGAAAACAAATTCTAGTATAAACCAAAACAAAGATATAATCAAATTCTTTATTATATATTAATTGAAACCGATAAGAACAGTCTCTCAACTTATGACTAATGAATGATTTTCTCTGTGTTCAGTCATGCTTTGTTTTTATATAATAGAATTAGCTAATGCTATAAATAAGGAATGTTTAAATTGTGATGATTTTTTGTACAATGATAAAATTTTAAATAATGGTGAATAAAACTTAATTATACTTTGTATATATACAACACACTGATACAATGTATATTTATATGTAAATTGTTAATATATAAATATTAATTATTATATAAGTATATATTTATTATATAAATATAATTATTATATAAATATGTATATATATATATATATATATATATATATATATATATATATATATGTGTGTGTGTATGTGTGTGTGTGTGTGTGTGTGTGTGTATCAGAGTGTATGCCTGAATAAGGTTTGTGACAAGAATGTTGTACTGCTTGTATATTTATCCTTTTTTTTCTTCTACCCTATCTTTACATCTTGGATATATTTTGTATTTTAAGATTTTAGGCTGTTAAAAGCTAAAAATCTTTTTTAAATGAAATCGTATTAATTACTTGTCATTCATTTCTACAAAAGAAATTTTTATAAAGTTGTTCAGAGTTAACAATAGTAACAAATTATGTCTAAAACAAGAAAATGATTTTGAATCAGTGAAATAGAGGACTTATGTGATATGTTTCGAGTGAACCTCAATTTTGAGTAGTACTTCCATTCCAGAGGGCTTTGAAAGAAATAGTTTGTATACTCCTTGTAAAAATAATGTTACGTTTACCTAGTGTTTGAGAAAGAAGAAATCTAAACTCATTAATAAACACATGGACAAATATATCTTGATTAAATGATTTCATATAATTAAATAAATGCCTAAGGAATACAACTGGAATCAACTTATCCTTTGTAGATATCGAAGACTGCTCTCGAGTTGGCGTCTGCCCTAAAAACCAGTATGGAGGTGATTTTCCACAAAACGTCCATTCCGCAAGCCGCGGATCCCAGCAGCGTTCACCTTCTACTTCCTCTGGCCCCAACCTTGTCCTCTAAAAACATCAGACAGCCTCTCCGAGAAAAAACAGGGGTCCACTCCAGAACGGCGGGGGGTCAGTATCCCTCAAACCAACGGACCCTTCTAGTGGTTGGGAGAAGTCCGAATTTTTTTCTACTTCATACCAGTCTTGTTCCGGTATGTCTTTGGCGATGACTCATGGGAAGAGCTGAACCGAATGTAACATATTGTTAAACTCCTTAACAAAGAAATGTTTTAGATACAATAACATCGAGATACGATCTTTAAAATAACCATTCTGTCATCTTGGGCATCACTTTTTAAACAATTCCGTGATTTTGTCTCAGATTTGAGAAGTTATATACGAACAAACATCAATGCAATAAAGTATTTTTTGCAATAATGCAGTTACCAATATAACGGAAATTTTTTATTACTTCATGCTAAAAGCTTTGCAATATTTTTTAAGACAATCCTTCCACCCCCTCTAAAAAAATAAATAAATGCGTTGAAAGAACATATTTACAGAAGGGACTGCACGTAGATAAAACAACATAAAAATATTTTACGTGAAAATTAAATCACGGATGAAACGTGCTTTTTGTAGTACGTGATTCTAAAAGTTATTTAGTTCTTTCCTTCCAGATTTCACTTGAGAATACTGAAGGGGAAAAAAATATTTCACAAACATATGTTATTGGTTCTCCAAATTGGGTTAATTTCCCTAACTCTAAAAAAACATGCGTTGTGACAAGCTTAACTTAATAATTCAAAACTTGTAAAAAAAAAAAAAAAATCTTCACGTGACGAGAAAATTAAAGCAAGGTCTACATAGAATTTAACACATCGCTCGTTTTATAAAGCATTAATTTTCAGATGCAAAGATTAACAATTTGAAAAGGAACTGACTATAGGAAAAATATATTTAAATTTTTCTAACATGTATGTTTGCTACTAAAATAAATTTTCTTAACTAACCAACCTTTGCGTTCCGCTTCCAGTTAAAAAGTTGCCAACAAAATTAAGATTAAAAAGACTAATTACAAAAACTTGAATAGTAAATGAGTGTGCACTCGACAAGCATACCAACTAGCGCTTAACTAAGCCACATAATTAAAAAGTCACTAAAATGTTTTAGGTCACATGGACTTGGATTAAAACGACATTTTATGCTTGGACACTAACGTGCGCTGAAGTCAAATCAAAATTCCTCGGTTGCGACATTTAAAGTCCCAAATATAGAATTTCTGGGTATATGTATATAAATATAAGGAGAAATATTGATTTAACCATGACGCAAGTTCTAAAACCGTAGTTTTAGTTTATTGGAAGAGTTATCCGAGCGATGGGAGATAGTTTTACCTAATATACGAAGAATTCTAGCAGACAAACCGTAATATAAGCGATATGAATCGAAACTATTTCTAAATATAACTGAATTCCGAAAGTAGATACGAGATAAATTTCACAGTGTGATAGCGTTTCAATACTTCTAAGAAAGATTATAAAATTCTTATCAGAAGACAAGAAATATAATATAAAGTTGTGTAATGTTTCAATTTTTAGCTTCTTCTTTAGTTTATTCGATGGTCCATTTAAAAAAAAGGAAAAAAAATCTGCAGTGTTACAAGCATCTGCAAAACATACATATTGCTAGCAATGCATTCGTTAATTACATATTAAGTAACTGCGACTAAGCAGAGAGTGGACTTTTAAAATTAATTTATTTTGTTATGGAACAATCTGTTTGAAAATTCAACATTGTTTTAACAATAAATTTCTGTGTACAATTTTACTGTAGGTGTTTCAGTGTTTACGGTTTCAATATAAAATTTTAATAATTTTAAAAATTATCGATTATTTATTGTTTCCCAAGTAACATTGTTGAAATCATTACCTTCTCATCCCATTTACGGTAATAGGGTCACTTTTGTTCATAGGATACAAATTAGGCCTTATAATAATACTTCGCAACTGCCGTAAACAAATCCTGGAAATGCAGTTAGAAAATACTCTATTAGTAATATTTTAATTATCAATTTTCCTTTATAAAATACATATAATAATTTATTTGACTTCGAAAATGATAGATTTTTGATATTTCAGATATCAGTTGTAAATTTTATTTTTTTTATATTGTATTGTAATACTATACACAAATTTCGAAACTATCTGATCACTAGAAATAAACCTGAAAAGCCTTAAATTCTTAGTAAACATGACAATTTTTGTTTTAAGAGAAGTTACTATTAGTCAAACTGCAATGTATTTTGTGGTAAGAATTATATTAATTATAAGCTTATTGATATTTAAACACTTATTTATTCTTATTATTAATTAAACTTCCTAATTGAAGGAGAAATATTACATTTTCAGTCATATTTTGACTATGTTTACATCTAATATAACTTTAAATTGCGATATTTTTGACTTAAAAAGGCATAGATTTTTGATGTTCAAGATACATTAATTATACATTTTATTTCATATTATACAGTATATTGGCCACAATTTTCGAAGCTATTTGACATTCAAAAATGCACTTGCAGAGTTTCAAAAGCTTATAAATACGAAAATTTTCATTTTTATATAATTACTAGTAATAACTAACTGTATTTTGTGGTAATAATTAAATTCATTATGAGAGAACTGATATTAAAACTCGATTATTTATTCCTATTATTAATTTTATTGAATGTTCAATATTCTCAGTGGATATTCTTATTCTATAATATATGTTGAATATTCTTGAATGAACAGCAGAATTTTTACTATTGTAGCCTTTGATGACAATATAAAGAGTGAAAAAGCAAACTGAAAGAAATAAATTCATGCTATTTAAGTGAAATCAAGAAATATTATGAAAAATGGAAGACGTTCTAATAATCAATCACGTAAAAATTAAAAGAAACAAACATGGATTAAAAAATTAAAATTAATTTTGAAAAGTATTTCAAAATGTTTGAAACACTTTTTGAACTGTAGTTAAAACATACTCTAGCACTAGTTCGGTCTCATTAGCCCTCGTGTGCAAAACAGTAGACCGTAGCGCTCCAAACCAAACCAAATCTAGCCCTAGTTTATATTATACCGTATATTTCCCAGAATTTTCGAAGCAATTTGGCCATCAAAAATACACTTGCAGATTTCAAAATCTTATAAATACGAAAATTTTCATTTTTATATAATTACTAGTAATAATTAACTGTCTTTTGACGTAATTATTAAATTCATTATAAGAGAACTGATATTAAAACTGCCTTATTTATTCCTATTATTAATTATATTGAATGTTCAATATTCTCAGTGGATATTCTTATTCTATAATATATGTTGATTATTATTATTATTAATTATATGAAATATTGAATTTTCAGGCAAATTTCGAACAGTCGAACGTTTACTGTTGCAGCGTTTGATGACAATATAAAGATTGCAAAAGTAAACTGAAAGGAAGAAATGCATGCTATTTAAGAGAATTTAAGAAATATTGTGCAAAATGGAAGACGTTCTGACAATTAATTACATAAAAGAAAAAGAAAAAGAAAAAAAACATGGATTAAAAAAATTAAAATTAATTTTGAAAAGCGTTTCAAAATGTTTGAAACATTTTTGAACTGTAGTTAGAAGATACTCTAGAACTAGTTCATATTATACAGTATATTTCCCAGAATTTTCGAAGCTATTTGGCCATCAAAAATGCACATGCAGATTTCAAAAGTTTATAAATACGAAAATTTTCATTTTTATATAATTACTAATAACAATTAACTGTCTTTTGTGGTAATAATTAAATTCAATATGAGAGAATTGGTATTATAATTCCTTCATTTATTACTATAATTAATTATATTGAATGTTCAATATTCTCAGTGGATATTCTTATTCTATAATATCTGTTGAATATTCTTATTATTAATTATATGAAATATTGAAGTTTTAGGCACGAACAGTCGAACTACATCAAGATAAATATAAAATCCCAAAAATACCCCCCCCCCCCCCCCTCACCCCCCCCCCCCCCCCCCCCCCCCCCCCCCCCCCCCACCCCACCCCCCCCCCCCCCCACCCCCCCCCCCACCCACCCCCCCCCCCTCCCCACCCCCCCACCCCCCCCCCCCCCCCACCCCCCCACCCCCCCCCCCCCCCCCCCCCCCCCCCCCCCCCCCCCCCCCCCCCCCCCCCCCCCCCCACCCCCCCCCCCCCCCCACCCCCCCCCCCCCCCCCCCCCCTCCCCCACCCCCCCATGCCCCCCCCCCCCCACCCCACCCCCCCCCCCCCCCCCCCCCCCCCCCCCCCCCCCCCCCCACCCCCACCCCCCCCACCCCCCCCCCCCCCCCCCGCCCCCCCCCCCCCCCCCCCCACGCCCCCCCCACCTATAATTATAAAATGTTCAATATTCTCAATATTCTTAAATATGAAATATTGAAGTTTTAGGCAAATTTCGAACAGCCGAACTTTTACTGTTGTAGCCTTTGATGACAATATAAAGAGTGAAAAAGCAAACTGAAACAAATAAATTCATGCTATTTAAGTGAATTCAAGAAATGTTCTGAAAAATGTAAGACGTTCTGATAATTAATCACCTAAAAGTAAAAATAAAAACAACAAACATAGATTAAAAAATTAAAATAAATTTTGAAAAGTTTTTCAAAATGTTTGAAACACTTTATGAACTGTAGTTAAAAAATACTCTAGTACTAGCTCATATTATACAGTATATTCCCCAGAATTTTCGAAGCTATTTGACCATTAAAAATGCAATTTTAGAGTTTCAAAAGTTTATAAATACGTAAATTTTTATTTTTATATAATTACTAATAATAATTAACTGTATTTTGTGGTAATAATTAAATTCATTAGGAGATATTAAAACTCCCTTATTTATTACTATTATTAATTATATTGAATGCTTAATATTCTCAGTGGATATTCTTATTCTATAATATATATTGAATATTCTTATTATGAATTATATGAAATATTTAATTTTCAGGCAAATTTCGAACAGCCAAACTTTTACTGTTGTAGCCTTTGGTGACAATATAAAGATTGAAAAAGTAAACTGAAAGAAAGAAATGCATGCTATTTAAGTGAATGAAGAAATAGTCTACAAATTGGAAGACGTTCTGATAATTAATCACGTAAAAGTAAAAGTAAAAGAAACAAACATATATTATAAAATTAAAATGAATTTTAAAAAGTGTTTCAAAATGTTTGAAACACTTTTTGAACTGTAGTTAGAAGATACTCTAGTGCTAGTTCTTATTATACAGTATATTTGACAGAATTTTCGGAGCTATTTGGCCTTAAAAAATGCACTTGCAGATTTCCAAAGCTTATAAATACGAAAAATTTCATTTTTATATAATTACTGGTAATAATTAACTGTATTTTGTGGTAATAATTAAATTCAATATGAGAGAATTGGTATTATAACTCCCTCATTTATTACTATTAATTATTATATTGAATGTTCAATATTCTCAGTGTATATTCTTGTTCTATAATATATATTGAATATTCTTATTATTAATTATATGAAATATTAAATTTTCAGTCAAATTTCGAAGAGCCAAATATTTACTGTTGTAGTCTTTGATGACAATATAAACATTGAAAAAGTAAACTGAAAAAAATGAATGCTTTTTAAGTGAATAAAGAAATGTTCTACAAAATGGAAGACTTTCTGATAATTAACACATTGTGTTCGGGTATATGTCGCGGCGGAATTGTACCGAAAGCGGGCATTTTGAGAGTAAATTTAGTTTGTCAGTTAAATCTCAATAGATCGAAAATTATTTAATTTTTAACCAACTTTTCGTATTTTATATTGAAATATATAAACAAATATATAAATAGAAATATATAAATAACAACCATAAGATTTTTGTAACTAAAATTATTTGTTTTTTGTGGATAAATTTATAATAGTATCGTAAATATGAAAAATCAAATAGAAATAGTAGTATATAGTTTTAATTTTTTCGAATTATGTTATATATATATATATATATATATATATATATATATATATATATATATATATATATTCTTACATTATAAAAAATGAAAAGAGCAATCATAAACTAATAATGTAAAAACTAGTTCTTATTTCTCTATTTTTCCAGAATCTATGTAGTAGACAAGAACATTCGGCTACGTTTTCCTGTATATACCGTTATTTTTGTACTCACAAACAAACCATGTGGTTACACTATACCGTGCTAGTACCCGGCCCGTGCTCAAGTATCAATCTTCAGAAAACGTACTAGTACGTGTCCCTCATACAACGTGTTAATCACGTAAAAGAAAAAGAAAAAAACATGGACTAAAAAAATTAAAATGAATTTTGAAAAGTGTTTTTTTTTATTTGCCAGTATACAATAACTGTCATAATTATTATAATAATAATTCTCATGGTTCACTAAAATTTAATTTATAAATTTAAGAATAGTATTATACTTTTAATAAAAGGTTTTTAATGAAATAGTTTATAGATAGATTTTTTAAATTAGTGTTAGTGAGTTAAATATTTACTCGAATTTCGACCTATACTTCTGAAACTTTATGACTATTATGTCCAAATATAACCCCGTTCCTACTGAAAATTTTAAAGAAATTTTGTTCTTTCTCTACTTCTGTTTTTATTTTATGGTCCACCAGAGGTTGAGCAAAAAAAGACATTTCGTATATACAAAGAATCTAAAACAAACTTTCACGTTTTTACACTGGCAGAAGAAATGTTTCGAAACAGTTCATATTAAGAATAATACATTTTTGTTATAATTAATAGTTATTTTTTTTACATTATCTTGAATAAATAATTCAAAGTTTACTAAAGAATATTATTTGCCTCCAGAAAAAGTATTTCTCTTGAAAAAGAAAAGTTCAAATAATTCACCTCTGTAAAGAATTAATAAAAAAAAAATTAAAGTTTTACAAAAATTTATATTTTTGAAAGAAATCTTAATTTGGAAAGAAAATATTTCGAACTTCCCTGTTGTGAAAAAAATAGTATTCTCGGTATTTTAACGTAAATAATTTCTTCTTTTATTCTTAAAATTGTATAAAATTTATTTCGTGCAGTAATTTCCCTTCGGAAAAATTTTGGTTTTCTGATACCAACGATCATGATAATTAAAAGTATTTCTGATTCATAAAACTTTATATCTCATGGGTAAATTTATATTTTTATTTTAACATATTTTTTTTTTCAATGGTGAAGCTATTTTCATACTTTCTCCGAGACAGAAAAAGAACAGCAAAATTTATTTTCATTAATTTTTATACTGATGTCATTTATGCATAAGAGGTTAGCCATATATAGAGATACATAGATATTTCTGTGCAACTCAAGTAATATAAACTGTATCACAAACTTTAAATTTAAGTTGTTTCATAAATTTATGTTGGGCCATTTTTAGTGAAACGCTTTGTGATAAACGTATTTGAGGTACTAGGAATGACATAGTGCCTGTAAACATATGAAAAAGTAGAAATAAAAAGCGTTTAGTATGTTTTCTTTAACACTAGATTTACGGATTGAGCCAATTTGACTCATTAAAAATTATATATATATATATATATATATATATATATATATATATATATATATATATATATATATATATATATATATATATATATATATATATATATATATATATATATATATATATATATATATATATAACTTTATTACTTTTCAAAAACATACGTTTGTTTTTAGTTAAGTAATAAAATATATGTAAACTTTAATTCTTCTTCCTCGCAGACTCCCTTCATTTCGCATTATCAAATGTGGTATACCTATTTTCACGGTTGTGAGCCAATTTGACTCATAGAATGGTTTAACAGTTAATAGAACAACATAAAATTTATTGGTCCTATCAGGCTTGGACAGAAGTCAAGATTTTATTTTCCAATTGGCTGAAGAGCTAAGAAGTAAATATAAAGAAGAAATCGAGAACATTCCATTCCAATGACAGGAATTCATGCTACTGACGCACGGAAAAATTGTCAAGTTCAACAATCATGCAAAAGAAACAGATATAGAAACCATTGTGCTAAATGTAAAAGAAATGTTTGCGGAAAATAAGTTTCAAAAACAGATTTTATATGTAAAAATTGTTTTCCACGAATTTAATCCAAAAATTTTAATAAAATGTTATTGGAATAAAAATCCTTTAACTGTTATGAAAAATCATTTTACACACTCTCTCCCTCAAAGGCACACATTCATTTACATTAACATATATATATATATATATATATATATATATATATATATATATATATATATATATATATATATATATATATATATATATATATATATATATATATATATATATATATATATATATATATATATATATATATATATATATATATATATATATATATATATATATAGTATGTATACATATATATGTATATATATATGTATATATATATATGTATATATGTATATTTATATCTATCTATCTATCTATCTATCTATATATATATATATATATATATATATATATATATATATATATTTATATATATATATATATATATATATATATATATATATATATATATATATATATATATATATATATATATATAAATATATATATATATATATATATATATATATATATATATATATATATATATATATATCTATATATATGTATGTATATATATATATATATATATATATATATATATTATATATATTATATATATATATATATATATATATATATATATATATATATATATATATATATGTATATATATATATATATATATATATATATATATATATATATATATATATATATATATATATATATGAATGCGATGACTGATTTGAACACCTCCCAATTGTTGTAGGTGTGGAATTCATAGAAAATACTTTGATTTTCGAAGATTTAAATTATATCTTCTATTTGTCCTACAATCTTCAAAGGTTGAACCTTAAAATCTTACATCAAAGTCAGATATCTGTTGCAGGGACAGAAAGATTAACAAATAAGAGTAGACTATTATAGCCATGAGGTAACGCCAATACCTACGTGTGAAAAGTTATATAAGAATCATCTGTAAAGTACAGATGAGCAGTACGGAAGTTTCCATGGCAAATATCTCTGGATTGCAGACGAAGTCAAAAAATTATGTCAAATGGCAATGAAAGGTGTATTTTGCAGCCAAATTATGTTTTACGAAATATAAATAGAACATTACAGTCAATAAATTTTGTTTAAATATAATTACATATAAAAAATGTAGTAGAACATAGGTAATAAACAAACTTGGAGCCATATACCCAACCCATATAGCACTGAGTAATTGTCCCCACCACCTACTTTTGTCAAATATGTTTTGAAACCCGAGCAAATTCTGCAAGCAATCAAGGATTTCGCACCACAAACCAGAAAGTAAAAAAATCCCAATGAATTTGCAAATTATGAATAAATGCCAAAATACCCAACACCTATAAAAATACTCCTAACAGCCGGTTTGAGTCCATTCCAACTATTTAATACAAGGTTACAGTTAATAGTTCTTTATAACGTATTATCTTTTCACATGTTATATATATGTTTGCATACA
>CM063498.1:134133044-134140544 GCA_032207245.1 Pardosa pseudoannulata | reverse complement strand
TAAAATGAATTACATTTTCTTGTTAGGATTGACGTAAAAGAATTATGAAAATATGAAAAACGCCTAAGACGTTTATTAACACATTATAGTAAAAATTATGTATTTGCCCTGGAAAAAAATACTGTTGTTCACCATAACACATAAATCATCTTATAATCTTTAAAAATTCATCCAACTTTAAAAAATACGAATTTAATGTTTCCTGACAAACAAAATTAGTTTCCTTAATTAATTAACTCAAACGTAAGTAATAAATGAAGAAGAATTGCTGTAAAAATAATTTTTTAAAAAACTCTAAAAATTTATTTCCTACAAATATTCACTAGATCATTAACTCAAATCGATTAAAATATTTTTCTCAAAAAATACATAGATTTGACTTAAAGTAGTATTTTGTTTCGTGTGTGTATTGATATATTATTAATGCGATTATGTATAAATGTGAAAATTGATGAGATATACTTTACAAAAAGCATAAATTTGATTTAAAGTAATATTTTATTTCGTGTGTATATTGATGAGATTATGTATGAATGGGCAAATTAAATAGATATACTTAACAAAAAGCATAGATTTGATTTAAAGTAATATTTTGTTTCGTGTGTGTATTGATATATTATTGGTGCGATTATGTATAAATATGCAAATTGAAGAGATATATTTTACAAAAATCATAGATTTGATTTAAAGTAGTATTTTGTTTCATGTATATATGGATGTATTATTGGTGCGATTATGTGTCATTTGGCAAATTGAATTGGTATACTTAACAAAAAGCATAGATTTGATTTGAAATAACATTTTGCTTCATGTATACATTGTTATATACCAGTGATTTCCAACTGACAGTAGACGAAGCCAAGTTTGTTGCACGAGAAATTGCTTTGGATAACAAATTGGTCTAAGTCTACAGTTTTTTTCCGATTAAATTCATCAAAATTCATCACAGAACTCAACTTACAAAATCTTCCATGATTTATCTTTTGAGTTTAACTAAAATATTTTGATAAAACTGAATATTAAGGCTTAATAGTCGGAGACTAAAATATAACAATTCTATTAAAATAAAATATTAAAAGTTTTATCGTGATAAAACTTTACGTAAAGATATACTTCCATGGGAAAAAACGGCCTATGTCCATAGTTTGTTTTCAATGAATTTCGTTGAAATTCAGTACAGAACTCAACTTGCAAACTCTTCCATGATTTATCTTTTGAGTTCAACTAAAATATTTTGATAAAAATAAATATTAAGCCATATAGTCTGAGACTAAAATATAAATATTCTATTAAAATACGATATTAAAAGTTTTATCGTACTAAAATTTTACGTAAAGATCTATTTCCATTGAATATAAGTATACATACATATATATATATATATATATATATATATATATATATATATATATATATATATATATATATATATATATATATATATATATATATATATATATATATATATATATATATATATAAATACATACAAATGCACTTAGGAACCAGAATAGGATATGTATTTTGGGAGAAAATGGCATGCATATGCTTTTGAACTTTGTAATGTAATATTCCTCCAATATTCTAAGCTTTTCGTGAAAGCATATTGAATAATTTAAAACTTATGATACTCTCACCGTTAACAGATTAATTTTTAAAAATGCATTGGATCCTATTTCCTTAAATGTTATACTAGCTAAAAATAAATCCAAATATATTTTTCCTACTATTAAGATCCAGAAATAATTGGAAATTTTTTTTCATGGCATTTAATTAAAAGTTTAAGAAGCACCTTAAGACTTAATAATTTGAAAGAAATGAACATTAAGAGTTAACTGTCTACGAATAAAATTTAAGAAAATTAAACAACAAAAAAAATATTAAATATTGCCAAGTTTTAAAGTTTTACGTAAGTATTTACGTGGAATGGAAAATATATGTAGCATGGGGAATTTATTTCCGCAAACTACAATTAAATTTAGACCTTATGATTTTTAATTGTCCAGGATTGCTTTTCAATGAAAAAAAACTTGCGTAATGTGCAGTCATGTCATTGAACTAACATCGAAATCCGTGGGGGAACTTTATTTAAGACTAGGTAAAAGACATGTTTCTCCGACAAGAGCAGAGCATTGAAGATACATGAAAACACTTTTCTATTACAAGGTTCACCCCACAGTGAGAGATGATGCAGAGAATTTCCCATGACAGGGCAACTTAATCAGCGTTATTAACAGTCAGAAAGGTACTTAGATCATTGTAAAAGTGAAAAGTTTTTTTGGGGGGACAGCTGGAAAATTTGGAGAGGGGACAAAAAATTAGCATTTATTCCAGAAAATATATATGAAAGATTGAGAAGAGGAAAACGAGAAAATTAGAGAGAGATTTAATATAAAATATTAGAAAGTATATATATATATATATATATATATTTATATATATATATATATATATATATATATATATATATATATATATATATATATATATATATATATATATATATATATATATATATATATATATGAAATGTCGTGATCCAGAGTTAAGGTGAATGGAAAACAGTCTTTCTTGATAATAATAATTTTATTAAATCATCGTTTCTTCTAAAAGCAAAACCTGCGTCATTTTCATTGTTCGTCCCGGAGGCACGCGTAGAGTGTGTTCACAGTTCCATGTCCACGCGCTGACTGACTTATCTGTTTGCAAGCTCATCAAATAGTTCAAAAATGCTTCCACCTGACCGGATTATCGTAAAAACTTACTCGAGCGTGGGTCTTTTTCATTTATTTTATTATTATAAAAGAGTTCCCTTCGTAAAATCGCTTTTAACTCACGTAATTTCCAACTACCCCTTTTTTAGACCTGACATATATATATATATATATATATATATATATATATATATATATATATATATATATATATATATATATATATGTATATATATATATATATATATATATATATATATATATATATATATATATATATATATATATATATATATATATATATATATATATATATATATATATATATATATATATATATATATATATATATATATATATATATATATATATATATATATATATATATATGTGTGTGTGTGTGTGTGTATGTACAAATGAAAATAAATAATAAATAATATAAAATAAATAATAAATAATAAGTAAATATTAATAATAATAAATAATATAAAAACAAATAATAAATAAATAATAATAATAATACTAACTAAATAAATAATATGTCAGTAACTTTAAGGCACGTGTAGATGCACTTTTGAACTTGGCCTATATTTTATTTTGAAAGTAAATTGACCTGCTTATACATGAGTTTTCGGGAACAATATTCTATAAATATTCTGAAATTTTTGTTAAAGAATATTGAATAGGTTAAAACTGATACTATGCTAAGCCATAACATATTATTAAAAAAAGTGTTTTTAGACGTATTTCTTTATATGTAGGAAAAGTTAAAATAGTATCTAAATACATTTTCCTATTAATCTTCTGTAAAAAATCGAAATTTATTTCAAAGGATTTATTTCAAAATTTAAAAAGATTTAAATATTTTGATGGAAATGAATATCAAGGTTTAACAGTATACATTGTAATAAAATATTTTAAATTTTAAAATGATATTAAAGGTATCCTAGTGTTAAAATTCTTCTTAAGGAATTAAGTTGTATGGAAATAAAGTACAAACTACCTTATACCAAGGAATGATTCTTGATATTAAGGATAACTCCACTTACCTAAATATTTGTTGTTTCTACCTAGGAAAATTAATAACAGTCTACTTTACTGGGTTTTTTTGTTTGTTTTTAAAAAAGAAAACTAATTTGAAGATAAAATGATATGTATGTTAATATTTGTGAATTATAACAACAATATAATTTTTTTTCGTCTACAAGCATACAACATACAACAAATTTCATACATAGGGCATACGGCTAATGTCTGCATACATACTATATACTACATTCTAGATATTTACAGACAATTTCGATATTCATATAATACATACTTTATACATACTTTAATACGTACCACAAATATTTTTTATAAAACACTTTTAAATTAAAATAATGTTAAATGTTAAAAAAAATAAAAAAGAGATAAATTTTCACTAACTTTGATAAATAATACAAACACAATTTTTGTATGAAAAATGAAGAAAAGTACAGGGAGATTTAATATACACAGGACAAGGTGTTCTCGAAAGTTTTATGAGTTTTTTGAATAACTAAATAATACTTATATTTGAAAATGTGTATAGTGTATCAAATATTGCTTCGTACAAGTAAATGTTTCGTATAATTGAATATTCGTGTAAATGAATAATGTATTGTATCAGCTTTATGAACTTGTCACCGGTTAATGAAAATTTATCGTATAACTGAGTATTTCGCTTAATTGAACTTTCAGAGTGTATATAAATATAACTAATGAATATATATGATATAATTTTTGGATTTGATAAATGTGGATAAATGTGGACAGTGGCATGTGGACAGAAAATTAGCATTTACTCCAGAGTTAGGTTTGGGAGACTGGTTTGAAAGAATTTTATCAGTGAACGCTCTTTTATAAATAACATATTATACGGTTGGCAAAATAGATATGAAAGACTGAGAAAATTTACTTTTGAAAATGTGCATAGGGTATCAAATATTGCTTCGTACAAGTAAATGTTTCGTATAATTGAATATTCGTATAAATGAATAATGTATTGTATCACCTTTATGCACTTTTCGCCGGGGATGAAAATTCATCGCATACCTGAGTATTTCGCTTAAATGAACTTCCAGAGTGTATATAAATATAACTAATGAACATATATAATATAATTTTTGGACTTGATAAATGTGGATAAATGTAGACAGTTGATAAATGTGGCATGTAGACAGAAAATTAGCATTTACTCCAGAGTTAGGTTTGGGAGACTGGTTTGAAAAAAATTTTATCAGCGAACATTCTTTTAAATAACATATTATACGGTTGGGAATATAGATATGAGAGACTGAGACAATTTACTTTTGAAAATGTGCATAAGAGAAATGCAGAATGATTGCATAGGGAAATATTGCTTCGTACAAGTAAATGTTTCGTATAAGTGAATATTCGTATAAATAAATAATGTATTGTATCAGCTTTATGGACTTTTCGCCGGAGGAATGAAAATTCATCGTATAACTGATCATTTCGATTAAATGAACTTCCAGAGTGTATATAAAAATAACTAATGAATATATATAATATAATTTTTGGACTTGGGCCCCATATGCATTTGGGACTGATTACGAGCGACACGTTAGGCATGCTAAATATATATATTCGAATATTCGTAAACAAAGCACAATTTTTGTACTGCTAATGATCCTCTCCCTGGAAATAATTAAACGACACCTTTAAGGCCGAAAGTTCACGGTATAAAAATACCTCCGAATCATATGCACAGAATGTTTGCTTTCTTTATTTATATTCTCATTACCTGGAAACGAACCGGGTTTTCGTTTATGCCCCCATTGTCGAAATGGATGCGTTTAGACGTCATTCCTGACATTTATTTAATATGCATCTTTAACACAATTTGTCGCTATTAATACAGGAAAGGACCGTAAGTAGTATATGACGTGAGCAACGGTAGTCGAAAAATAACCCCACATTGCACACAGCATGCTTAATATTAAGAGTTTTATTATTAGACCAGAGATAACTGGTAACGTTTTTAGCAAAGCTATCTAAACTTGCATGGAAATGTAATTCAATTTTTTCCCCATTTTCTGCAACATTTCATAAATAATCATAGTTTATTATTAGATGTCATATTATAAGCGTGCACTGACATAAGTACCGTGGAATCGATTCATTTTTTGGTCTGCCCATTTATGTGAGCAAATATTTCAGTGAGCAGGTAGAAAGGATTTTCCATTTAACTCTTTGCACATGGTATGACTAACCCTGTTCATTGATTTTGTTCATTTCGAGGGGTTATAGTAATTGCTCTGCCTTTTTTTTTTCTTCCTTCCACTTTTGGGTTAAGAAAAAAAAATGGGAACTCCATTGCACCATACGACCTGACGTTGCCAAGGTGATGTGAAGAATCATGTGACGTCTGGTGCAGCCATAACAGGTGGCAATCGGGTGTAAGAGGATCGAATTCAAGTTCCCCAGAAATCGAAGATTTCGAGAGCTTGGAAATTGGAAAGAAGGTCGTGCATAGAACAGACTGCAGTTCCTTGAAAGATAAGGGGTGCTAGGATTGGTTTCAAGAACAATGGTAAATGAATGGTGGTAAAGAAACAATACACAATGATAATTTGAGGCTCGTTGAATAACTTAACCTTTTTGACTTGATACGGAGAAAGGTGTTTTTCGACTTAACAGCCGAGTTCATTTTTTTTATTCCTTTGGTTCTTCAGTTAGCATGGTTAAGAAAATGATTTGTGAAAGAGCGATCTAGTGCTGTTATACTCAGTATTTTAATAAAGTATAATTAAATTTTATTTTGGAATAGGTACAGGTATCAAAGCAACTGATTTAATAAATTAAGAAAGAAAATTTAGATCTCTCAGTTCAACTCAAAATTGTTCCAAGCTGGAAGTTTTTTCATTTATTTCGTTTATCAGCTAGAATTATAAAATAACGATTTAATAAATTGATACAGAAAATTTACAGCTGTCAGAAAAATAATCCATTTTTAGATTCGTAATATTTTTATTCGTTTTGTTTTCAGATAGAGCTATATTTACAAAATTTATTTGTGAAAAGGCATTTCAATGCTTTCATGCTGTATATTATATATTCTTTATTTAGTTCTAGGTTCAGGTATTAAGGTAATCGACCACACTTCACATTCAAATCCCAATTCAAAAGATACGTAAAATAAGTTTAGAGCTCTCAGAAAAAAAGAATCACTGTTGGAGGACATAGTTATTTTTTTTCTATTTATTTATCAAATCGGCTAAAGGAAAAGCTAACAAATTTATACATGTATTAAGGTAATCGACCACACTTTACACATTCAAATCCCAATTCAAAAGATTTATAAAATAAATTTGGAGCTCTCAGAAAAAAAGAAGCATTGTTGGAGGATACAGTTATTTTTTTCTGTTTATTTATCAAATCAGCTAAAGGAATAGTTAATAAATTTATACATGTATTAAAGTAATCGACCACGCTTTACAAATTCAAATTCAAATTCAAAAGATTCATAAAGTAGGTTTATAGCTCTCAGAAAAAAAAGAATCATTGTTGGAGGACATAGCTATTTTTTTTCTATTTATTTATCGAATCGGCTAAAGGAATAGCTAACAAATTTATATATGTATTAAGGTAATTGACCACACTTTACACATTCAAATCCCAATTCAAAATATTTATAAAATAAATTTGGAGCGCTCAGAAAAAAAGACGCAGTGTTGGAGGATATAGTTATTTTTTTCTGTCTATTTATCAAATCATCTAAAGGAATAGTTAATAAATTTAT
>CM063498.1:134113044-134128044 GCA_032207245.1 Pardosa pseudoannulata | reverse complement strand
ATTAAGCATATTTATACCAATTTATTTTAGAATCGAATCGATAGTTTAGGAGAAGTTCAACTTTACTCGTTTTGAATTTTGCTAACCCTAACTCATCAAGAATTCAGTATAGATGCCATTATCTATATTCCACGCCCAACCACTTCATAAATTCTAGGACAAGCGGACAGATAACTTAGGCTATTATGTAGAGTAGTAGCTTATTGTGGTGATCGAGGCACAATACGCTAAAAAACTACTTCAGCCCGATATAGTCCTGGGTTCGATTCCAGAGTAAAGCTTGGATGTATTTGTGTTGTCCCCTCATAGGGAGCAATGTTGGTCACCTATATGTTGCTCCTATACTATAATAAAAAAAACAACAAAAAATTGTGACATAAGCTATTATATAACATAGGTTGTTCTTACATAGGGTATTGTTTCAGAAATAACATCCTGATCTTCGTTTGCTCGTCCATGCAAAAAAAAATTATAATCTATGTCTTGTATGTAATAAAAATTGATACATCAACTCTTAAAGTTATTTCTTGCCAAATTTGTCCTATCACTTCTCCGCCGAACGATGTCCGAATGATTTGGGTGCTTCGGTATACTTTTTGCAATACGAGGCTAATGAGACCGGATGTTAAGCCAATTCGAACGCTACGATCCATGCCACAGTGGAATCGAAAAGAACAGTTCTGTAGGCCACACCCTAACCATTTATCATCGTTCGGTACTATACCCTTTGTAATTGCATTAAAACAAAGAATAAATGTCTCCTTCACTTCGATCGAACGATGAATGTTAGTTCTGGCCTTCGAAACCAATTCGTTCGAAACTATGAAATGGATGTTCGTAGTTCGGAAACTTTAAGCGGTAGGTCCCGATCTTATTATCCCTCGTGTTGCAAAAATAGAATCACTAAAACAAAACCAAAACCACTTCTCCAGAGCAACAAATAAAATTACAAATAACAGCATATATGTCATCAGAAAACTATGTTAAGGGGGATTCTTTTTCCTATATAATAAATAATCACGAAAAAAAATTACGATGAAAAAAATGTTAATATTATTAACTGAATTTTCTAACATTACAGATATTCCATTAAATAAAGTTTTGTCACATTTTGAAAATTATTCATACCCTACATTTTAGATTCTAACGTCATTAACATTGATACTATAGCTATCTGGAGCATGAAGTAATGTAGATCACCTATGTGTTGCTCCCATAATAAAATAATCAACAAAAATTTGTGACATTATTCAGGCCAATGCTAAAAAAGGCAAGTAAGCCTGCATTCGAACTGTCTGCATTAGTAAGCCTGCATTAGTAATAATATTTTATAACTTAAACTTCATCAAAGTCTGATAGCAAGAATGGGCTTTAAGGGGACATAGTACCTTTGGAGTTGAAAAATCTTCAATATAAAAGGCTATTTTTGATTCTCTATATATAAAAATATCTGCACTGTTTAGAATAAAAATTTCCTATATCATTAATAAGGACCTAACTTTATAAAACTGTTTAATATTGTTATAGGAAGCAATGCATTTACCCTTTTGACAAGGCACATTTTGTTCAAAGTTCAGGGAGTAATATCTATTCCTAAAAATTTCTTACTTATGCAGTTATAAAAACTCTAGTAAAGGAAATTTCCGAAATAAAAAAAGTCGGACATATTTGGCATGTTCCGATATGAGAACAATGGCGTGTTATGCTAGATTGAAAAAAAATACAAGTAATTTTGCACAGTAAAACACGCCGATGTTTCCTTTGGGGAACATGCAGATTTGTTTCATTAAAATGTATTTTAGTCTGTATTCTCACATTTAATTTTTAAACATTGAAGTGAAAGATTATTATATCAGGGATTATTATATTGATTTTATATCAATACATTTTTTTTTATTTTATATAATTTGGAAAATATAACTAACTAATGCTATATAAAAAGTACTAAAAAAAAGCTAATTTTATATGAATTTCTCTAAGCTTCAGGAATTATTTTTAGAGCGTAAAAAATCAAACATGTGTTTGTAAAAAAATGCTTACAAAACGATTTTTGTGAAAATATGATTTTAATTGAATTTTAATATTATGTTCCCGTGTGAAAACATTGACTAAATAAAAGTAAAAAGAAAATAAATTCACCCAGTGAAAAAAAAGAAAAAGAAATCCACCAAATGACGGAATAGCTTTTGAAATTTGTAGTTTTAATTCTATTGTATCAAATAGAAACTAATTATCTTTTTTTATTCAATTAGCCTCAACTATATTGATACGAGCAATATATATTATTTCATAGTAGAGGTTATTTTTAAACTTAAATTTCTTAACAATTCTTAATTCTTTTGAAATATTTTAAAACAATTTTTAACTAATGTCAGATGAAATTTGAAATTTAGTTAATAGTATAAAAAGAAATTATTTTTCAACTCGATATAAAAAACTTCGCTTATATTATACATATTTCGAAGTTATCTTGCAGATAAACTAATTTCACTCTTTTCATTTCTGTATATTTTTTATGTTTTATATATATATATATATATATATATATATATATATATATATATATATATATATATATATATATTGAAATGACAAAACAAAATATTTTTTAAGCTGGAGAATTATTGAACTTTTAGAAAATGCTTTATAAAAGTAGCAGCATTTTTATTTTTTGATAAGTACAGTCAGTACCGGCTATATGGTCACTCGCTTATAAGGTCACTCCGATTATATGGTCAGTTTTCTAAAGACCCGTCTAACTTAATAGGGAACATGTGTTAAAGTGCACCTCTTATATAGTCATTTTCTTTTTCTTGTTACCGGTTATATGGTCAGTTTCATGTTTTCAACGAGTTTCTGTTTTTTTTTTTTAAAGAAGTCAGTGTGAAATCGGAGAGGACCTGAATTCAAGCCTTTATTTCCCTCCCTTTCCCACTTTCTTGTTTGTGTAGACTCATCGTCGGAGTTTCTCACCTCTCTCAGTTCACTTGCAACCTGACAAGAGGTGGACATCTGTTTGTTTATTGGTTGAAGTTATCTCTCCCTACTTAACCCTCCGAGGGAAACACATCGAGGAAAAAAAATCTCAAATACGCTAAGGTTTACTCTGTCAGTGGCCAAAGCGTTCTATGATTTTTTCCTTCACCCTTTGTCGACAAGAATGGAATACGGGAAACCCACCCTCGTTATTGTCCCTTTACTTCCGGTTATATATAGATATATAAATAGATATTATAGATTGTTAATTTTTAATACACATAAAGCTCGTCAAGTCTGGAATATTATCCCATAAGAAATAATGGATTCTAAAAATACAAATAAAAGTATTCTTTGAGAGACTTATTTATATTTTTTACGAAAGTCATCCAAGAGTATTTAAGTGGTGCAATTAGAGATGCATCTGTTACCGCGAACGAGCTTCGAAATAGAAATTTACAAAGCCATGGAAAGCTATCAGCGTCTTTGTGCCTCAGGGTTTAGGGGTGCATCTCTCAAGAAATGTCAGTGAAAGAGGAGTGCAGTTCTTAAATAATCAACTTGACCCTCCTACTTCAAGACTCCATGGGGTAAAGCACTGGCAAAAAATGTACATTACATCCATTTTCGGAGCGTTTTTGGAGGTCGAAAATGTACGTTTTGAAGTCATCATCGGTTTGGCGGAATTGTACGTGCGAACCGCTTAGAGGGTTAAGTTGAAATTGAGACGAAACAAAGTAAAGGAAGATTTTGTTGCATTTAGATCATTCGTCACGAATAAGAAACTTCATTTTTCAATTATGGCTTCGAAAATAATTATCATTTGCTGCTAAAAATGAATTGATTGGAAATTTTTAAAAATCTAATGTTTCAAAGGCTGCTTTTGACAAAGCAAATTCGATTACCCGTACGACAGTAAACAACATTTTAGCTGCCGATCTTTTGTCCTCAAGTGTTGAAATTGGTCATAAAGAACAACGTCAGCGCTTGTCACCTTATGGAAATGTGGATAAGGCTCTTCTGTTATGGATTAAAAATGCACGGTATATGCACAATAGGGTTGTATTGTTCCGCATATATGGTCACCCCTCTTATATGGTCTGATTTTTCTGGACCGCTGAGATGACCATATAACCGATACAGACTGTATTAGGCTGTTAAATTAAAAATTTTAAGTCATGGAAGTACTGTTTTCTTTTAAATAGATCAAAGCTAGCAAGATCTCATTTTCTCTCCTAGCTTCGAGCATTAAGAGGTTACTAATATAGATTCTTTATCACACATTCAGATGTTGTAAATCTATAAAAGTTGTGGATATTTATACATCTTTTTTCCATCTTTCGAATACGATGTATTCAATTTTCGTAGATCTATAAATATGTTCTATTTGCAATTGCAGAAATCACTTCTTCACCATTGTGTACTGGATGTCGAATGAAACATTTATTTTATGAACCAGAACCTATAAATTCCAAGAGGTTGCTGATGTTGCTGCGAGACATCATCTCAGAATTCTTATTAAAACAAATCCCTGTTAAATCTTTCAAAAACTATAATTTCGTAGTCTAAACTTGATCAAGCTCTCCTAGCAAAAATATGCTTTAGCCTAAGTTATAGCCTAAGTTATCTGTCCGTCTGTCCTCGAATTTAGGAAGCAGTTGGACCTTGTATGGATAAAGGAATCCATATTAGATTCTGAATCAGTTTGAGATAGCAAAATTCAAAGCGACTTCAAAAACGTTCGAAATCCACCCCTTCCCTCCTTTTAGATCGTTTAATGCTCTTATTTCAAACCCTATTTTTCCCGGTTAAGAGCAGGTGATGTTTAAATTCATCAATTTATCACATTATAAGTAGGTAAAAATAACATTTGTTTTCTAGCATTATGACGTCAGTCCTTTGACCATCCCATTTAATCATTTCTTATTTTAAATAATTTAAATATCGTCTGCATTATTTTCATACATTTATCACTGAACTTATATATTCCGTAAATAATTTTCTTTTATATTTGGCATAAATAATAGATTAGTTAATTATGTGATAATTTTAAATTTAATCACCGATTATTTTTTGTAGCAATGAAACTTTATCACCGGTATTAACAACAAATATTTTTCATAAAATTCTAGAAGTCTATTTTATGGACTAATAAATATCTTGCGTTTAAGTAATATATCTTTGAAAATTAAAAAGTTTTTCATCTGTGTGTTTGCTTTTTATATATAACCACATGGTTTGCAATCGATTCGCTAAATTTTGGACATCATTCATATATACCGCAAAATAATCACTGGCAATATTAAAACCTCTGCTGTCCATCCTATGACAACATAAATTAAGGTTGGCAACTAACACGTGGTTAGTAAAGATAAACAAATTATTGAGCTTGTACCAGATAATTCTCAGACAAAAAACGAACCATTTTTTTTGCTGCCTCATAAGTTATTTTACAATTCTGAAAAATTAAAAATTTTAATGGTCCCTTCATGTGACGGGTTATATGCTAGTTTTAAATACATTTGCATACACATGCATATTTTCTATCAATCACTGTATATAGTATGACAATCAAATACTCTCTCTTTGTATTATAATAGTCAACCAAACAATCTGGAACTCTCCAAACTGTTATTTATCATCATACACGTCACATATTTAAGTCAGTTAAAGTGTAACAATATTGCAAAATTTTGGGAAACAATTTTCATATATTAAATAAACCGCATAATTAAACTTAATGCGGAGAACAATCTGACACAACGGTATGGTAAGACACAAAGAAAAATATTTTAAATACATTTACATACACATACATGCTTTTCTACTATCACGCGAAAATAGTCTATTTGTAATCCCGCCCCAGCATTTTGAAACCTTTTGTGATTTGAGGACCGACAAGTGGAGCTTCGCGTGCACCGGCTGACATGACAAATAAATAAAACAATATAAAAAGATATACAATGTCGTATTATGGAACCGCTACCGCCATTAAACACAAAAACCAGGAAAAGTGAAGCACGTTTTTCGCTCCAGATTTGCATTCAACGGCCGCGGTGTATGTATGTGTGCGTATGCCAGTGTGTGAGTGTGTGTGTGTGTGTTTTTTCTCTTTTTGTTATTATTATTCCTGTCGGCTGTTTCTATGGGCAGTTATTAAATGTTGTGTCGTTTCCATTGATTTGTGATGTTATTTCAGAATTCGCGTGATATAACCGGCAGCACACGTAGACGTAACTCACCGATGGATTTAAAATTTTTCATTTTCGGGTCCACTTTATGCATTATTAACAGCAAGGAAAATAATTATCAAAATGAAAATTTAAATGCTTACACTGAATTAACTGTACGCTATTAAAGGATATCTCCGAAGATAAATTTACTTTAAAATTTTGGCTTTTAAACCTTATTAGCAAAACTGAATTAACTGTATGCTATTAAGGGATATCTCCGAAGATAGCATTACTTTAAAATTTTGGATTTCAAACTTAATTAGCAAAACTGAATTAACTGTATGGTATTAAGGGATATATCCGAAGATAAATTTACTTTATAATTTTGGCTTTCAAACCTTATTAGCAAAAAGTAATTTTTACCGTTGTTGGTAAGAAGTTTGTAAAATAAATTTTGGTTTATGGATATACTTTATAAACTGTTAACAGAAGTAAATGATTACTGAAATGAGAATCTAAAAGCCTATACTCGACTGTACCTCTTTAAGGGATATCTCCTAAGATACCCCGGACGATTTACTCTGATTTTGGCTTTCAAACCTTTGTGCTAATAAGCACAAAGTATCTTTTATCGCTGTTGGTAAGGAGTGTATAAAATAAATTTTGGTTTTTGATATACTTTATAAATTGCTAATAGAAGTAAATGATTACTGAAATGAGAATCTAAAAGCCTTTACTCAACTGACTCTACCTCTTTAAGGGATATCTCCGAAGGTAACGATGATGATTTACTCTAGAATTTTGGCTTTTAAACCTTATTAGCAAAAATTATTTTTATCGCTATTGGTAAGAAGTTTGTAAAATAAATTTTGGTTTTTGGATATTCTTTATAAATTGTTAATACAAGTAAATGATTACTGAAATAAGAATCTAAAAGCCTTTACTCAACTGACTATACCTTTTTAAGTGATATCTCCTAAGATAAGATAAGATAGACTATTTACTCTGATTTTGGCTTTCAAACCTTATTAGAACAAAGTATTTTTTATCGCTGTTGGTAAGGAGTGTTATTAGCAAAACTGAATTAACTGTATGCTATTAAGGGATATCTCCGAAGATAGCTTTACTTTAAAATTTTGGTTTTCAAACCTTATTAGCAAAAAGTATTTTTTACCGTTGTTGGTAAGAAGTTTATAAAATAAATTTTGGTTTATGGATATACTTTATAAACTGTTAACAGAAGTAAATGATTACTGAATTAAGAATATAAAAGCCTATACTCACATGACTGTACCTTTTTAAGGGATATCTCCCAAAATAACTCTGACGATTTACTATATAATTTTGACTTTCAAACCTTTATTAGCACAAAGTATTTCATTGCTTTTGGTAAGAAGTTTGTAAAATAAATTTTGGTTTATGGATATTCTTTATAAACTATTAATAGAAGTAAATGATTATCGAAATGGAAATCTAAAAGCCTATACTCAACTGACTTACCTCTTTAAGGGATATCTCCTAAAATAACGCTGACGATTTACTCTATAATTTTGACTTTCAAACCTTTATTAGCACAAAGTATTTCATCGCTGTTGGTAAGAAGTTTGTAAAATAAATTTTGGTTTTGGGATATTCTTTATAAACTGTTAATAGGAGTAAATGGTTACCGAAATAGAAATCTTAAAGCCTGTACTCAACTGACTGTACCTCTTTAATGGATATCTCCGAAGATAAGAATGACGATTAATCTTCAATTATGGTTTTCAAACCTTATTATCAAAAAGTATTTTTATCACTATCGGTAAGAAGTTTGTAAAATAAATTTTGGTTTTTGGATAATCTTTATAAACTGTTAATAGAAGTAAATGATTACCAAAGTGGAAATCTTAAAGCCTATACTCAACTGACTGTACCTCTTTAAGGGATATCTCCGAAGATAAGAATGACGATTAATCTTCAATTATGGTTTTCAAACCTTATTATCAAAAAGTATTTTTATCACTATCGGTAGCAAAGTTTGTAAAATAAATTTTGGTTTTTGGATAATCTTTATAAACTGTTAATAGAAGTAAATGATTACTAAAATGAGAATCTGAAAGAATAAACTAAACTAACTGTACCTGTTTAAGGGATATCTCCCAAAATAACGCTGATGCTATGCTAATTCTACTGTTTATACAAAACCGTTCGGTAGATTTTGACAGCATGTATATATATATGTATATATATATATATATATATATATATATATATATATATATATATATATATATATATATATATATATATATATATATATATATATATATATATATATATATATATATATATATATATATATATATATATATATATATATATATATATATATATATATATATATATATATATATATATATATATATATATATATATATATATATATATATATATATATATATATATATATATATATATATATATGTATATATATATATATATGTATATATATATATATATATATATATATATGTATATATATATATATATATATATATATATATATATATATATATATATATGTATATATATATATATATATATATATATATATATATATATATATATATATATGTATATATATATATATATATATATATATATATATATATATATATATATATATATATATATATATATATATATATATATATATATATATATATATATATATATATATATATATATATATTTATATTTGCATCATGCTGACAAAATCTACCGAACGGTTTTGTATAAAATAGATTCGAAAATCAAATAATACTTAATAATACCGATATTTTTTACCCTTTTAATACAATTAGTTTTGTTATGTCGGAGATATCCCTTAAAGGCATACAGCTATTTGTGTATAAACTTTGAGATTGTCCTTACAATAACCATTTACCTGCTATTACTAGCGAATAAAGCAGATCCGAAAAAATCGCTTTCGAATATTGAGAAATTTTTTTTTTCTTTTTAACAAAATCAGATTTAAAAGGCAAAACAGTAAAATATGCCATCGGTGCCATCGTCGGCGAAATCTTTCGTAAACATAAAGCCATTTAAATCTTCTTTTAACTTTTCCATGCTCTCTATAGCTTGTAAATCAAGGCAGTGGCATGTAATGGCATACAATGTAATAAACAAATTAGCAATGGAATATATATATATATATATATATAATATATATATATATATATATATATATATATATATATATATATATTATATATATATATATATATATATATATATATATATATATATATATATATATATATATATATATATATATATATATATATATATATATATATAATATATATATATATATATATATATATATATATATATATATATATATATATATATATATATATATATATATACACACACACATGTATATACTATATATATATATATATATATATATATTCCATTGCTAATTTATTTATTACATTGTGTGTAATTAAATAGATGATTTATCTTTTTTCTGATCTTCAGTGAGGCATGCATTTTATACTACTAGGTTTCATTTATGGCTCTAAATTTGATTTAGTTTTCGACCTTGGTTGTACAAGGTTGGTAAGTTTATGCCTCAGATTTGTTGAAGAAGTTAAAACACAAATCATTGGGTTTGAATCTTGTCTCTTTATTAAAAATATATTCTTTCATTATTTATTTACTATATTTTATGCTCTTAAATAGGTGATTTAGCGATATTCACTAGAATGTTAGCAAAATAAAGCGTTAGAGATAGTTGCTATTTGTTATTCATTAGTTCTTCCATATATTATCGCTACAAAAATCCCAAGAAGAACAACAGAAATAACAATGAAAATTATATTTTCTGTGTGTTTGACTTATTTCTTATTGAAAGATTTATGATGGCATTCTTTAAATAATATACGCTTTGTTGTTTACCTTTTCGTTTTCAGAGAATTTCTGTAACGTATCACAGAATATTGGTAAAAATTATTACTTACTCTGGGTCATATAATATTTTTTAATATATATATTTGGATAAAGAAAATAATATTCATTGAATACAGTTATACAAATATATACCAAACTAATATTACCATATTTATCATATTATTTTCATATTTGGTTTAGTTCTCGATCGTGGTTGAACAAGGTTGAAAAATCTTATGTGTCATATTTGTTGAAGAAGTTAAAACACAAATCATTGCGTTTGATTCTTGTCTCTTTATTATAAATTTCTTCATTGACTATTTTTTACTATCTTTATTCTCTTAAATAGGTGTTTCCGCGATCTTCATTAGAATGTTAGCAAAATAAAGCGTTAGAGATAGTTGCTATTTGTTATTCATTAGTTCTTCCATATGTTATCACTGCGAAAATCCCAATAAGAACAATAGAAATAACAATGAAAATTATATTTTCTGTGAGTTTGGCATATTTCTTATTGAAAAAATTATGAAGGCATTCCTTAAATAATATACGCTGTTTTGTTTACCTTTTCGTTTTCAGAGAATTTCTGTAACGTATTACAGAATATTGAAAAAAATTATTACTTTGAGTCATATAATTTTTTCTAATATATATATATATATATATATATATATATATATATATATATTATATATATATAATATATATATATATATATATATATATATATATATATGAATAAAGAAAATAATATTCATTGAATACACTGATACAAAGATATACTAAACTAATATTATCATATTGTTCATATTATACTAATATTTGGTTTTGTTCTCGATTGCGGTTGTACAAGGTTGAAAAATCTTATGTCTCATATTTGTTGAAGAAGTTAAAACACAAATCATTGCTTTTGATTCTTGTCTCTTTATTATAAATTTATTCATGGACTATTTTTTACTATCTTTATTCTCTTAAATAGGTGTTTCCGCGATCTTCACTAGAATGTTAGCAAAATAAAGCGTTAGATATAGTTGATATTTATTATTCATTAGTTCTTCCATATATTATCACTACAAAAATCCCAATAAGAACAACTGAAATAAGAATGAAAATTATATTTTCTGTGAGTTTGACTTATTTCTTATTGAAAGATTTATGATGGCATTCCTTAAACAATATTCGCTTTGTTGTTTACCTTTTCGTTTTCAGAGAATTTCTGTAACGTATTTCAGAATATTGGTAAAAATTATTACTATGAGTCATATAATTTTTCTAATATATATATATATATATATATATATATATATATATATATATATGGATAAAGAAAATAATATTCATTGAATACAGTGATACAAAGATATGCCAAACTAATATTATCATATTACTCATATTATATTCTGATACTATTGATTATATTATATTGAAGATGTTAAAACACAAATCATTGGGTTTGATTCTTGTCTCTTTATTATAAATTTATCCATTGACTATTTATTTACTATACTTTATACTCTTAAATATGTGATTCAGCTATCTTCACTAGAATGTTAGTAAAATAAAGCATTAGAGATAGTTTTATTTGTTATTTATTAGTTCTTCCATATGTTATCACTGTGAAAATCCCAATAAGAATAAATAACAATGAAAATTATATTTTCTGTGAGTTTGATATATTTATTATTGAACAAATTATGAAGGCATTCCTTAAATAATATACTCTTTGTTGTTTACCTTTTCAGAAAATTTCTGTAACGTATTACAGAATATTGGAAAAAATTATTACTTTAGGTCGTATAATTTTTTCTGATATATATATATATATATATATATATATATATATATATATATATATATATATGGATAAAGAAAATAATATTCATTGAATACAGTGACACAAAGATATACCAAACTCATATTATCACAACAAAAACCGAAATATAACATTTATACTCGTTCTACAATGGCAGAAACACTCAAAATCCAATCCAAATATCTGTACGCATTCCATTCTCCACCCCACCCATAGAAAAAACAAAAGAAAGAGAAAAATCAACAAATCTCCGATCTATGCATTGACGTAACTTCCAATAACTGCCCATAGAAGCGACTCTTAGAAAAATAATAATTGTCACCACTACACAAAAGGATATAACATCGGGCAGTGTTATTCCCTACATTTTTCCCCCTTCGTGAAATTGTTGGGATTTTTTTTTCCATTTCCGACATTTTATTTCGCGAGAGGTAATAATAGCTACTGCACTGCTTCTGCCTTTCCTTTGAAAATAAGGGTTCTTTCTATGTACACACTGAAGTCCATCTAAGCACACAGAAGATCAACTATTATTTGTTGGGAGAGATATCTCTTACCTTAAGGCGCAGACCAAGGTTACTTAGAAAAATGTGTGGAGGTTTTTTTTTCTATACAAAAATCATTTCCTCCCCTTTTATTTAAAAAAAGAGAGTATTTGTGTTTTGCTTCATTTGTGTTCACCGAGTGTTAATTTAAGAAATAATTCTGAGCATTTTTAACCCTAGAATGCTATTCTTACTTTTTGGAGATGTTTTGAAATTAAAATGATTAGGGATTGAAAGCTGAAAATAACTTACATCCTTAAATGTCCCGTGTTCTCTTTTACAAAATACCCAATTTAGTCTTCTAAAATACCCTTAGAATAATATTGAAGCTTTAATACCTAATATTGCCAACAAATTACATACAGAAGATACTATTAAACAAATTTTCAGCATGCAGATAGCACCTTTACTTCTTTAAACAATATAGATAAATTCGTTCATTTGTTTGTTGCATGTGCTTTTTGAGTTTTTTGGAAGCTTGAAAATACACTTTTTTGTTCTGGAGTGCTCAATTAAAAATTATTGCACAAAAAGGTAACATATATTGCCCATGTTTATGACTTTCTGTGGATATTTAACAGCAAAATATTTTCTGTAACCAGATTTATTTCTTTGTTGCCAATTGGCAACAATGGACATAAAGTTTTACTAAGCTCACAGAAAAATAAGCAGTGTTGGTTTTATTTTATTCTATATTCAATAATAAGTAGTTTGTAATTGTAGTTTATTATTTATTTTTTAATTTACATGCAACTTTATGCCATTCTCAAAGATTGCAATGAAGTTTTTGTGGATACAAGTGGTTTATTTTTGCAGTAGTTTATAGTTATAGTTTATTTTTTATATGTATATATAGTCAGCTTTATGTCATTCTCTACTATTGTGACAAAGGCCTTTATGGATACAAGTAATTTATTTTTGAAATAGTTTATAATTATAGTTCATATTTTTAAATGTATATACGTTCAAATTTATGACATCCTCAAAGGTTGTGACAATGACTTCTGTGGATAATTTAACTCATATCGTCAAGTATCATAAAGTAGAGTATTTTCTATTCCATATTAATTTTTGTAATGTTTGGCAATAGTTTCTTTTGTTTGTAATAAGAATTACTTATTATTAAAAGTATCTTGTATAAATTCCTTATCATAGTTATTAAAATTCATGAGTGTTTGGTATTTTAATTTTACCAAGAAAAATTAATTTCTCAATTAAAACTCAGTGTTGGAGATTGGCAATAAACCATTTTTTAAAAAGTAAATTACATTTAAAACAAAATATGATTAAGCATTTTACCCATCCCCTATGTAATAATAGCCTAAGTTGTCTGTCTGCGAATTTCTGAAGCGGTTGTACCTGGAATGGATGTAGGCATCCATATTGGATTTTTCATGAATTAGGGTTAGCAAAATTGAAAGTGAGTTCGAAATCCACCCCATCCCCCTTTTCGAGAGTTTAATGCTTTTATTTCAAGCCTTATCCTTCCTGTTATTCTATACGAAATTCATTCTTGATAGGATGGCAAAGGCGGAGAGTAATATTTAAATTTCTGTACTGCTCCTACTTGAACCTTCATATACTCTAATTAGTTTCCTCACAACGTGCAGGAGTTTTACGTTTGGTAGGATGTCTGTCCACTTAATCGTCGTACTTCTCGGGTTGACGGTTCTGTCCCCGACGCAGCCGATTTTTTTTTTATGTCTAATAAATTTAATATTTTCTGCTTTTTCTTTTCAATTCTTATTCCGAAAGTTGTTTTATTTTTTTTTAAATAAATTATTACTATTTTTTACCTTTTTATAATTTTTATTATATTTATTTTATTAAATTCACGTATTGCTTTACGGATGTCCCTCTCCGCATAAGCATTTCATGTTGTGTATTCTTAAACTTTCTTCTCATGTAATAATAGCCTTAGTTTTCTGCCCGTCTGTCGTCGAAGTTATGCAGCTATTGGACCTGGAATGGATAGAGCATCCATATTGGATTTTTGATGAGTTAGGGTTTGCAAAATTCAAAGCGAGTAAAGTTAATCTTTTCCTAAACTATAGATCTGATTCTGAAGTAAATTGGTATGAATAAGCTTCGTACCACAAAAAAATACTGTCCGCTTTAAAACGTTCGAAATCTACCCCGTCCCCTTTTTGAGTGTTTAATGGCATTATATCAAGCCCCATTTTAAGAGCCAGCGATTAAGTTTATCAATTTATCCCATAATAAATAGGTAAAAATAACAATTTTTTCTAGCATTATGACGTCATTCCTTTAACTATCTCATTTAATCATTTCTTATTTTAAATTTTTTAAATATTGTCTGCATTATTTTCAATTTTTATATATCTTATTTAATATAATTTCATTTTATTATTTAAGTCATATATTTTAATCATTTTTTTTACTAAACAAAATTTTTTTTTTTTATTTGACTTAAATTAAAATTAAGTAATATGTTATATATTATTTTTTTACGATAATTTTTTATGTTAAAGGTAATTCTAAATTCCAAAAAAAAAAATTTAAAATTTTTTTTTTATTGTCAATATTAAAATTCAAA
>CM063498.1:134085544-134103044 GCA_032207245.1 Pardosa pseudoannulata | reverse complement strand
ATAGTTGTCTATCACCAAACTATAACCTAAAGGGTAGGGCATTGCTCTTCGGTACCTGAGTTCGAGGTTGCTAATCTCATTGATTATATGAAAGTTCAGAGTCGTTAGGAATCAACTTTATGCAGAAAAATTCTCGGTCTCATTGGCCCAAGTATAGTAAAACAGCATATCATGATATCTAAACCAATATATGTTTATGTGTGTATATATATATATATATATATATATATATATATATATATATTTATTTATTTATATATATATATATATATATATATATATATATATATATATATATATACAATTGACTATTAAATTGTTATAGCACAAAACATAACTCGGAACACTTTTCATAAAATAACTCAGTTAAAAACTTCAGAGAATAGACAGATATATTATTAGTAGAAATGCACCTAAAATGTTTCAAATGTTCATAAATTTGAAAATTTTTGTTTAAAAAATGAAGTAAATATTATAAATAACTAAATTATCCGACGTGGAAGGATGATTTTCATCATACTGAGATTAATTTTGAAACACGCTTTTAGCTTCTTGATCTTGGATACGTTTCACAATTCAGTGTGAAAGAAATACTAAATTTTCAGCCAATTTTCGGCTAGCTAAATTTCGACTGTCATCTGAAGCAACTCTGACAATGATGTATGACAGATATTATCTGTCATAAACTTATGACACATAATATTCTGTCATAAGTACAGTGAATATTTTCTCCGCTATGAATTATACTTTCTCTCAAAAGCATTTCCTTCATTAACTGCAAATCATTTCTTATAATCTTGTAACGTATCTCTCTTCCCTACATCTCAGACTACGCTAATCCTTGTATTTTGACCTTGAAAGCATCGATGCTTGTTGCTCTATTCCTTTCATTATAGTACAAGTAAAGTTGATACTAGTTACGAATATTAACAATTTCGTAGTTTAGTAAGGAGAAGGTGGGGTGTTCACGTTATTTCGAGACTAAATTCCTGACACTATCCTTCCTATCTTATCTCACAAGCGAATACCACTCATCTACCGGAACACATTTCTAATAATATTGTAACGTATCTCTCTTCCCTACATCTCGGGATAAGATAATCCTTGTATTTTGACCTTGAAAGCATCGATGCTTGTTGCTCTATTTTCTTTCTCCATTATAGTACAAGTAAAGGTGATGCTAATTACCAATATTAATAATTTCGAAGTTTAATAATAATAAGAAGAAGGGGTGTTCAAATTACATAGAGACTAAATTTCTGACACTATCCTTCCTATCTTATCTCACAAGCTAATACTACTCATCTGGCGGAACGCATTTCTAATAATCTTGTAACGAATCTATTTTCCCTACATCTCGGGCTAAGCTAATCCTTGTATTTTAACCTTGAAAGCATCGATGCTTGTTGCTCTATTTCTTCCCCTGTAGTACAAGAAAAGGTGATACCAATTATGAATATTAACAATTTCGCAATTTAATATTGAGAAGAAGGAGGGGTGTTCACGTTACTTCGAGACTAAATTTCTGACACTATCCTTCCTACGTATTTCTAATAATCTTGTATCTCTCTTCCCTACATCTCGGGCTAAACTAATCTTTGTATTTTGACCTTGAAAGCATCAATGCTTGTTGCTCTATTTCTTCATTATAGTACAAGTAAATTTGATACTAATTATGAATAACAACAATTTCAAAGTTTAATAATAAAAAGAATGAGGAGTATTCACTTTACTTCGAGACTAAATTCCTGATACTATCCTTCCTATCTTATTTCACAAGCGAATGCCACTAATCTGCCGGAACGCATTTCTAATGATCTTGTAACGTATCTATCTTTCCTATATCTTGGGCTAAGCTAATCCTTGTGTTTTAACCTTGAAAGAATCGATGTTTGTTGCTCTATTTCTTGTATTATAGTACAAGTAAAGGTGATACCATTTATGAGTACTAATAATATCGAAGTTTAATAAGCAGAATGAGGGGTGTTCACGTTAATTCGAGAATTAATTCCTGACACTATCCTTCCTATCTTATCTCACAAGTGAATACCTCTCATCTGCCGAAACGCACTTGTAATAATCTTGTAATATATATTTCTTCCCTACATCTCGGGCTGAGCTAATTCTTGTATTTTGACCTTGAAGGCATCGATGCTTGTTGCTCTATTTC
The DNA here is from genome assembly GCA_032207245.1 of Pardosa pseudoannulata. Taxonomy (NCBI): domain Eukaryota; kingdom Metazoa; phylum Arthropoda; class Arachnida; order Araneae; family Lycosidae; genus Pardosa; species Pardosa pseudoannulata. Next base: position 134,100,874 of record CM063498.1, on the reverse strand, counting down.
TTCCATTATAGTACAAGTAAAGGTGATAATAATTACGAATATTAACAATTTCAAAGTTTAATAACAATAATAAGGAGGGGTATTCATGTTACTTCGAGACTAAATTCCTGACACTAGCCTTCCTACGCATTTCTAAGAATCTTGTAGCTCTCTTCCCTTAATCTTGGGCTAAACTAATCCTTGTATTTTGACCTAGAAAGCATCGATGCTTGTTGCTCTATTTCTTCATTATAGTACAAGTAAAGAGGATACTAATTACGAATACTAACAATTTCGAAGTTTAATAAAAAGAAGAATGAGGGTGATCACGTTTCTTCGAGACTAAATTCCTGATACTATCCTTCCTATCTTATCTCACAAGCGAATACCACTAATCTGCCGGAACGCATTTCTAATAATTTTGTAACATAACTCTCTTCCCTACATCTCTAGCTAAGCTAATTCTTGTATTTCGACCTTGAAAGCATCGATGCTTGTTGCTCTAGTTATTCCATTATAGTACAAGTAAAGGTGATACTAATTATGAATACCAACAACTTCGAAGTTTAATAATAAGAAGAATGAGTTGTATTCACTTTACTTCGAGACTAAATTCCTGACACTATCCTTCCTATCTTTTCTCACGAGCGAATACCACTCATCTGGAGGAACGCATTTCTAATAATCTTGTAACGAATCTTGTAACCTTCTCTCTCATTAGCTTCTTACCCCATTTTCTTCTTAATTATTCTCTATATACTCGATATGTTGGATTAAAGTTAAAATTCTCCTCCTTTTGTATTTATAGACAGTTTTCTCTTTCATATCACAAGGCAAAGATTCTAATTGAGTCACATTTAACCACCCATACATCAAACTTCGTACATTCACTCACAACCATTACTCCTTTCAATCTTATTAAAATGAATCTAAATTTCAAATTATACAGGAACCTTCCCCAACATCAAAGTATTTAATTCCTTTGTGTATTTCATTTCTCTTAAGTGTAGTAAACAACAATTTAAGTAAATCCTTAATATATATCAAAGTTACAATAGTATCTATAGTAATAAATTCTTAAGAATTTTAAGATCCTTTAAATATATTTTAATAACACTTACAGGTGTACATTAATACAAATGTTTTAATACAATGCTTAATTCCGTGAATACGTCGAAGTTCTTAAATCTTGCTTTTCATCCTACAGGCTGCAAAATTTGCTTTTTTCTAGTAAAATTACACGTAACTCACAAAAGACTCATTTACGATTATCTCTCAGAATATTTTGATGAGATCAAAATACTTGAAAGATTAATTACTTAAAATTCCCGTAAGAAAAAGATAAATGTATTGTTAAATCCTACTACAAATAATTTAATTAATGCATTTAAACAATTTCGGGTAATACAAAGCTTTAAAACCTTTGAATATTTCAGACACAACATATAAAGATATTCTTAAAAATTATTTCAATTGTTTTTGTGCCGTTACACTCATTGTGTTGTGTTTAAAATTATCTAAAACAATTATTGTGCTGACTGCTTATAGAATATACTGGGAAATGAATAATTAACCCTCTGTTAAAACATACTGTAAAATAATTGTATTGAATGTAATCCTTCTAACTTCTGAGTATTAGTAGACCAGAGGCTCTCAAACTTCTCTTGCCACAACAACCTTGTCTGGATTAAAATTCACCTTCAAAGTAATGAATGGAATGGTTTGAAAGAGAGTTTTCATTATGTATTTCTTTATGTTGATTAAAATATAGTTAATTTTGCCCTCAAATCACGTGACTTTGATTACTGCTGCAACATACAGTTTGAGATGAAGGCTCTAAATAACCGAATTAACATTAATGCTGTTGTTGTTGTACCAAGCACGTGGGCCATAGACCGCACGAATGAAGGCGAAGTGGGTGTGCTTCTAGTTTCACGAATACCACTAGGGCTAAAGTCCATCTTAAGTCAAGTGGTTCCTCGAATTTAGAAGCAGGGACCAAGCAGAGGACCTCTCCCCCCCCCACCCCAAGATTGGCCCACCACCCACAAAGATATTGTTTGAGAACTTGGGACATTGTGACCACGAAAATAGTTTCCCAGTCACCATTAACGAACATTAAGTATCTTAGGTCGTTTCGAATCCCTAACCCGCAAACCTCCACTTACGAGACCATTCCCTTTGCAGACTGAGCTACCATGGCTCATATAAATGTTAAAATAATTTATATTATTGTTTTACTATAAATGTTGAGCTAGAGAGAATTTTATTTTTTCTACAGATTTTGATTCAGGAAGAGGAATCCAAATTGGTTGGTACAAGCCCACTTTAATGTAAATCTTCTAAAAGTAGCCAAGTGATGTTGCTATTATACTAAACTAAACTCCTCGGCTCAACAGCCATTAGGGACCAGGGCTTAAGGTGCCAATTTCTGTTTCCCAAATAAAGGGCCCTGTGATGAAGCATAAGTTCCGGTTAGATGATCAACCTTGCATGGAACTCCCAATGTTTAGTTCCCAAGCATGATTGTTCTTCAGTTTATCTACCCATTGAAGTAATGAAAGGTTGAGTCAACCTTTCCCAGCTCAGGGATCGAACCTCGGACCTGTGTCGTGGGAGCACGAAGCGCTACCCCATCGCCATTGGGCTTCACTATAATAATATTTTACGTTATTATTTATTTTTTGCAAGATTTCCTACCATTTCTTCCGTGGCCGTGTGAGTAAAGCACCAGAATTCGTAGGTTCTGTACCACTGCTGTCCTGAATACTCGCATTAAGCCTATTTTTGCTTAATTTTGAATAAAGCAGGAAGTCTCTGTCTCATTAGCCTACGTGTAGCAAAATCGTCGACCATAGCTCTCCCATCCAACTAATCCACCATTTATCTCAAAATACACAGTGAAATCATGTTTACAAACAGGCCGTAGCATCACTTGGCGATCCTTTTAGCGATCATTTCCAAAAGTCGCTAAGAGAACAATAACTCGTTACCTAAATTCGGATTGTACTAATAAATTTATTCTTGAAACAAAAAAAATCTAACTATGGCATTCATTTATAAATTTCTATAGTATATTAATCAATAAAATGTTTAATTCATTATACATTAGTTTAATACATTTATGCATATCACGAAACTGATATAGCTTACTCTGTTATATCAAATATAAAAATTTTATAACATTTATCGTTTAAGTTAAGCCAATATATACTTTATTAACATTCAAGACAATATTGGAAACAGCAGAAAACTATTGAAACTATCTAAAACAAATAATGCATTTTCCCCTAAATTTTAAACGACTCTTGATAAGCAAGTTGTAAATACATTATTAAAATGTAACCAAGAATGTAACTAATTATGTAACTTTAGCAATCGTGTAGTAAATCTCAGAACATTCTAAAATATAAAATGTTTTACTCATTAGGCTTCGGTTTAAAATATTAATACATTCCATAAAACTTGTATATCATTAATCTTATTAGATTTTAGATAACATTCATTTTCACTTCTTTTTCAAATATAAAAACTTTATACCATTTACATTTTACCGAACTGTAAAAATTTCCTTCATAGTTTTGTAAAAAAAAAGTTTATAATTTTTGTAGTTGCAGTGTTCTTCCAATAAATTGCAAATAAAAACGAATGTGTGAATTTTGTCAGCCGTAGCAGATTTAAACCTTATGCAAAACATGATATATGTTCGCTTGAAATAATGAAATGTTACAAAAAAAAATGTTTAATATTCTACAAAATAATAACTTTTTTCCATTTCGATGTTATTTATTCGCTTCTTTTTTTTATTACGAAAACGTGTTTGAAAATCATTTGCAATTCCAGTAAATTTTTTAAGTGTTTTTCCTTTGACTAAATTTTACAGTATTGTGCCTTCTTCCCTCTGTTATGACTATAGCCCTCTATTCAGAATGACTAATTTAAAACTGTCAAATCATTCAAATGCTTCAGAACGTAATTAACTTTATTAACGGAATGATTTTTTGCCAGTATTTCTTCCATTTAAATATTTTTTTAATTTTTAATTTAGAGCACAATGAACATGCATTATACTATAATTTTTTTACAAAACCAAAAAGGAAAAAACAGGGTGCTATTTAAATACTGTTAAAATACATAGTTTTTCATTAATATTTTTCTTTCGGCATTTTTCCTTTCGCCAATGTTTGAATATAAGCTTTTGAATACAACCTTTTACATATTTTTTTTCATTCATTTGAAATAATTTTTCAAATGCACCATGTCTATAAAAAACACTTCATTTTAATTAAAAGTTTTTAATTAACAATTTTAATCTTATAGCTTAAGACACTTTCTGATCAGTAAAGTGAAAATTTAAAAATTTACTTAGTACAGCAGTTTTCGGTTAAAATGTGTATAAAAAGCATGGCATATTTATGTTTTTCTAGAGAAACATTGAAGCATTTGTACTAATATTGTAGCACTCATTGAAATATTTGTATTGTTAGATTTTCTAAATAATATCGTGTATTTCAATTTAGTAGTTTTGATGTTATTCATATATATATATATATATGAGCAATATTTTGGAAATTTAACCTAGACACATATAAATTATTTTTCACAATTTAAATTCTATATCTTATGAAGAAAAAATCCTCAGTACAAGTTCTTCTGTTTTTTCTCAATAAAATCTTAAATTTCTTTCACTGTATTGTCCCTTTCCAATCTTATACAATCCATCTTGAGCAAATTGGATCTTGAGGTTAGATTTTGTAATTTTTAGTGGCCAACTACTTCTTTAACAAATCACATCAATGCTAAATTACTAAGGGTAAAGTGCGATGCCTCACTCAGTGTTTTTCTCAGAATTTTACCAACTGTAGAGAATTTGTAGCAGAATCTGGATAAAATGGTCAATCAGATTACTGACATAGATTCTTACTGTTATCCGTCCATGCAGATCAATAAAATGGAGACCGCAGTAGATATCGCTCTCTACACAATCAGTGTTTTTCCTTAGTAGCTCACTGTAGCAAGTGAACATCGTGTTCTCAACGTGAATTTGTAGTAGAATCTGGATAAAATAGTCAGTCAGATTGCTGACATAAATTCTTCCTGTTATCCAACCATGGAGGTCAATAAGTAGGAGACCGCAGTGGATATCGCTCTCTACACAATCAGTGTTTTTCCTTAGTAGTTCACTGTAGCAAGTGAACATCGTGTTCTCAACGTGAATTTGTAGTAGAATCTGGATAAAATAGTCAGTCAGATTGCTGACATAAATTCTTCCTGTTACCCAACCATGGAGGTTAATAAGTAGGAGAGCGCAGTGGATATCGCTCTCTACACAATCAGTGTTTTTCCTTAGTAGCTCACTGTAGCAAGTGAACATCGTGTTCTCAACGTGAATACGTTACTTTGTTTGAAATTATGTCAAGAACACTCGTCTGGATATTAAAATTTTACTTTCTTAAAAATATTCTGTTAAGTATTGAAAATGTTGAATGCTACATAATTAGAGAAAAACGGTAATTTTAGTAAACAATTTTTATAATGAAATTAATATTATAAAAATGTATTGTTTCATGCTGACAGATTTTTTAGCTCACTTAACATAATTTAAAAAATATACAGGAGTATAAGCAATAGCAACATAATAATAATTACGAGAAGTATTAATTCAAATTATTTCTATTATTTATTTCGATTATTCTCTTCTTTTACAATCTATTTAGAAAAACTTTGAGACAAATGTAATAATGAAGGCACTGTAAACAAACGAGTTAAAGGTACAAAATCAGGATAAAATAGCTGTTTCATTCGTTTCTGTTATATCATCTTCAAATTTTGCCACAATATACTGGAAATGCCAAATTATATTTTAAGAAAAATTATATTAAATTAATATTGTAATTAAAATAATTATATTTTTAATATAATACATATTTATAATTAAATTAATTAACATTTATAATATAGTTAATTATAAATTTTAAATAAAAATTATTTTATAATTAAAATAACTATATTAAAATTAATATTACAAAAATTTATTTTTTTATGCTCACAGAGTATTTTGTTTCTTTAATCTCAATTTAAAAATATACAGCAGTGTAAAAAATACTTTCTTGTAATAATTCAAATTTTCTCGTTTATCTATTAATCTCTTTTATGGCATATTTTAAAACTCATTAAGACAAATGGAGTAATGAAGGCTGTGTAAACAAAGGATTTAAAGATATAAAATCATGATAAAAAATGCTTTTTTTTTCTGTTATATTGTCTTGAAATACTGGATATGCCAAAGGATATTTTAAGCGAAAATTATATTAAATTAATATTATAATTAAAAGAATTACATTTTAAGTATAATATATTTCTAATATTAATTTTAAGTATAATATATTCTAATATTAATTTACAATTGAAGTATATTAAATTTATAATATAATTCATTATAAATTTTAATGATAATTAATTTATAATTAAAATTTATAATTAAAATCAGTATAATGAAATTAATATTATAAAAATGTATTGTTGCATTCTGACAGATTTTTACACTCACGTAACATAAATTAAAAAATATACAGGAGTATAAGCAATAGCTGCATAATAATTAATACGAGAAGTATTAATTATTTCGATTATATATTTCGATTATTCTCTTCTTTTACAATCTATTTTGAAAAACTTCAACTTTTTCAACTTTTTAGCTTCAAATTTTCAACTTTTAGGCTTCTGAATCTGTTTTTTGATTTTTCTCTACGGCATTTTAAAGAAAAGTTACAGCTGTTTAAACATCAGTGACAGCTGTCAAAACAAAACGGGACCGGAAGTTGTGAATTGAAAGCCTTTTAAAGAGCATTTTTTGGACAAAACTTTTTTAATTTTCAGGAAGATTAGTTTAAACATTTTTCTAGTATTTTCAATAATTAGCAACTTGGCAATTAGAAAGTTTTGAAACAAGAAATTGTGAGGAATTTTAAACATGTATTTTAATTGTTTCAGAGTTAAAATTGCTTTAATAAACTTTAAATGCGTCTTTCTCAGAACGGTATTTTTAATAAAATGTTGAAACTTGAAATGTGATTTCTCAAAAAGTTCTTAAAATATTTTGTTGAAAATTATTATGAATGATTTTGAAAGTATTTACTAGTGAATGACCTACAAGCTTAAAATGTGGATAATTTTTAATGATGAACACTCATAGTTAAATATAAAGATAATGAAAATTCGTTAAAAATTCAATGTGTATGATTTTGTAGGACCAAATTTTTTACCAAATGTAAATTAAGCAGAGATTTTAGGTGATTCACTAGTCCAGTTTATAAGAAATGTGTTACGTGAAAAAATATTGAAATAATTTAATTTATTAAAAAATTAGACCTTTTGAAAAAAACCGAATTTTTTACTAAATTTTCTTTATTTATAAGAAATTTTATAAAAACTTCTCCAGGAATAAATTTTTTAAGTGTAATTCTCTATGATAATATAAAAAATAAATCTAAAAATGTAAAAGCATGAACTAGTTTCTACGTTTAAAGAAAAAAGTTCTCCGAACGTAGACGTATACCTTAAAGTTTTGTCACAGTATACTAAACAAGCGAAAAGATATTTTAAGCAAAAATTTGAAATTTTGATATTTTCTCAAAATAAGGGCACTGATTTCCCTTAAGAGTCATTTTAATGCTTCTAACTATTTTATTTAATTTTACTAACTATAAGTAAACACAATTAAATAAAATGAGAGCCCGCTCGGGTTATTTCCTTCTGCTTTTTTTAAAGAGCCAGCTTACTTGCTAACGGCATTTGCCGTAGGAAGAACCGAAATTAAAACAGCAGCAAAAATATTATTACTCGAATCCTCTAATTATTATTTGATAGCATTCAGGAACTAGCGCATTAACTGCTCCTCATATCTGCTTATAAGTGCAAAGTTGAAGCCATTCCGAGAAACGATATCGAATAATTAATGAAAAGTATAAAACTGTCAGATCATCCTTATTCTAATTACTACAGCACTTACGGCAGGATATTAATTTATTGCATCATTTTAGCAAAAGACACGCATAACAATAATTAGTGGCTCAACTTCGAAATGCATTTTTCTTTCCCTTGGCATATTATTTTTCTGCGTATATGTATGTGTTCTTTTGTGTATGTACGTACAGATTTAATATTTTGAAGAGTGATGGGTTTCGTTTTAATTCATTAAACTTTTAAACTATATTATTATATAAAAAGGGAGAATGTTTTATGTTTGACTGGGATAAATGATGGATCATGAACAAATTTTTACAAAACATCGTTAGTATATTAAACAGTATTAACCCACAGGAGAATCCATATTAGGTAAGTTGTGAATGATGACACATTCTTACATTACAAAATACATTACAAAATACATTAAAAACCTCTTTCCTTTCATCCCAACAGTTGTTTTAGTAATTTATTAATCATTTTTGTGCATGGTTGTGACTCAGATATAAATTGTACAATTTAAAAATGTGTGAACCATGTCCGATTCAAAATTTCACTATTTCATCTAATTTTTTTTCAGTTCATTATAGGAGTTATACGAATTTTTGTTAAAACTATTGTTTACATTTTATTAGAAAATTTTATTTTAATATTGATTGGGATGGATTATTTTTATGTTTCCTTCGTATAACAGAAAAGTGTATTAATGAATAAAAATAGTAAGATATTTATAACGCCTTGATAAAATATAGTTAAATTTAAAAATTCATTTTATATTGATATCGATTTATATTGATTCACTTTATATTGATTATATAAAAATTTTATATTGTTTGGGATAGATTATTTTTTTGTTTCGTATAACAGAAAATTCTATTAATGAATAAAAATAGTAAGATATTCATAACGCCTTGATAAAATATAGTTAATTTTAAAAATTCATTTTATATTGATATTGATTTATATTGATTACATAAAAATTTATTTTATACTGATTGGGATAAATTATTTTTATGTTTGCTTCATATAACAGAAAATTCTATTAATGAATAAAAATAGTAAGATTTTTATAACGCCTTGATAAATTAAAGTAAACGCCTTGATAAATTGATTGGGATAGAATATTTTTATGTTTGCTTCGTATAACGGAAAATTCAATTTATGAATAAAAACAGTAAGATTTTTATAAAATAAAATATAGTTAATGAATAAAATTGATAAAATATAGTTAAATTTAAAAATTCCAGTCATACAATTCTCATCTGTTATTAATAGGGTGTAATGTTTGTCTGGAATAACTGAAAAAACTACTGTCTAATCGTATCTAAATTTTACAGAACTTTATTAGTATATCCGAGAGTGCCAAGACGTATATTGTATTTAACACCAAACATACCACCTCTTAATATATACCTATTTCTACCACAGCCGGCCAAATGACCAAACTTTATGTTTTCTGACTAAATGTATGAAATATCGATATTGGGAAGGAAATAAACAAATAAATTTTATTACAGTTAAGTGACTGTATATAGTCAGTTTTTACCTATTACAAAATCAAAGAATAAGAATTTTTAACTCATTACCCACCGCATTTATTATATATATATTATCGGTCATTTGACCGCTTAAGATATGTTTAATATTAAAAAAATAATCCATATTTGAAAAGTGCCTATTTCAAGTTAAAGCGTGTTATTCTTATCCATTCTGCGTAATTGTGTTACATTAAATTCGAAATCGATTTTAGTGCTTAGAACAATAGAATCTTAACCTTTTAGTATTTTAAAATGAATGTAATTTTTTATTTGGCTAAACCTTAATCGCCCAAACAGAAGGGTAGGCGCAAAGTAGCTAATTATATATAAAGGGTTTACGTAAATGTACTATGTGCACAGAAAGTTTCAAGGAATTCTTCATTATTAAGATTGCCGAAAAATTCCGTAATGCTAATGATGTTAAAAAATACTTAAGGCGACTGCAGTTTTAATTCTCTGCTTATGAAAGAAAAATGTAAAATCTGGGAAACAGCACTGTTGGATGTCGCCGGTTATCAAATTACAGTTTTAATAGGAATTCTTCAGTTCTCTTTACTTTAAAATATTTTTTTTCCTTTATTTGAAATCTTTGAGATACTCTTTATACTTAAATATTATAAACTTTTATTTACATTTAAGGAACCAAAATTAAGAAAACAAAAAAACATTTTTATCCTATTTCATCATTTAAATTTTTAATTGTTAGAATTTTAAAATACATTTTCTTTTAGAGTATATTTTAAATTGAATTAAGTTTCATTGGTACTGTAAACTTGTATTAGTTTTTATAAATATTTCTCACTTTAAACAGGTTGTTCAAAGTCAATTTACATTACAATGCAAATTCGTATGTAAAGTTTAATCTCAAACTTCAATTGTCTGTTTGCCAAACGCTGGCCGATTGGTTATGGCGTTGATCGCCGGCACCGGAGTTCGTGGGTTCGAATCTCACTATGGCATGGATGTTCGTAGCCGTTCAGAATCGGCTTTAAGCAGTAGGTCCCGGTCTCATTGGCCCTCGTTTGCAAAACAGTTGATCGTAGCACTTCAAACCAAACCAATTGTCTGTTCACATATGTATAAAACCGAAATGTTGAGATTGAAAAATTTGTAAACGTTTGAAATTTAGTAACAAAAATATTACTAGATTTTTTAAAATATATATCCTAAACTTAAATAGTCCTAATGTGTACAGAACTAAAATTTGTTTGTATTAATACTTTATTATCTTAAATCTGAATAAACTAAACAGTTTATATCTCTAAAATATATTTATACAATTTTTTTCCAAAATATATTTCCAAAATATATTTTTTTCCAAAATATATCTTAAATCTGAATAAACTAAAACAGTTTATATCTCCAGGAGAATATATTATATTGTGAATGATGACACATTCTTTTTTTCAAATATATAATATAAATAATTTTTTTAATAAATAATTTTTTTTCAAAATATATTCTTACATTTTAAAATTATTAATTTTTAATTTTTAATTATTAAGTTTTACGTGTATAAAATCAAAATTACATAAAGAATGATTTCATGTTTTTAGATGGAACGAACGTTTCGAACCGTGAACATCTGTTCTAAACCCACAATTTACTTTTGTTAATAAAACTCAAACACTTGCTTCCCTAAATACACAAAATAAGAAGCACTTTAATTTTAATTTTTATCATTGTTTGCTTACTTATCCTCTTAAGTAAGTCATTAAATCTAATCATAGAAGTTAATTATTTATTAAGTACATTCATATATGCCATGTTTACAATAGAAATATTTTACATTTTTTTTCATATTTTGTTCTAACAAAAGATTATGTAATTGCTTATTTGATTTCTCAAACCTTTTGTGGTTATTTAAATACGAATTTAAATCTCAATAATTTATCAAATGCGAGAAGGTATGCGAAAACTATGAAGAGTTAATTAAGTGTAATGTATTGTTTTATTATGATTGAATAGAGAAGAAGCTATTTCTCATTTGCAAATTAGGTATTTATTTTTATACACTTTATAATAATAGCATAAAAAAGCTTGTTTAATTTTTCAATGCGTTTTCAAATGTAAAATTTTAATTGTGACACAATAACATATTTGATTTTTTTCAGTGTTTAAATGGATCTTTTTAAAAGTTCATCTCAACTGATTTCTTTTAGTGATAAATAAATGTGTGTTTCCGTATATTTTTCTGTACCTACTTTTTTAAACACCTTATCTAAGCTTTAGTTTTACTCTTTTGATATATTTAATAAAATATTTTTTTCTTCATTAGTAAGTTAGATATAAAATTTTAATTTCTGAGTTTATTTACAAATCTTATTTTTATACATTTTTTACTGTTATAAAAAATAGCTAAATTAGTTATAAATATTTTTAAACAGTTTTCTAATTTTTTAAACACAATTTTATGAGCAAAAAATTAACAATATACCGTTATTTAGGGGGAGAAGACGCCCCGGCGTATTCTTTGCACATATGATAATTGTACAAAAAAAAATGAAAATGCATCTGATCATCGGCCGAACGATGGCAGAATGGGTAGGGAGCTGCTACCATTACATAGTTTTTGGTTTCGACTCCCACTATGGCCATGGATTTTCGCAGCCGTTCCGAATCGGCTTTAAACAATAGGTTCTGGTCTCATTAGCCTTCGTTTAGTAAAACAGTAGACCTTAGCTCTTCCAGCCAGCCATCTGCTCTCCAACAAAATTTTTAGTTCTGATGTTTTTAGTAATTGCTAGAAGGGAAATTATAACTCTTGACTCTTTAATCCTTTTTCACACTGTTCATTTGTAATTTACCCTAAAAAGTCTCCCAGAACAGGCCAGTCTAAATCACCATGCCTAGCAAATTACAGTCAACTCAGGCCTTCTCACACCATTGTCTAAGACGCTCCTAGAGCATTTGCACTAGAATACTCGCTGACACCGTACGGCAAGTTACAACGAAATGTTACTGTACTAAAACAAATCCTAAATAAATCGTAAAATTGATGTATGTATAAACGCTTAGTGAGAAAAAATATTTTTGTAACGCAAACAAAAAAAAAATATAGAGATCTTTCAGATAAGATTTTAGACGTTAATTTTCAACTTTTAAACACGTATGAAATGTCGCTTATCTAACCGAAATGATGCTATTTGCATCCTCTAATTTACATGATATTTCAATGGTTTATCGTTGTTACTTTATAGACTTAAGTATCTGGAATAATATAAATTTTGTGTGTGTGTTTGCCTTTATCTGAATAGTTTTATTGCTAAAATACTCTAAGACGTTGCAAATGTTCGTTTGGACATCCTGGACGCCATCTGGCAAGAATAGTCAAGATAGTTGTTGATGGTTACCCAACGTATAAGTCCAGCACTCAAGGAACCGAATGTTAATTAGTTTTCTACTACTTCTGATTTGTTGTACTGAGCTATAGTTACCAACAAATACTTCTTGTTAATTAGTTTTTCATATTTTAATGTAATAGTCTTTCTTTTTTGGACACTAGGCTAAAATGGCTAGAATGTGACTCCCAGATTCCAGACTTAGATATGATCTGGAATCATAATCAAGTTTTGCTTAAATCCACACATATTTTATATTCAGATACATAATTCCAAGTTTAATGATACACCATTGTTTGGATGGTGCTTTTAGATCTACTGACTGGTAACTACATACACTATATGGGTAACTATATACGTGTAATATGACCCTACCGTATTACACTTCCTGTACCTAAAAGTTGACTTAGTCTAACAACAAATCAAATACACCTTAATTATCATGTATAAAATTCAACATTCTTTACATTTATATCAACATGTTTCTCAATTATGGATATCCGTTCTACATTCCTTTAATTATTTACCTTATATATCGTAATAAACACACCATTTGTTATGTGTAATGCAATCCATCGCATAGTCTTTAGGTAACTGAAATTTAAAAAGAATATATTTCAAACATAAAGTGAACTTTATATTCAGGAAATTGCAGGTTAAAATAAAAGAAAAATCTATATCGCATAATTTCTTAAACAAAGTGTGTACACAAATAAACTACTAATAATAGATGAATATGTAAACATAGGAATATTCTGTTTAGTTAATACTGCTTGCTGAAAATTTTTGAAAGCCTCTTTGCTTGCTTAATATATCAGCCATTTTGGTCGAGTTATTATAAGAGCGATGCCAATTTGCTTTACAAATTCTCTTTCCCAAGAGAATCGTCAAATGCGTTCCTCACTGCATAAGTTAAACCATGAATAGCAAAGCTATTAAAATACCAAAAAAATATGCAAATGAGAAAAAGCGAGTGAATTAAAGCATGACAAATAATCATTTTTAAATTCCATAATGAATTAAGGAAAACAAAATAAAAGCAAAATTACGTTTTCTGTCAAGAAAGTTCAAAGCTTTTCTAAAACCCTGAGAGCTTTTCTCCCTGTTTATTTCCTGTTATTAATATCCTTACTCTTTATGCTGTTTTATTAACTCAAACTCCATTTCAAAAATGCAGAAATTACTTTTCAACAAGTATCCAAATTTATTTACATAAAACAATTTAAGTGACATAACATGGAACTATAAATCTACAAGTCCGAAATACTAAGTTAGCATAATTTGTCAAGAAGTGCTTGACAAATTTTAAAAGGGCCAGAAAAAAAAATGCAAGCGAGTAAGCATTACTACGACTATTTATTTCCAGAGAAAATTTTAAGCTTGCTTAGAAATAGCATTCTGAGAGTGAAGATGATTTGTTGCTCTCTAGAAATCATTTTACAACGGACAGCTAGGCCTAGAAATCATTAGGATTTTTTCCTTCTTTTTCTAATTCAAAATAGTTGTGAAGAGGGAATTTTGAAATCTAAAAAGAGTGTATTGAAAATAACAGGATGTTTATTTTTAGATGTTAAGAAATACCTGAATTCTTGAGATTGCTTTTATAATTTTATCAAAAGAGTTTCTTTAGTAGCATTTTTCTCCAGACAGTTGAAGAAATAGTATTAAATATAAAAAAATAAAGGTGAATGAACCATGAAGAGCTCGAGGGAGGCAATAAAAATATTATCGACGTCATAGCATGCTGATAAGCAATTAGCCAACTTTCACAGGCTAGTTTTGAAAACCCAATTCAAAAACTGTAAGATAAAATAATGAAATTATTTAAGTACAGAAATAGTTATAGTGTAGTTGATGTAGGAATGCCTGTTGTGTCACATCATGTATTTCATAAAAAATAGAAAGAGGTTATTTACGGTGACAGGAAGGGATGACTTAATTTATTTCTATACCTTAAAATGAGCTGGAAAGTAGTTGATAATAATATAAGGTATCTTCCATTTTTACTTGTATTCTAATACAAAATTTTTAGCAAAACAATATACTGCTCTCCTAACCTGCACTCCTCAAAGACTCTTAAATTACTATTAATAGAATTGCCTGAATTCCGTGATGTTTTAGATAACTGAACTTGCATGTTTTATAACAACATAAATAGCTGAAAAATTATCTTAATTTTACTTAGTTGTATAAACATTAGTAATCCTTTGAATTGAGTAACTTCATTTTAAAGAACAAAAGCCTAGAAAGAAGACTTAGTTATTTGTTTTAAACTGCTGTTTTATCCAGTTTTTACACACACAAATATATGGCCTGCAAGAGCGTGGATAGTGGGGGAGGAATGATATGCATTGGGCCGCACAGTATTCAGGCACTTAACTTGGTAATCTAATTGTATTACATTCTTGTCCCCATCTGTATCTTAAATTTTGAAGGGCTTCTAAAATATTAAATGCCATCTGAAATTGTATACATTTTGGAAGTTCATACATATATTTACGCACATG
>CM063498.1:134015544-134080544 GCA_032207245.1 Pardosa pseudoannulata | reverse complement strand
AATAAATCTTACTGCAATCTTACTCATTACAATATTACGCTAGTATATTTAATATACATAATAAGTACAGCTAATGTATTTTATAAAATAAATGATATTTTTGCATTTAAAAAAAATATTTTTATATGTATAAAATATATTGCTATCCGTGTTAATGTTTCAAAAAAGGTGTTTTGTAAATGTTCGAACATTGTATTTTCTTTAGATTTAAAAAGGCTTAGGAAATAAATCTGGTGGTAATTCTGCATATTAAAATATTAAGCTAGTATTTTTAATATGTATAACATGTGTAGTTAAGAAATTTTATAAAATAAATGATATTTTTGCATGTAAAAGAACTCTGATTGGTTATATACATATATCAGATATTGCTACGAATATTAATGTTTTAGAATCTGTAAATGTTTGAACATTACATTTTCTTTATGTATGAGAAAGTTTAAGAAATAAAACTTGCACCAATTTTACACATTAAAATTTTACGCTAGTATTTTTAATATGCATAATAAGTATAACTAAAATATTTTATAAAATAAATAATATTTTTGCATTTTAAAAAATTATTTGTTATATTTATAAAATATATTGCTACCAGCATTAATATTTCAAAAAAAGGTGTTTTATAAATGTTTGAACATTGCATTTTCTTTATGTATGAGAAAGTTTAAAAAATAAACCTTGCACCAATCTTACATATTATACAAATATGCATAATAAGTATAGCTAAAATATTTTATAAAATAAATTATATTTTTTCATTTAAAAAATTATTTGTAATGTATATAAAATATCTTGCTACACACTTTAATGTTTAACAAAGGGTGTTTTGTAAATGTTTAATCATTGAATTTTCTTTACGGTTGAAAAGGCTTAGGAAATAAATCTGGTGGTAATTCTGCATATTAAAATATTAAGCTAGTATTTTTAATATGTATTATATGTGTAGCTAAGAAACTTTATAAAATAAATTATATTTTTGCATTTAACCCTTTCTTGGGCCATTTATTTCTCCCTCCACGTTTCCAAATTTTCAAAAAAAGCTGATAAATTTATTCAATCGATCGAACAATTGAAGAAAGCACAAAACCGAAGCTGGAATCGGTCTTCATTTCAATAACAAGACCAATATATTATAATGGGTTTTGCGCTTCCCACAGGTATATTTTGTAAGATCGTGTAGGAGGGAAGTAATCTTCTCACGGCCCACGAAAGGATTAAAAGAACTCTGATTGGTTATATATATAATTTATTGCTACACATATTAATTTTTTAGAGTTTGTAAATATTTGAACATTGCATTTTTTATATATGAGGAAGTTTTATATATGAGGAAATAAATCTTGCTCCAATCTTACACATTACAATATTACGCTAATATTTTTAATATGCATAATAAGTACAGCTAAGGTATTTTATAAAATAAATGATATTTTTTAATTTAAAAAAAACTTTGATTTTTATTTATATAAATCCCAAAGTTTAATATAGGACATTGAACATGGACACAATGTATTACATTTTTATGCAAAACGTTGTTATAAAGTAAAATTAATATAAATAGTAAGAGACAAATTCCACTTTGATGGATTTTCAAAACATATTTACTCGTTTTTTATCAATCATTCTATTAATTAAAGTTTAATATGCCATTAGAAATTATATTTGTGTAAAAATGGTATAATTTTCTTCATAAAATACGCATATAATGGTAATATCCAATCTAACTGTGTTCATCGTCGGATCAGATGCATATGGTTATTACATAAATTAATTTTAGATTTCTTGGATAAAAATATATAGTGGGACACTAGAAGTGGATTTATTATAAAGATTTTATTTAAATTATTCGTGCAAAAATATTTTTTTACAAATTAATTCACAATATTTTTAAGAATATGCATTTTTGGTTTTAAAATGCACTTTCTTGCTAATAAGTTTTTATTTTGTTTTAACTTTTTAAATTATTTGTATGTGTTTGAAACAATGTATTCTATAATTTAAAAATATTTTTAATTCGAAGTTGTTCAGATACAAAGTGTTAATAATTTCAAGGATCATACTTATATTTTAAAAAAATGGACACGAACGATATTAATTAACAACTTCTCGTGCATTATCTGGTGTATTATTCCCCTTACATCCAAACAAATCAGAATTTGATGAACTCCAAAAAATATTATTTAATTTATTTCAACTAAACAGTTGCAACAGATAACTAACAGAAGCAAGCTGAGAAAGTCGAAGTTTCATTTTTAAATGTGGATTGATATAAACATTTAATCACCTCAATCATTGTCTTTAATATTATTTGACTTAATTTGACGGAATATTTGATCTTGTCAGTTATATATATTGCCAATGCCCAGTTTCACCATAGTTGATTAAAACTAAACAGTGATTATTTACTGTATAAATCTATCGCAGATAATCTCTAATTAGGTTTAATCGATTTTCGTGAGATCGGATCTTAGTATGGCAGTCGCGGTGTGAGATCACTGCTATACTGAATTCTGCCTTGAATATACTTATATACTGATTCTATTACTATTGTTTCTGATATACTGATTTGTGAATTCAAATTTGTTATTTATGCAGTTGAGAAGAGGAGATGCGGTGCATCTTGAAATGGATATAACAGATTGGACACACGAGTAAAGCAACTAATTTAGTAATATGATGCACATCGTCCGCTCAAGAAAGCTTTTAACAAGATATACTCTTCAAATTTTACAGTGGCACGTAAAATGACAGAAGACCCCAACTCATCATTGTATTTAAATTGTATATTGCAATTGTATAATAGGTAGAAACTACTTTAAAGTCTGATAATAGTGTTTCAAAAAGTCTCAACAATGAGCAAAATTTATTAGTTTTACATCACAAATAATATTCTATATTATTTTATATAGAACTGATATATGCAACTAAGAAAACGTTGACAAAAATGTAAAGAATGCTTCATTTTATACTTGATAATTCAAGTGTATTTGATTTGTTGCTAACCCTAAGCCAATCATTAGGTACAGGAAGTGTAATATGGTAGGACTGCTACCAATCTGAACATCTTAAAACATCATCCCAAAATTATGAATACTGATGAACAACGTGAATGTGTGGATGCGTAATATCTCCTTTTCTTCTTCAACAGCACTACAGCCTGGTGCAAGCCAAGGCTTTCTCTGTCTGCCTCCTCTAGACGACGCGACTTATAGGCAGGTTTCTTTACCTATTTATTCCCAAGATCTCCAAATCTCTCTCTACACTGTCCAACCACCGTGTTGATAGTCTACCTCTTCTCCTTGAACCTTCAATCTTCGAAAAAGTTAGTTTTTTAACTGGGTTCAAATCTGTACATCAAACGGGCTCCAACCATCTGATTCTGTTGGATTAAATAACACTAAAGATGTTAGGTTGTCTGTATTTAATATATATTTCATGGTTATATAAATTTTTCCATGTATTCTTTT
The DNA here is from genome assembly GCA_032207245.1 of Pardosa pseudoannulata. NCBI lineage: Eukaryota > Metazoa > Arthropoda > Arachnida > Araneae > Lycosidae > Pardosa > Pardosa pseudoannulata. The sequence continues at coordinate 134,077,077 of CM063498.1, read as the reverse complement.
CTTTTATTGCCCCAAAAACTGACCGAAAGATCTTTCTTTCAAAAATGAATAGACTGCTTCAATCTGTTTTGTTAATTGCCCATGTTTCGCAACCATATAAAATGATCGGTCTTATAAGCGTTCTGTATAAATTTATTTTTGTATTAATGGACAGGTGTTTAGATTTTAATTGGCTTTTTAAACCAAAGTTGCATCTATTTGCCATCAAAATTCTGTTCCTAATTTTATCCTCTATCTCATTTCTACTTCGACTCCTTCAAAAGTGTAGTTTCCAATCTTAATCAAGTGTACATCAGGTATTCCAGTGCTTACCACCAAAACTGCCAATCTCTCCTCGTAGTATTTAAATCTACAACATCGAGGACAATTGATTAAAAGATATGAACTATACTATCTTTCTCTCGGGGATAAAACTATATCAATCAGATCAACCCTGACCTAATCCTATACTAGTTCTTAAGTATGCATTTGTTATAAAAATGACTTGGTAATCGATAAGCACCTTTCTTAAAACCTGACCCCAAAAATAGACTTACGATATCTTATGGACTTACGATATCTTACATATTTTTGTCGTGGCATCAATTACCAGTTATGAACATTAACTAGTTATTCAATGGAAACAGGGAGAATGGTGTTCTTAACTTTTTTTTCTTCGAGCAACAACAGTCTAGTTTCTTAATGATGGCGTTTATTTTTTTTTACTTTATCTTTACAGAAACAAAAATATTTCTCTTGAAACAAAAGGCAATCAGTTTTCATCTCATATTCATGATATCTCAGATAGAAGTAAACAAATCTGAAGGAAACTAATTTAAAAATTTAATTTCCCGCATATCTTCTAAATGTTGCCATTACCATTCTCGTTGCATTAATGGCAGCACATAAGAGAAGCACTGTCAGATAATGAGAGCCATGAAAATTACTCGAAGTTTGCGTGCGCGAAACAGATCGGTATCTCTTGCGAAATCAACGATCAGTGGCTATTACTTTGGACCCCTGCCTTTGCGGTGATTCCTGCGAACCAATGAGCATGGAAGTAAAGTAGCTCCTGATCTTACCAGTGGTATGCCTCGATAATTACCGCCATATTCTTTAAAGACATTTTAAAACTAAGATCTTTGTATATGAGGGAAGTTTGCAAATAAATAAGGGAAATCGATAGGTTTGTTTGAAGCTTGAATATTTAAAAGATAAGATTCAGAAATTAAGTCAAGCAGCTCCACCGGTTGTGGAACATTTTTCGGTGTAATGACTCAGCTATAAAACAGTACCCAAAACATCGATTCTTTGTATTCTTTTAGCTAGAATTTGGCAATAAATTTTAAAACAATGCGGAAAATAAGTGTAAGAGAGATAGAAGCTAAATGGTAGAGAGTTGTAACTTTTAAAATGTTACATCATCTCTCAATAGCTGTTGTATATATACCCATATCATCATATTCAGTAGGTAGAATTATATGTTATTTCTGGGAGTATGAAAGAAGGAAATTTGTTAATAGTATAGAACATCAAAAATTGCACTGACTCTAATCAGTTCTAATTTTATCGACAATTGTTGGAATTGCTTCAGTAAGAACAGTGGGTACCTAATTGTATATATCCTGTTGTATATTCGTAAATATCACGATGTTCAATAGGCAGAATTTTAGGCTGTATTTTCAGGATATGGTGTAGGGAAGAAAGAAAATCATCAGTAGTACAAAATATTAAAAAATGTATGAATTCTAAATAATTATTAATCAACGGAATTGCATCAGCAAAAGCAATGGTTCCCCCACTTTTTTCCTGCTCATAGCAAACACTTTTCCATGAATCTCCAAGTGAGACAACTTCATCCAATTATGAAATAAAAAATTATAATTTTAATAATGAATGTAAAATAAGTAAAACATTTTGATATTTAAAGTAATATCCAATGAAATTAAATTAATACATAGTGCTTTAAATTATAAAAACATTACATACAGTACTATTAATGAGATGGGTTGATATGAGTCTATGTTCAGCCCCAAGTGAGACAACTCCATCCAATTATGAAATAAAAAATTATATTTTAATAAAGAATATAAATTAAGTAAAACATTTTGATATATAAGGTAATATCCAATGAAATTAATACATTGTGCTTTAAACTCTAAAAACATTACAAACAATAATATTAATGAGATTTTTATATTTAAGGTAATATCCAATTAAATTTATGCGATGTGCTTTAAATTATAAAAACATTACATACAATACTGTTAATGAGATGGGTTGATATGAGTTTATGTTCGGCCCCAAGTGAGACAACTGCATCCAATTATGAAAATAAAATTATATTTTAAAATATATATTATATTATAAAATAAGTAAAACATTTTGATATTTAAGTAATATCCAATGAAATTAATACATTGTGATTTAAACTCTAAAAACATTACAAACAATACTATTAATGAGATGGGTTGATATGAGTTTATGTTCGGCTCTATGTTTGTGAGTAATTTTCGTTAGTCTCCATGAGAATTAAACTAGTCGATATCATTTTCTGGTGATGAGGCTTATAACCACATTCTGCCAAAAGAAAGATATTTAACTGCTTATATACAATGATCCATAACACAGTATATAAAATTGGTGTCTGATTTTGTGCTCCAGGATTTGTAGTTCCCTTTTTCATACAGTGCCTCATTTCTTAATAATAAATTGCCCCTGTGTCCGTACGGATTCATAGGACTTTGTGGATTTCTTTCAAATGAGTTGAACAAAAAATTACGGATAACCAAGTTAAGAAAGTCTTGAAATCTTTTTCTAAAGGTAAAAATAAAGAGCCATTAAATCTTGAGAATAAATGAACGAATCTTTATCTCACTTGAAGGGAACATCCAATTAAAAAAATGGTTTGTCAATTAATATATTGCTATTTATTTTAGCTTTCACGAAAATGAATATGGACTACAATAATTTTACATTAGATTATTTTTTCTTATTGTCCACGCTTTCATTACTTATTCTGAAACATATTTTCCATTACTTATTCTTAGACAAATCACAAATAAACATGACGAAATATTCTTATATAAAGTTCTTTGAAATTTCTTTATTAAAAGCACAAATAAAACCAAGGACTCTACTCATAAAAAAAAGTTTTCAATCGTAACATTAATAAGGAGGTTTTATTTATATAACGAATTTGAAAATAATGTTTTTCAGTAGGTTCAATATTCATGTTCAATAAATAAAATAACTAAAACGATACTTTTTCAATCTGTGATGATGTAACCACTTTTCATCACCCACCTTTTCAATTCGTAATATGTTTCTATGATATATATTTAGTACCAGGAAAAATTTTAACTTTTTTCAGAAGAGTTTCAATAACCAGTGAATTTAAAAGATTTCATATTTTCTGAATATTTTCTAACTGAAAATTATAACATAAAAATAACTATTGTAATTCCTTCAGACAAGAGGCTTATAAAGAAATACTTATCTAATGTACTTCTAGCTACGAAAATAACAAAAAGAGGGCACGCAGGCGTTAATTAATTATAGAAAATATTTAAAATTAGTTTACAAATCATCATTAGTTCTTTACTGCTTATAACTTAACTAATAATGATGAATTAGGGAGACGATGAAAGGATGTCCGTTCAAATTAACCAATAAATGTGCCAAGAAGGAAAAAGGGAACACAGAGAGCATTGAAATCAAGAAATTTTAACGTCAAATATTTCTACTGCTGCTCTTTGAAGAGTTTCCAAATTTTCTAAAAGGGAATACTTTTCAAAATATTATTTTTATAACGAAAAAATATAAGGCTTGGGGGATTAGAAATAAACTAATTTACAAATCATCAGTAGTTCTCTATCACCTATAACTTAACTAATAATAACTAATTAGTGATTCACTGAAAGATTGCTCCTTCAAATTACCAATAAACGTGCCAAGAAGGAAAAAGGGAACACAGAAAGCATTGAAATCAAAAAATTTAAACTTCAAGTATTTTTCTTGCTGCTCTTTGAACAGTTTCCAAATTTTCTAAATGGGAATACTTTTTAAAATGTTTTTATAATAAAATAAAATTAAGGTTTCGCTGCTTAGAAGTTAATGTTTATAATTTCTAAGAAAAAATTCCCATTTTTTTTTCCTAGAGAGAAATTTTCTAATCTTCTCATAAAACCATATCCGGAAATTAATGAAGCGCACGTTTAATTTAAGGTAAATTTACATGATATATTCATATCCTAATAACGTAAGGCAAAATGAATATCTTTATATTATTCAAAAGTAATTGAGGAATATAGTGAGGTAAAATGCGTTGTTGATTTCCGGAAAAAAAAAATTTTTTTCGCTAGCATCAAAAATAGGAACCTAAATATTTTAACCGCTAAAACCCTACGAATAATTTATTTTTCTTTTCTGCTATCATTATTAATGGAAGTTGGGCAGGGCACTAAGTAATTCTTCGAAACAAATACATTATATCCTTCCAACTTAAGCGTAAAAAAAGAAGCTTCCAAAACGCTACTTCTAAAAAGAAAAAAAACTTTACTATAAACTATTATAAATGACTTTCTTAATAATGAAGCTATTTTCATGCATTTTTTTCGTCTATTAAACTTTTCCAATATCTACCTCGTGTCTTTCATCCGTTTATTCGATACAACACTCGTGTTTTAGGACAGGTTAGTAGCTCTTTTGCACGAAAGCTTCGACTTTATCCCCTCGTCTCATTTGCAGCCGATCGATATTTCTAAAGATGAATTAGGATGAAAATCATTGATATAATCCACAATTTTTTTTTTGTCTTCATTGGATACGAAATTGATGACCATTATTTCACGTCTATCCAAATACAATGGCGATCTTCGATTATCTCTTAACTATTATTTCGATTTTCTCCGGAGCTTTAATTCCAGTCGTAATCGTCCTCTCGACTCCGTAATGTTATTAACTATAACTTCGATTGTCCGCTTTTCCAGCATCTGAATTCAACTTCGTTATCTGCATTCTCCACATTATTTCATCGGACACAAAAGGGATCCGAAATTCCCCCGGACCGGTTTGAACCGACTCGCGTCCATTCGCGGGTGATTAAAAGCGCATCGCGCATTTCGCATGCGGTATAATGAATTGTGTGTATGTGGCGACATTTCTCCCGTATTAATCACCCTCGATTTCTGGGTGTCGCTTTGTTTCCTAATTACCCGACTTCCATACATCAAGGCCGAAAATCATTATTGACTCGAATTTCGCCATAAACGACCTCAATTAAACAATTAAAAGAGGAAGCGTTCGGCTCTCGGGTTTCCTTGGCCGAACTCGGGCGAAGAGAGATACGATATATCGCCCCGAAATGGTCAGGATACACATTAGGGTTGAATGATGGTCTAGGAATTAATGCTGAGACAATGGATCGCTTAGCGGGGGATAGATCACACGGCGGTGTGTTATGACAGTAAAGCTGATGGCGAGGAATTGCTAGAGATGCCTTCCTTTTTCTTCGGGAAGCACCTCAGGTAATGTCCTTCAAAAATAGGGTTGCATATTCCCCACTTGTACGATACGGTAGACTAATACTTAATGTTACGACTAGTTCTCAGGAAAAGAGGGTGTATGTGATAATACGATAAATTACAAACTAATAGATACAATTACAAAAGTAGGGTTGCATATTCCTCACTTGTACAATACGATAGTCTAATGCTTATTTAATGTTACGACTATTTCTCTGGAAAAGAGCGTGTATGTGATAATTCTATAAATTACAAACTAATAGACAAGAAATACAAAAATCTGGTTGCTTATTCACCACTTATACGATACTATAGACTAATGCTTATTCAATGTTACGACTATTTCGCTGGAAAAGAAGGTATGTGAGAATTCGATAAATTACAAAATAACAGATACAAATACAAAAATAGAGTTGCTTATTCCCCACTTGTACGATACGGTAGACTAATGCTTATTTAGTGTTACGACTATTTCTCTGGAAAAGAGGGTGTATGGGAGAAATCTATAAATTACAAACTAATAGATACAATTAGAATACATATCATCCTTTTTCTTGGGGATGTGTCTCAAGTAATGTCCCTCAAAAATAGGATGCATTAAAAGATTCCATACTTGAACGTTATGATAGCCTAAAATTTATTTAATGTTACTGTCATTTCTCAAGGAAAGGAGATTTAGGAGAGAATTTAATAAATTACAAGGAAATAGATATATTTGTTAAAGGTACGTTCCCTTTTCTTGGGTACTCACTTCAGCTGGTTAACAAAGAAAAATGGCTGCACTAAATTCAGATTCCACAATTGCAAATTACGATAAACATGTCCTTAACTAGTATTACAGCAATTTCTTAAGGAAATATAGTATACGTTTGGTTTGGTTTGGAGCAGCTCTACAGTCTACTTTTCTGCCAAAACGTGGGCTAATGATATCGGACCTACTGCTTAAAGCCGATTCCGAACATCTATGAATATCCATGTCACATTGAGATCCGAATCTACGAACTTCTGTACCAAAGATCAACCTCCTAACCATTCAGCCTTCTTTATGCGAAATAGAGTGTATTCTATAAGTTTCAAGTTAAAAAATCTGTTAACTTAAAATCTGATGAGGATGAAATGCCTGAAGTGAATTCCTTTTTTATAGGGTTAATGACAGGTAATAATGTTTCTCAAACAAAAAGAGAATTACATTAAATTTCGATTCCGTAATTGCAATATTCGTCTAATGCTTATCTAATATCACAGCTGTTTCTCACAGAAAGAAAATATAAGATTGAATTCTATAAAAGGCAAAGTAATAAAAATAATTGCTAGAAGTGCATTCTCTTTTCTTGTGTACTCATTTCAAGTAATAATGTTTCTCGGAAATAGGGTTGCATGAAACTGCGATTTCACACTTGCACGTTACGACAAACTAATGCTTAGCTAACGTTTACAATCATCTACCGTGGTAAGAGAGTATAAGGAAGCACTTTCCAAATTGAAAAACTAATAAATATTTACTGAAAAGTTGTTTGTGATTAAACTATAGATATGCACTGCTTTCTTCTTATAGATTTATGTCGAGTAACAGTGATTTTCAAAACTTCGTTAATTTAGAATCCACACTTGCACATTACGATAGTCTAATGCGTATCTGATTTTACATTATCGATCAGGAAAAGGGGATGTGGAAGAGCATTCTATATATTGAAAAGTAATAGATATAATTGCTGGGGATGATTTCCCTTATTGGGGCACTCACATCGGATAGTAATGGCTTTCAGAATTTTTAACTACCTTCAATTTTTAACTGTATGAATACTTAATATGAACATAAAAATCATATTTTAGAGAATGTTTGAATTGAAACATTTCCATTGCACATATATTATGTTTATAAATATTTATATACATACACACACACACACACATATATATATATATATATATATGTGTGTGTGTGTGTGTGTGTGTGTGTGTGTGTGTAAGATGGACGAGATTCATCAAAAAATAACAAAACATTTAATTTCTAGTCACGATTCTTCAATCAATACAACAGGCAAAAAACTTCGAGAACATCGTGAGTACACACTTTTTACGTAGGGATTTTTCAGGTAAAAATACTATGAAAAATCCCTAAGCACATTTGATCATGTGATAAAAAATACCTACTTCTAAAGAGAACGCGTTTACTGTTCGTTAAAGAAGTACAAACAGAGGCTGGATTAAGTCTGTAGCGTGTCTGGAGGGAAAAATCAGAATTACCTCGCAAACTCCATTGACGTAATTTATGAACAGAAGTTTTTAAATTAATACTAAAATATGTAAATAAGAGATTTTAATATTACATATGCATACATATATATATATATATATATATGCATACATATATATATACATACATATATAGATAGGTAGATAAATAGATATAGATATACATACATACATATATTATTGACTGTATTTACTTATTCTAGGTTTAAAATTTATATAAATACGTAAATGAGCACTGAATTCGTTTAAAGGTAAACAGTATCTTTTGAGCGAAAATGACGTCAATACAACTGCCAGCCTATATATAAATCACCCTTTATAAAGTAAAAAAGTTCTGCTCCGTTTAGAAGAAAATTTTTCCCAAATTATTAAAAAAGCCTACCTTTAAAATTGTTTTTAGTTTTATGATATAAAGCAAGACATTTAAAAAAATCAGGAAATATTTACATCAGGTAAAAAAAATTATTCATAGTTAAACTTTTGAAATTTAAAAGTTAGGAACTAACTTTTAAATTAAACAGGAATTACTAATTTTTTATTTTATGAATCTTACTTATATCAATATGAAAAGTATATTTCATTTTAAAGTATACTGTGTTACGCTCAAAAATACTTTAAATAAAAAAAGAATATTTGTTTTTATGACAAACACTTAAATAAACATTGTGTAGAAACTTAGAAGAAACAAAGAAAAAATAATTTGCTTAGAACATTTTTATGTACCTTAAAAGGTTTAAAAAAATCAAACTAAAAAGATAGTACATCTATAAAAAGTGCAAAAAATAAGGCTATTTAAAAAAAATTATTAATTTGCATTCAATTTGATTATGAAAATTTACGAGCAGTTTGATGTTTGAAAAAAATAAATACTTCGAACTCTACCATTTTGTAGGTCCCTTGCCTCTCGAATGTTAGAATTCTTTCTTATAATATTACTGGGTTTTTCTTTAAGATAAAATATTGAGCAGTTTTTTATACATTTAGCCAGATCTTTTTTACCAGAAGTATGCAAATGTGGTTTACTTAATTGGAGTAGAGTACGTTATTAAATAACAAGATCTTAACATCTGCAAAAATTAAGTTTGATTTACATTTTTGTGACAGCCTTTAAGTCCCTGTGGGAAGTAATTTAATGTAGGATATTATTTTAATCATCTCATTTACGTTCAATAGTTTACTAATTTCGTTATTTGGAATTGAGCATGAGAAAAACTTTAATATGTAACTATTTAGGAATTTTAACGTATTTAATTTAGATGTTGTGTAAGGCTTACAAACTTGCTGTGGAGTTTATATCTATTATTATTTCGCTGTTAATTAATTACCATTCTGAATTTTTACGGAAATAAATATGATTTAAAAGCACGCATTGAATATCAAAGTCTAAAATTGAATATCAAAGTGGAAAATTAATTTAATTTATGTAATATCTTAATGGTATTTAATGGTGTTTAACTAAAAGCTATCTAATATTAAAAACAACTTCCTCAAAACATCTCTTTATCCAAAGGTTGTTTTTAATTGATATTTATATAAAATTGCAAAATGATTTTTGAATTTATCTGTAATACTTGGATGAAAATTATTTAACTATGCTTAATTTGATGTTTTGTTTGTTTATATAATACTAATTCTAAAATATTTAATTAAAACGTCCCTAATCAGGTCTGCCGGACGATAAGCGAATGGTATGACGTTGCCTAAGTCCTATTTAGGAAATTTAACCTTTTCAATTTAAATGTTGTGCAAGACTTACAGACTTGATGTCGAATTTATATCTATTAATATTTAGCAATTAATTAATTGCCTTTCTTAAGTTTTACGGAAATAAATGTGATTTAAAGCACGCATTGAATATCAAAGTCTGAAATTGAATATCAAAGTGGAATATTAATTTAATGTTTATAATATTGTAATGCTATTTAATGGTCTTTAACGAAATTCTATTTAATAATAAAAACAACTTCCTCACAACCTGTCTTCATCCAAGTGTTTTTTTATTGATATTTATATAAAATTGCAAAATGATTTTTGAATTTATCTCTAATACATGGAAGAAAACTATTTAACTTGATGATTTATTTTATTTGTTTATATAACAGTAATTCTAAAATGTTTAACTAAAATGTCCCTAATCATGTCTGCCAGTAGGTAACCGAATGGTAGGACGCTGGTCTTCTGTGCCTAATTCCTATTTAGGAATTTTAACGTTTTCAATTTAAATGATGTGCAAGGCTTAAAAACTTGCTGTTGAGCTTATATCTATTATTATTTTGCTATTAATTATAACTGCATTTCTTAAGTTTTACGGAAATGTGATTCAAACCGCGCACTGAATATCAAGGTCGAAAATTTATTTAATTTATATAATATTTTAATGGTGTTTTGCGAAAAGCTATTTAATAATAAAAACAACTTTCTCACACATTTATCTTCATCCAAGGGATATTTTGATTGATATTTATATAAAATTGCAAAGTGATTTTTGAATTTATCTCTAATACGAACGTTGGTACTTTAATAGTGGCAACATTGCTGTAAAAACTCTACGCAACAAAATGAAATAATGTCTCGTACCTTACCTCTCAGCAAAATAACTCGTCCTTGTTACGTCCCGCTCATAGTTAGTGAGTCGAAAAATAGATTCTTGTATTAACAAGCAGTCTAAAGTAAGTGTTGTCAGGATGTTTTCAAAACAAAAACAACGAAGTTGGTTTAAAATTTAATGTGCCAGAGGTCGTACAGCACGGCAATGTCATCTAGGACTTCAAGAGGCCTGTAGGGAATTTTTGATTTCCTTACGGAACTGTAGCAAGATGTGCAAATGCCTTCAATGAAGGACGCCAAAATGTGGCAGACATGCATCGACCAAGTAGTCCTAGTGTCAGCAAAGTAAAAGTACAGGCTGTTGCCTCACTAATGGACATTGATCGACCACAAATGATGCATGAACTGGCCCGACAGACAGGATTTGTACATTCTAAAACCTTACTTAATTCCTCAGATGAAGGAACCACTTTGTGGCATTCGCTTCAGAATTGTTCCAGAGATTCTTGCTGCAATAGACCAGTCCATTCAAACTATCAACAGAACAGGCACTGCTACAGGTGTTCTGCGACTTCCACATCGCTTGTAAAGGGTTACACACAATGCTACCGACTATATTGAAGGACTGTAAATCATGGTGAATGAATCACTTTTGTATTTCATGTAAGTAAATAGTTGCCACTATTTTTCTTTGGGAGCGCTACGGTCTACTTTTTGCAACACGAGGGCTAATGAGACCGGGACCTACTGCTTAAAGCCGATTCCGAACTGCTACGAATATCCATGCCATAGTGGTATTTGAACCCACGAACTCCGGTTCCGAAGGCTAGCACCGTAACCATTCGGCCATCTTTAGGCTAGTTGCCACTATTAAAGTTCCAACCCTTGTGCATGGAAGAAAACTATTTAACTATGCACAACTTGCTGCTTTATTAAATTTGTTTATATAACACTAATTCTAAAATGTTTATTAAAATGTCTCTAAGCATGTCTTCCAGACGATAGTGTCCGGAATAGTAGGACTCTGATCTTCGGTGTCTGAGTATGCGGGTTTGAATCCCGCTGATGGCTTGAATGTCATTGCCCCTCCTAATTGGCTTTAAGCAAAAGCTTCTGAGGTTGAAGCAAAAGAGTAGAAAGTAGTTTTCCAAACCAAACCCTAAATACAGATTTAATCATCGAAGGCTGTTATTATTTGAACCAATCATGTTTGAGGAACTTAATCTTTTTTATTTCTTATCCAAATCACCAAAACAGTTTAGAGTTATAACGATTCAAAAAGATCAATGTATAATTGAAAGTTTTATTTAATCTCTTAAAAGTTTCTCTTGTAAGAATTGTTTTGTTTGCCCTCTAAGCTGCTTTGATTCTTTTAACAAATGACTAATCATCTTTGAGTTTTGACTGTAGAAATACTGCTAGTGATATGAAACCTTGTACATAATTACGTAAATTGGTTAAAAGTTTCTATATTTGATTATTAGGATGTAGTTTTGATGTTAAAAAAAATAAATCGTTCAAGATATATGTTGTTTGTAAATTGCTCAAAAGATTTTCCAAAACAGCAAAACAGCTTACATCTATAACGTTTCAAAAAGATTGATGTATTAAGGAAAGTTTGCTAATCTTCTAAGAGTTGCTTCAGTAAAAATTGTTTTATTTAACCTCCACGTTGCTTTTATTGCTTTAACAAATCACTTAAAAAACTTTGAAAATTGATCGCAGAGAAGTTTATGCTGATCTGCAACCCTGTGTTTGGTTGCGTAAATAGTTAAAAAATTTCTTCATTTGGTTACCTTGCTGATATTTTAATGCTACAAAATAAATCATTAAAACTATACTTTGCTTGTAAAATACCAAAACAGATTTCTGAAGGTGTCAAAAAAAAAGTGTTCAACTGTGTTGATTTTAAGATTATTTCACAAATGTCAATACGTTGTCTAAACATAATATTATTGCATTAAAGTTTGAAGAACAGTATCATTGCAATAAAATAAGCAACTTATAATTTAAAGAGTGGACTCAAGATTCAAGTTGTATAATCACGAGGGCTTACTACATAGGGAATCACTAAATAGGAAATACAAAACAATTAGCTTTAAGCAGGTTCAAATAAACTGGACAAGACAAAGTTTTTAGATACAGATCCTTGAGGTTCCTAATGGTTTCTCTCATTAAAGAAGAATCATCTGAACTGCCGAACGATGGCCGAATGGCTAGGGTTGCTGGCCTTCGGAACCGGAGTTCGTGGGTTCGATTCCCACTATGGCATGGATTGTTCGTAGCCGTCGCGGAATCGGCTGATTTAAGCAGTAGGTCCCCGGTCTCATTAGCCCTCTGTGTTGCAAAAAAGTAGACCGTAGCACTCCAAAACCAAACCAAACCAAACCATCTGAAAATTTAAAGAAGTCCACTTTTCTTTTATGATTTTATTTATATTATTTTGAATTATGTATTAGTTTAAATAATTTTCTACCTGTACTACTTGCATGTTTTTCTGTGTGAAATTTTAACAATATATTTCTTTAGTATTTCAATTTAAGCATCTAACAGATGCGTAAGTTTCTACAATCTTATCAAAAATAAGCGTTTTCAAAAGTAAGAAATAAAGATATCCATTTACTTTAACTCCTACATTGATATGTGAATTAAATTTTATTTTTTGTAGATTTTCTTTTTATAAAATGGGTTTAATTTTTTTTTAATATTTTTTATTAAATTATAACAAAATATATGTTATCTATTCTGGTTACAACATATGTCCTCTTTGAAACATTTTCTTTTAAAGTTTTTAACCTAGCACAATAATAAACTATACTGGTGGGTTGTTTTTGTTTGTTTTTTTAATTAGAGAAAATCAAATCTTCCCTTTTTGCGTTTACTTTATAAGTGTTAGTGCAGCATATCGCAAAAAAATGTTTTTGAGAGAAAGATATAAAAATGTCTAAATCTTTTAATAAATTAAACTAAACTCCCCGGCACAACAGGTCACGGGGGGCCATGCCTACGGTGCCAATCTCTGTTTTCGAGACCAATGGTCCAATTTCACTGTTAGTAGAATATCTTTTTATAAAAGAGAGTGGAATTATTTTAAATATTTTTCATTAGTTTATTACAAAATATATGTTAGCTATTCTGGTTACAAAATATAGCCTCTTTCAAATATTGTCCTTTAAAGATTTTAACCTAGCACGATAATAAACTACTGTTTATTAAGATAATCAAATCTCCCCTTTTTGCATTTACCTTATAAGTTAGTACAGCATATCGTAAAAAAAATGCTTTTTAGAGAAAGATATAAACATGTCTATATATTTTAATTCATATATTAATTAAACTAAACACCTAGCCGCAACAGCTCACATGCCTACCAGGCCAATCTCTGTTTTCGGGACCAATGGTCTTCGGTTCCTAAGCATGTGCCCCGGTTAGGTAGTCAACCTCAAGCGGTACCGCCTCAGTATGTAGTTCCGAAGCCATCTTGAGTACTTAGTTTCTCTACCCTCTAAATTGATGAGAGGTTATGTCAATCTTGCCTCTTCCGAAGATTGAAACTCGGACCTGTGTCTTGGGAACCCGAATCTCTACCCCAACACCACAGGGCTTATCAAACATTAGCACATTGTGTGTGGGTACATTTCGCAGTGGAATTATACTGGGAGTGGGTGTTTTGCTCGTAAATTTAGTTTTTCAGTTAAATCTCAATAGATCGAAAATTATCAAAATTTTAACCAACTCTTTGTATTTTATATTGAAATATATAAAAAAGTATATAAATAAACAAATAAAGAAATATATATATATAAATACAAATATATATATATATATATATATATATATATATATATATATATATATATATATATGCATATATATAATATCATTTTCACATGGATAAATAAAAAGTTAATTTTAAATCTAAATTGATTTTCTTAATCAACCTTCCCTTTCTGTGGTTCCACATCGACCGATTTAAAAATTAGTTTTATTTGTCTACTTTGTTCCAGAATCTACATAGTAGACAAGAAAATTCGGCTTCGTTTTCCTGTATATACCGTTATGTTTGTACCCACAAACAAACCATGTTGTTACACTAACCCGTACTAGTACGTGACCCTCGCTCGAGTATCAATCGCCAGAAAACGTACTAGTACGTGTCCTGCATACAATGTGTTAATATGTGAATTAAATTAAAATTTTAGTAAATTTTCTTTTCATAAAAAGGGTTTGGATTTTATTTATATTTATTTTTATGTGACTGTAAGATGTGTGTTAGCTAATTTGCTTGCGAAATATTGCTTTTTTTAAAATCCCTTTCTAAATTTTGTAACCGACCACAACCATCAACTATTGTTCACTTTTCTGCATACCATGTAAGTTTCCTTAAACATATCGAAAAGAATCATTTTAAAGAGCAAGATATAAAAATGTCCATATATTTTAATTCTTACATCAATATGTAAAATAAATAAAATTATTAGTCGGTTTAATTTTTTTAAAATCAGTTTAGGATTATATTTCTGAATTTTATTGCGTGATTACAACATGTATGTTAGCTATTTTAGTTTCAAATTATAGCCTTGTCTAAAATAACTTTAAATCTGCAATTTCAGCACGACCATGAAATATCGTTTTCCAGAAAATGAAATTCCCCTTTCTCTTTGTATATACCTTTTAAATTTTTGGAAGCTTATCGAAAAGAAACGTTTTTACAAGCCATATATAAAAATATCCATCTATTTTAATTCATACATTGATATGTAAATTAAATTTCATTTTTAGTAGGTTTTCTTTTTATAAACAAATTAGATTTTTATTAATACTTTTCATTAAGTGATTACAAGATGCATGTTGGCTATTCTGGTTACAAAATATTGCCACGTTTAAAATCTCTCCACAGATTTGTTAACCTAGCACGACCATCACCTATTGTTTTGAAGAAATTTCAATACGACCATGAACTATTGTTTTCCAGAAAATTAAATTCCCCTTTCTCTTTATATATATTTACATTTTAGGTTTCTGCAGGCTTATTGAAAAGAAACGTTTTTAAAAGCAATATATAAAAATATCCATCTATTTTAATTCATGTATTGATATCTAAATTAAATTTCATTTTAGTAGGTTTTCTTTTTATAAACAATTTAGGGTTTTATTAATACTTTTCATTAAGTGATTACAAGATGTATGTTATCTATTCTGCTTAAAAATATTGCCTCGTTTAAAATCTCTCCCTAGATTTGTTAACCTAGCACGACCATCACCTATTGTTTTGAAGAAATTTCAGCACGACCATGAACTATTGTTTTCCAGAAAATGAAACTCCCCTTTCTCTTTGTGTATACCTTTTAAGTTTCTGCAAGCTTATAGATAAGAAATATTTTTAAAAGCACTATATAAAAATATCCATCTATTTTAATTCATGCATTGATGTCTGAATTAAATTTCATTTTTAGTAGCTTTTCTTTTTATAAACAAGTTAGGGTTTTATTAATACTTTTCATTAAGTGATTACAAGTTGTATGTTGGCTATTCTGGTTACAAAACATTGCCTCGTTCAAAATCGCATCCTAGATTTGTTAACCTAGCACAACAAACAACTATTGTTTTGAAGAAATTTCAGCACGACTATGAACTATATTTTTCCAGAAATTTAAATTCCCCTTTCTCTTTATATATATATATATATATATATATATATATATATATATATATATATATATATATATATATATATACATTTTAAGTTTCTGCAAGCTTATCGAAAAGAAACGTTTTTAAAAGCAATATATAAAAATATCCATCTATTTTAATTCATGTATTGATATTTAAATTAAATTTCATTTTTAGTAGGTTTTCTTTTTATAAACAAGTTAGGGTTTTATTAATACTTTTCATTAAGTGATTACAAGTTGTATATTGGCTACTCTGGTTACAAAACATTACCTCGTTCAAAATCGCACCCTAGATTTGTTAACCTGGCACGACCAACACCTATTGTTTTGAAGAAATTTCAGCACGACCATGAACTATTGTTTTCCAGAAAATGAAATTCCCCTTTCTCTTTGTATATACCTTTTAAGTTTCTGCAAGCTCATCGAAAAGAAACGTTTTTAAAAGCAATATATAAAAATATCCATCTATTTTAATTCATGCATTGATATGTAAATTAAATTTCATTTTTAGTAGGTTTTCTTTTTATAAACAAGTTAGGGTTTTATTAATACTTTTCATTAAGTGATTACAAGATGTATGTTGGCTATTCTGGTTACAAAATATTGCCTCGTTCAAAATCTCTCCCTAGATTTGTTAACCTAACACGACCATCACCTATTGTGTTGAAGAAATTTCATCACGACCACGAACTATTGTTTTCCAGAAAATTAAATTCCCCTTTCTCTTTATATATATATATATATACATTTTAAGTTTCTGCAAGCTTATTGAATTGAAACATTTTTAAAGCAATATATAAAAATATCCATCTATTTTAATTCATGCATTGATATGTAAATTAAATTTCATTTTTAGTAGCTTTTCTTTTTATAAACAAGTTAGGGTTTTATTAATGCTTTTCATTAAGTGATTACAAGATGTATGTTGGCTATTCTGGTTACAACATATTGCCTCGTTCAAAATCTCTCCCTAGATTTGTTAACCTAGCACGACCATCACCTATTGTGTTGAAGAAATTTCAGCACGACCACGAACTATTGTTTTCCAGAAAATTAAATTCTCCTTTCTCTTTATATATATATATATATATATATATATATATATATATATATATATATATATATATATATATATATATATATATATATATATATATATATATATACATTTTAAGTTTCTGCAAGCTTATTGAATTGAAACATTTTTAAAGCAATATATAAAAATATCCATCTATTTTAATTCATGCATTGATATGTAAATTAAATTTCATTTTAGTAGGTTTTCTTTTTATAAACAAGTTAGGGTTTTATTAATACTTTTCATTAAGTGATTACAAGATGTATGTTGGCTATTCTGGTTACAAAATATTGCCTCGTTCAAAATCTCTCCCTAGATTTGTTAACCAAGCACGACCATCAGATATTGAGTTGAAGAAATTTCAGCACGACCATGAACTATTGTTTTCCAGAAAAAGGAAATCCACTTTCTTTTGTATATACCTTTTAAGTTTCTGCAAGCTCATCGAAAAGAAACGTTTTTAAAAGCAATATATAAAAATATCCATCTATTTTAATTCATGCATTGATATGTAAATTAAATTTCATTTTTAGTGGCTTTTCTTTTTATAAACAGGATAGGGTTTTATTAATACTTTTCATTAAGTGATTACAAGTTGTATATTGGCTACTCTGGTTACAAAACATTACCTCGTTCAAAATCGCACCCTAGATTTGTTAACCTGGCACGACCATCAGATATTGAGTTGAAGAAATTTCAGCACGACCATGAACTATTGTTTTCCAGAAAATGAAATCCACTTCCTTTTGTATATACCTTTTAAGTTTCTGCAAGCTTATCGAAAAGAAATGTTTTAAAAACAATATATAAAATTATCCATCTATTTTATTTCATGCATTGATATGTAAATTCAATTTCATTTTTAATAAGTTTTCTTTTTATAAACAAGTTAGGGTTTTATTAATACTTTTCATTAAATGATTACAAGATGTATGTTGGCTATTCTGCTTACAAAATATTGCCTCGTTCAAAATCTCACCCTAGGTTTGTTAACCTAGCACTACCATCAGCTATTGTTTTGAAAACATTTCAGCACGACCATGAACTATATTTTTCCAGAAATTTAAATTCCCCTTTCTCTTTATATATATATATATATATATATATATATATATATATATATATATATATATATATATATATATATATATATATATATATATATATATACATTTTAAGCTTCTGCAAGCTTATCGAAAAGAAACGTTTTAAAAAGCAATATATAAAAATATCCATCTATTTTAATTCATACATTGATATGTAAATTAAATTTCATTTTTAGTAGATTTTCTTTTATAAACAAATTAGGGTTTTATTAATACTTTTCATTAAGTGATTACAAGATGTATGTTGGCTATTCTGGTTACAAAATATTGCCTCGTTCAAAATCTCTAACTAGATTTGTTAACCTAGCACGACCATCACCTATTGTTTTTAAGAAAAGCAAATCTCCCCTCTTTTGTGTACACCAAGCCTTTATGAAAAATTTATAATGGGTATAATAAATTCCCAATCTCTAGACTTTTCCTTTTTTGTTCCTTTCCGTCATTACACTAGTGATATATATGTTGTCTGAATTTATAGCCCCATTTATTAATATTTCTTAGAAACCGAAAAATCTAATAGCTAATCGATTTCCGCTATTTTTATTCCTGGAATATTCTGTTATTTGCGTTTTAGTTTCGATAAATCCGCCATACGGACTCGCATGCCGGAGAAGGTAGAGTTATTTCAGTTATATGCTTTGATTTTATTGATAACATTTCCTGTGTATTATGGGAATAACGAAAGTTACAGTCAGTTTTCAGTATATTTGCTGAAAATGAAGAAGGTTTCTGTAGTTATAAGAATTTTTAAAAAATCTGTCTGAATGAATTTTATCTGAATGTTTGGAATAATGAAATCAGTGTATATAAGTCACACTGATGGAATTATATACACTGGAGCCTGAGAATGTAGAGTTATTTCAGTTATATGCTTTGATTTTATTGATAACATTTCCTGTGTGTTACGGAAATAACGAAATTTACAGTCAGTTTTCAGTATATGTGCTGAAAATGAAAGTTTCTGTAGCTATGAGAATTTTAAAAAAATCTGTCTGAGTGAGTTTTATCTGAATGTTTGAAATGATAAAACCAGTGTATATAAGTGCACACCGATGCCCTTATATACACTGGTGCCGGAGAATGTAGAATTACTTCAGTTATATGCTTTGATTTTATTGATACCATTTCCTGTGTATTATGGAAATAGCGAAATTTACAGTCAGTTTTCAGTAAATTTGCTGAAAATGGAGAAGGTTTCAGTAGCTATGACAATTTAAAAAAATCTGTTTGAATGAGTTTTATCTGAATGTTTGGAATGATGAAACCAGTGTGTATAAGTGCACACCGATGCATTTATATATACTAGTGACGAAGAATGTAGAGTTACTTCAGTTATATGATTTGATTTTATTGATAACATTTCCTGTGTATTGTGGAAATAACCAAATTTACAGTTAGTTTTCAGTATTTTTGCTGAAAACAAAGGTTTCTGTAGCTATGAGAATTTTTAAAAAAAAATATGTCTGAATGAGTTTTATCTGAATGTTTGGAATGCTGAAACCAGTGTATATAAATGGACACTGATGCACTTATATACACTGGTGCCGGAGAATGTACAGTTACTTAAATTATATTCTTTGATTTTATTGATATTATTTCCTGTATATTACCGAAATAGCGAAATTTACAGTCAGTTTTCAGTATATTTGCTGAAAATGAAGGTTTCTGTAGCTATGAGAATTTAAAAAAAAATTCTGTCTGAGTGAGTTTTATCTGAATGTTTGAAATGATAAAACCAGTGTATATAAGTGCACACCGATGCCCTTATATACACTGGTGCCAGAGAATGTAGAGTTATTTCAATTATACGCTTTGATTTTATTGATAACATTTCCTGTGTATCACGGAAATAACGAAATTTACAGTCCGTTTTCAGTATATTTGCTGAAAATGAAGAAGGTTTCTTTAGCTATGAGAATTTTTAAAAGAAATCTGTCTGAATGACTTTTATCTGAATGTTTGGAATGATGAAACCAGTGTATATAAGTGCCTGTTTGAAGAGATATTAACTCTTAAATCAGAAATTTATCATTGATATAATTATATAATATAATTGATATAATAGATATGATTATATAATATAATCTATATAATAGATATAATTATATAATATAATTGATATAGTAGATATAATTATATAATATAATCGATATAACAGATATAATTATATAAATAATATATTGATATAATTATATAGTATAATTGATATAATAGATATATTTATGTAAATAATATATTGAAATAATTATATAATATAATTGATATAATAGATGTAATTATATAAATAATATATTAATATAGTTATATAATAATATATTAATTATAATAATATTATAATATAATAATATAATAATATAATAATATTATAATTATATAAAAATGAATAATTAATCATTTGTTTTACTGTTTACTAGTTTAATAATTATAAATGTTTATAAATGTTTAATTACATAACTTCTTTTTACTTCTCTGCACGAAGAAAAAAAAAGTATCGTATTCTGAAAAAATTTTAAGCATTCATTTAACAATATTATCCTTATTGACCGACCTTCAATTCATTTTGACTAGTTTCGACTTCACGCCTGTACATACGTATTTCAAGCAACTCATAAGCGATAAGCTGTAGAATGATGGCATTCTATAATTACGATTGTAGTAACATCTAGTTCTGCACCTCTGTTTTTAATCACAGTTCACACTCTGCATGCCGAAAAATCTCAATATAAAGGAAATTGACATTGCAAATCACACCAGATGGTGATATTCTATAACAATACAACAGAAAAATATTGACTTATTAGCATGCAGTTGAAACAATGCATTTTTTGGTCCCATTTAATGCTTAAAACAGGTCCATTAAAAAAACAAAATTCCATTATTTGAAGAGAATTATTTCGAATTTTTACTGTATTATTACTTCCTGGTAGGGGTAAAGCTAGTGTCTTAGTAACGAAAAATTTAACTTATTTCCTATCTATCGAAAAGTCAGAATATAACTAATAATAGTGACTTCACTCGTTTTATTTTCCTTTTGCGTTGTTCTCACTCCTTTACAATTTCTGCATAAAAGTATGAGGGGCTTAATTTGGTTGGTTAGTAGGGAGAGCTATGGTGTACTTTACTGTTAAGCGATGGTTAATGAAACTGGGTCCTGAGCCCTATTTAGCAAGGATGACAAACTCGCAACTAACAATGAATATTTTTGATGCCCAAATTATAGTATGTAGAAAAACTATTCATTTAAATTTTATAACTGTACTTTAAAGAATTTCAAAGTTTTTTGTCATCTTCGTTTTTCGAGTCCTAAGCTTGTTATGTCTCCCATGTAAACTGGCTAAATATATCCTGGTATTTTCATACACTGTCCGAGAAATTGGTTGCCAAAGCGATAATGCTACCCTTGTGACAGAACAGGTCTTTTCTCCCATGCTGTTATTACTTTGATTTATTTATCAATTTATATTTATGTTTTATTTATTTTTAGCTTTTATTTTATTTATTTTGATTCTTATTATATGATTTATTTATTATTCACCTAAAAAATCATCGATTGAGCCGGAATCGTTGCTGATTTTGTTGGCGATCAACTTAGCTCAATTTAGCTTCAATTTTGAGAACAATAATGACGCACAAGTACGCAATAAATTACTTTGGAAGTATAATGGCAGAGAAGATGTGCAGATTTGGGGAGGAAAATGACAATTTCGTTTTCAATATTTCATTTTCATTTCAATGACAGTTACGGCCGGATTCATTTCTGATTTTGTTGGTGATCAACATAGCTCAATTTAGAGTCAATTTTGAGAACAATAATGACGTACAAGGTACACAATAGATTACGTTGGAAGTTTAATGGCAGAGAAGATATGCAGTTTTGGGGAGGAAAATGACAATTTCATTTTCAATATTTTATTTTCATGTCAATGAAAATCACAGCCGGATTCATTGCTTATTTTGTTGGTGATCAACATAGCTCAATTTAGCGTCAATTATGAGAACAATAATGACACACAAGGTACGCAATAGATTACGTTGGAAGTATAATGGCAGAGTAGATATGCAGTTTTTGGGAGAAAAATGACAATTTCTGTTACTGTGTTCTTACATAACTTAATTATTTCTTTTTAGATTTTTGCATACTATACTGCTAAAAAAACCCTACATGTCTATAAAAACTGAATATTTCATTTCTGAGTAAACTTAGGTCTATTTTATTTGACCCGAGTTAGTCTTTGAGTTTGATAAGCATAGTGTACAGAGCATGGTGTTTCATAGCAATGTTTCCCTGTGTTTTCCATTTTGGACTAGCCACAAGGGAGAGGGCATCATTACAGAAATTTTATCAAGGAAGTCTCTCGTTTTCCTTCCTTTAAAATTGAATAGCATGTCAGGAGAAAACTTGACTCTTCGATCGAGCTGAAATAACGAAGGCGTATTCTACCTTCCCACCGAAAATTTATTAACAAATTTATTACAGACCTAATAAATCTCCTCTCCCTAAATTTACACCTTTCCGTGAGTACAGAAATAACATAATTTATAACCCCTTTCATTAATATTTTCACTTACCGGCATACACCCAGACGAAAATATTCCTATGGCAAATCTATTTTCCCCGTGTTTTCACTCTCCAGAACATCAAACAGTTTATAATTCCCACCCCCTCCATGCCTTCGATCAATGTACAGAAAATTTACTCTTTTACTCGATACTTAGTGGCAACAGTCCTTAACCATTTCCAAACGAAATCGCGAAGGCGGCGGCGTCTATGAACGTCTCGCCCCATTTATTATCGCGCCAGAATTTCAGAGTTTCCGATTTCCATTTGTGCCTAATCGAAAATGTCGATTCTGGGGATTTGATTAATGGTCCAACCCCCCGCTTCCACCCCTGTTTCTTTAATCATCTTTCCGTTCGTCTTTTAAAACCGATGCGGGAACTGCACTTCATTAGAACGCTGCCTGATGGATGGAGACGAGTGTTATATCGGGACTCCAGGAAGTCGTATGTTTTCCACGGGAGGGTGGAGACTTGTCCGGGAGAAATGCAAACAAGAGGGAAACCGGAAAGGGAGATGTCAAAGCAAATTTTAGGCCTTAAATTTCGCTAATGAACAGTTGATCCTCTGCCGGAACAATCCAGGATTCCAGGGACAGTAAAAATGCCGACCGGGTGGTTTAACATCTTGCTCTTTATGTAAAGCATATCCGTATGGCAATATGTCTTCGGCTGTTGGAAAATACCTCTAAAAAGTTATTTCGCTGTAACGCACGATTCTGATATTTTTCTAATCTGTAAAAAAGTTCTTACATAAAAAAAATTCAATGGAACTCTACCATGAATAAATAATAGAAATATCTTATAAGCATTTTTTAAATTGAGTTTTTATATAATTTTATTTAATTATAAGACCCATTATGAGAGTAATGTTAAGTGAAAATTTGTTTAAGAATATTACAAAAACCACTTTTTAACTAGCGTGTTACAGCACATCTGAGCTACAACTATCCTGCATTTAACCTATACTAGTATTCTTGAAATAACTCAGACTTATTTCAGACATAAAAATGTTTTAAGAAGATAGCTAATATCTTCTATTCAACCCAGATCTACCGATGGGGAGGTGGTCGACAGTCAACTCGCATGTCTAGCACTTTCAAGTCATACAATAACCTACTGCTAACCAATATTTTTAGAATGCACTTCACTATAGACTTTTAAAAAAAGGGTTGATTGTCATTGTCCAACATTGGAGTTTTAACATTACTGAACCTTTCAGTGCTTTGTAATCAACTATTTCTTGGACTAGATTTTACCTAATTTTAATATTTCTTTAAAGATCTCGTTCCATCTTCAAATTTAAGGCATTACTTTGCATATTAATATTTAATAATCATCCTCTTTTAACTGGCATGATTGGGAATTTTATGATTTCCTCCTTTTTCATTTGATCACCTTAACTAAAGGTTCTATCAATGAGTAGTTTGATGAATTTCCATTTCTCAATTCCAAACCGGGATTGATAGGGTTAAAGATCATTCAGCTCAAGAAGCCCCCCAAAATAAACGCTCCCATATCCAATTTTTTCAGTAAGTAAATAGAGCATGATCTGATTTATAACTAACTATAAATACAGATTTATATCTGATAATCTTATTTTGCTTACAGTAGCTCTGAAAGACAATTAGTAACATGATGTGCATATTACTACTTACCTGTATTAAAACTAGCCTGCAACTCCTCTATGCTAGTAGCTCCAAAAATAAAGATTTCATGTCCATGATACTTTTTAATTGAATAAACCATGATCTATACTTGTAATTTTTACTAAGTTCAAGCTTTATTTTTATTTGCTCAACTTATCTAAAGCATCAGTCAAACAGTAGTTTGATAAATTCACATTTCTTAATTCCAAACAGGGATTAAAGCACATTCACCTAAAGGCGCTCCAAGAATAAGTATTTCCACGTCCATATGCGTGATATTAAGTTAACATACCATTTTCTGATTTATAACTGTAAAAAAGGTTCCATAGTTTTGATTTTGAGTTGAATAATTCTGAAAACCACTTTGCAATGTAATGGGCATACAACTAGTTATTCGTATTACAACTAACCAGCAGCTTTTCTATACTAGTAAGCTAGTAGTTTCAAAAATAAACATCTCCATGTCAATGTCCATCTAAGTGATTGGACACGATGAGATTTGAAACTATAAAACAAGGTCCATGTTTTTGATTTTGTTTAGAGTGATAACAACTTTGCAATGTAATGGGCATACAACTAGTAATTCGTATTACAACTAACCAGCAGCTTTTCTATACTAGTAAACTAGTGGTGTCAAAAATAAACATCTCCATGTCAATGTCCATCTAAGTGATTGAATATGATCAGATTTGAAACTCTAAAACAAGGTCCATGTTTTTGATTTTGTTTAAAGTGATAACAACTTTGCAATGTAATGGGCATACAACTAGTAATTCGTATTACAACTAGCCCGCAGCTTCTCTATACTAGTAAACTAGTGGTGTCAAAAATAAACATCTCCATGTCAATGTCCATCTAAGTGATTGGACACGATGAAATTTGAAACTATAAAACAAGGTCCATGTTTTTGATTTTGTTTAGAGTGAAAAATAACTTTGCAATGTAATCGGCATACAACTAGTAATTCGTATTACAACTAACCAGCAGCTTTTCTATACTAGTAAACTAGTGGTGTCAAAAATAAACATCTCCATGTCAATGTCCATCTAAGTGATTGGATACGATCAGATTTGAAACTATAAAACAAAATCCATGTCTTTGATTTTGTTTAGAGTGATTCAGAAAACCACTTTACAATGTAACATGTATATTACTATTAATAATCCATATTATAACTATCCTGTAGCTCCTTCGTCCTAGTGTGCTGGTAGCCCAAAAAATAAACTGTTCCATGCCCATGATATTTTTTTTAATTGAATGAACCATGGTTTTATTTGAAGCAGTAAAATGAAATCCAAAGTTTGGATCTTGTTTAAATTAATTCTGAACACCATTTTGAGATGTGCAAGTTATTTACCCATATTACAATTAACTTGCAGATCTGTCAAAGCTAATATTCTTCCTATAACATAAAATAATGTAAAATTTATAAAAGTTTTGTAATATTTTGTTTCTGTGAAATATAATTTTTTAATGAATAAATTAGGATATTTAAATTTTTTTTTAACGAGATAAAAATTATCTTATATGTTTCGATCAAAAATGTAAATAAAATCATTATATTGTAGTTATAATAAAAAATTATAGTATAATACAATTTTATAGCGTTATTACACTGCAGAGGCTAAAAAGATAAATTCTCAAGCAGTATAGAGAATATGAGAAAAGAAGCTTTTTTATACGTCTTGCAAAACATCGATGTTTTAAAAAGGCTTTGAATAGAAACAAAGCCTATTGCAAAAACTTTAAACGATTTTCTATTATTGTAATGTATTTTCAATTTCTGTGCCTTGAACTTCATTTCACAATTTTTTAAAAATAATCCCTCAAAGCTGAATTGCAAATTTTAAAGCTATTATCGTTCGCCCATTAAGTATACGGCAAAGAAATTAATATTTACAGCATTTTTGAAACTCTGCCAATTGTATAACTCTTTTTTTTTTAAACTTCTCTTAAATACGAACGTTCTTGCAAAGTTTCCCTAACAATGCATCCTCAACAAAGTATCTTTAAGAGGAGGCTCTTTAAAGCTCTTGTATATTGATGAAGTGCTTCATAATATTGCCTTTCAAACAGAAAGAATATGTTTTTCAGCTATGAATACTTAAAAAGTGATGCCATTCACATAGCAAGTAATTATTATTTACTCTTCTGCATAAAAGTTTCTCGGAAAGTAACCGTAGAAAAATTTCCATGCAGAGATGGCATCAGTTGAGAAAGAAATATTTTATTAAAAATTCTAGTTGAGAAAGAGATGTTTAATTGAAACTTCTAAGTAAGACTAAAACTTATTGTTAAATATTTTATAATAAATATTAAAGAAATTTCAAGAAATTAAATTTATTTAAATATCTTTTAGTGTTTGATAAAATCTATACAGGCGATAGAATATATCACGTTCGAATACTTACAACGTGATGCCATTACATAGCAAATAATTATTATTTACTCTTCTATATAAACGTTTCTCTAAATTAACAGCACAAAATTTTCTATAGATAGGTAGCACTGGTTGAGAAAGAAATATTTTATGAAAAATTACGATTAAAAAAATTATTAAATAAACTATTCTAAATAATGCTAAAATTTAATATTTAATATTTATATTAAACATTATGGAAGATTCGACAAATTAAATTCATTTAAATAATTTTTGGTGTATAATAAAATGTATTCAGTTGATAGAACATATCTCGTATGAGTGATTAAAAAGTGATGCCACTCACATAGAAAATAACTATTATTTATTCTTCTGAATAAGAATTCCTCTAAAGTATCATAAAAAATATCCATTAATAGATGGCATAGATTGAGAAAGTAATGTGTTATTAAAAATTACAATTCAAAAAGAATTAGTTAAAAAAGAGCTATTTAATAAAATATTCTAAATAAAGCTTAAATTTATTATTTAATTTTTATATTAAAATTGTTGAAGATTCGACAAATTAAATTCATTTAAATAATTTTTGGTGTATAATAATTTTTGGTGTATAATAAAATATATTCAGTTGATAGAACATATCTCGTATGAGTGATTAAAAAGTGATGCCACTCACATAGCAAATACATATTATTTATTCTTCTGAATAAAAATTCCTCTAAAATAGCATACAGAAATATCCATAAATAGATGGCATAGACTGAGAAAGAAATATGGTATTAAAAATTACAATTAAAAAAGAATTATTTAAAACAAGAGCTATTTAATAAAATATTCTAAGTAATGTTAAAATGTATTATTTAATTTGTATATTAAATATTATTGAAGATTCTATAAATTAAATTCATTTAAATAATTTTTGGTGTTTCATAAAATTTATTCAGTTGATAGAACATATCTCATTTGAGTGATTAAAAAGTGATGCCACTCACATAGCAAATAGCTATTATTTATTCTTCTGAATAAAGTTTCCTCTAAAACAGCCTACAAAAATATCCATAAATAGGCGGCATAGATTGAGAAAGAAATATGTTATTAAAAATCACAGTTAAAAAAAAGCTATTTAATAAAATATGCTAATCAATGCTAAAATTTATTATTTAATTTTTATATTAAACATTGTTGAAGTTTCAACAAATTAAATTTATATAAATAATTTTAGTGTATGATAGAATGTATTCAGTTGACAGAACATATCCCGTTTGAGTGATTAAAAAGTGATGCCACTCACATAACAAATAAATATGATTTATTCTTCTAAATAAATATTCCTCTCAAGTAGCATATAAAAATATCCATAAATAGATGGCATAGATTGAGAAAAAAATATTATATTAAAAAATTCTAGTTGAGAAAGAGATATTTAATTAAAACTTCTAAGTAAGACTAAAGCTTATTATTAAGTATTTTATAATAATAAATATTAATGCAATTTCAAGAAAATTAAACTTATACCTGTTAGTGTTTGATAAAATCTATTCAGCTGATAGAATATATCACGTTTGAATACTTACAACGTGATGCCATTACATAGCAAATAATTATTATTTACTCTTCTAATTATTAATTACTCTTCTGTATAAACGTTTCTCTAAATTAACAGCACAAAAATATCTATAGATAGGTAGCACTGGTTGAGAAAGAAATATTTTATGAAAAATTACGATTAAAAAAATTATTAAATAAAATATTCTAAGTAATGCTAAATTTATTATTTAATTTTTATATTAAATATTACTGAAGATTCAACAAATGAAATTTTTTTAATAGTTTTTGATGTATGATAAAATGTATTCAGTTGATAGAACATATATCTTTTGAGTAATTAAAAAGTGATGCCACTCACATAGCAAATAACTATTATTTATTCTTCAGAATAAAAATTCCTCTAAAGCAGTCATAAAAAAATCCATAAATAAATGGCATAGATTGAGAAAGAAATGTTATTAAAAATTACAAATAAAAAAGAATTATTTAAAAAAAAGAACTATTTAATAAAATATTCTAATCAATGCTAAAGTTTATTATTTAATTTTTATATTAAACATTGTTGAAGATTCGACAAATTAAATTCATTTAAATAATTTTTGGTATGATAAATTATTGGTGTATAAATGTATTCAGTTGATAGATCATATCTCGTTTGAGTGATTAAAAAGTGATGCCACTCACATTGCAAATAACTATTATTTATTTCTGAATAAGAATTCCTCTAAAATAGTCATACAAAAATATCCATAGATAAATGGCATAGATTGAGAAAAATATTTTATTAAAAATCACAAATAAAAAAGAATTAGTTAAAAAAAAGCTATTTAATAAAATATTCTAATCAATGCTAAAATTTATTATTTAATTTTTATTTTAAACATTGTTGAAGTTCGACAAATTAAATTCATTTAAATAATTTTTGGTGTATGATAATTATGGTGTATAATGTATTCAGTTGACAGAACATATCCCGTTTGAGTGATTAAAAAGTGATGCCACTCACATAACAAATAAATATGATTTATTCTTCTAAATAAGAATTCCTCTAAAATAGTTCATAAAAATATCCATAGATAAATGGCATAGATGAGAAAGAAATATTTTATTAAAAATCACAAAATAAAAAGAATTAGTTAAAAAAAAGCTATTTAATAAAATATTCTAATCAATGCTAAAATTTATTATTTAATTTTTATATTAAACATTGTTGAAGTTTCGACATAAATTTATATAAATAATTTTAGTGTATGATAGAATGTATTCAGTTGACAGAACATATCCCGTTTGAGTGATTAAAAAGTGATGCCACTCACATAACAAATAAATATGATTTATTCTTCTAAATAAATATTCCTCTCAAGTAGCATATAAAAATATCCATAAATAGATGGCATAGATTGAGAAAAAAATATTTTCTTAAAAATTACAATTAAAAAAAGAATTAGTTAAAAAAGATATATTTAATAAAATATTCTGATTAATACTAAAATTGATTATTTATTTTTACATTAAATATTTCTAAAAGTGTAAATAATTATTGGTGTATGATAATGACATAGGTTGAGAAAGAAATATTTTATTAAAACTTATAGTTTTTAAAAAACTTATTTAAAAATATATTAAGTAATGCTAGAATTTATTATTTAATTTTTATGTTAAATATTAGTGAAATTGTAAATAATTACTCCTTTATGATAAACTATATTATATTGATTAAATACAAATATCATCTTGAATTCTTAAAAAAAATATGTCATTTACATAACAATTATTATTTTTCTTCTGAATAAAAGTTTTTCTAAAATAGGCCATACAAAAATATCCAAAGATAGATGGCGATGGTTAAGAAAGAAATATTTTATTTAAGATGAATTATTTAATGAAATATTCTTAGTAATGCTAAATTTTATTAATTTTCATATTAATTAATTGTGAAATTCCAACAAATTAAATTTATTTAAGAAATTCTTGGTGTAGGATAAAATTTATATTGAGGTAATCTAAATTTCATGTTTAAATACTGAAAACTTAATGTTATTCAGATAGACAGCAATTATTATTTACTCTTCTGCACTAAAGAAGCCATAGTAAGATATTCATAGATGAATAGCACCAGTCGAGAAAGAAATATTTTATTAAAAATTGGTAATATTAAAACTCATTATTAATTTCTTATATTAAATATATTACGATTCCAACAAACTAAATTGGTTTAAATAAATTTTGGAATATGGAGAGCAATTTTCATTTCATTGAACGTAAATCGCGTTTGATAAAATATATTATTTAACTACTGCCTAGATAAAATCAGTTCAATAACTTCGCAAACTGTCTTGTAATTATTCTTGATTCTTTAATAGATTTTTATTTAATGTTCTCAATACTCTGTGTTTGTGTGGTTATATGAAATTTTATCTCTTTTATATGAAATTGAGCAAAAGAGATTAATGCAATTTTTATGCTAATTCATTGAGATTCAATTTTATGGTTTTAATATAGTAAAATTTCCTTTCATTAATGTATCCCTCCTTAACTCAATTTCACATTTGTTTATTAAAATTAGGACACCCACGTTTGCTTATTAAAAATAGGTATCTTTTTAAACTTTTAAAAATTATTTTTATGTGTTATACAATTAATCTTTTTTTATTAAATTATTTTTCGCTCGGGTCTTAAACTTAATCCCAAGATAGTCCCCTTAATTCTATAAAATTAACAAATGCATGGTTGAAAAAAATTATGGAAACTAATTTATTAAACTTGTACTTTTCTAAACTACCAGATAGCATTTTTAAAATTCTGAGAACTAAAAAAGAATTAAAAACAAAAAGAAATCAGTTAATTGATTTATTTACTTATATGAGATAGCAGAGAGTATACAACTTTAAATTGAGTGCATTTAGAGATATTAAATGAAGTCTCTCAATACAATCCTAGGTACTATGTGCATACAATGTACATTGAATAGGCAAATAATCAAATTGCCTATAACAATTTATTTTTAGACCTCCTACAGTATCCTAATATTCAGGTTTTACTGTGTACATTTAACCTTAATAAAGGATAAAAAAATTATGGAAATTAGTTTAGTAAACTTGCTCTTTTCTCAACTACCAGATAAGTGTGTTGGAAATTCTGTGAACTGAAAAAGAATTAAAAACAAAAAGGAATCAGTTAATTGATTTATTTACTCATATATGATGGCAGTGAACATACAATTTTAAATTGAGTGCATTTAGAGATGTTAAATAAAATGTCTCAATACAATCCTAGATACTATGTGCATACAATGTACATTGAATAGACAAATAATCAGATTGCCTATAACAATATTTTTTAGACCTCCTGCAGTATCCTAATATGCAGGTTTTACTGTATACATTTAACCTTAAATTTTTTTTATTCAAAACTGAAAGGATAAAAAAAATAACCCACCTATAACAATATTTTTCTAGATACTTACAGTATCCTTATAGGCAGTTTTTTTCATTTAATTTCATACATTTAATTTCGAATTTTTATCTCAAACTGAGAGTGCGAGAAAAGGTTAGATCCGTGAGGTACCCAAAGAGTTCGAGGTTCTAAAGTTTAAAAAGTACAGTAGAATTACAAATTAGCGTGGAAATTAAACATAATCGGATAAAATACCCAAGTATTTATTGAGTGTTACAAATGTCCATATTTTAGATCATTTAAATGTAAATATTTTTAACACAATGGCTAAATTAATTATACTTAGAGGCGTCAAATGCGATCTCTAAATACAATCCAAAATTCTAAGAACTCACTATGTACTGCATAAACACTGAATTGGCAAATTGCCAAACCACCTATAACCGTAACTGGTGTATAACTATATTTTTTTAGATCCCTAAAATATCCTCATAGGCAAGTTTTGATGTACACGTAACTTCGAAACTTTTGTTTTTTATTTTTTAATTTTAAAATAAAAGGGTAAAAAAAGGCTTAATCGGTATGGTCTGAAACTCTAAAAACCAAAAAAAATGTGTTTGAATTGAAAATTAGAGTGGAAACTAAATGTTGTAGGGCAAAAGTCTTCTAGTCATTACTGTGTTGTAAATATTTACATTTTATGTTATTTAAAATCAAATGACTAAATTGATTGTACTTAGTCATGTCAAATGAGATCTCTAAAATCAATCCAAGACGCTATATTCCTGCAATGTACATGAACATTGAACGGGCAAATTATCAAACTGCACAAAACAATAACCTATCTATGAGAATATTTTCTATATCCCTACAGTATCCTCACAGGCAGGTTTTAATGTATACATTTAAGCTCAAAATTTTTTCTATAACTGGGAAGGTAAAATGGACTGGATCCTCGTGAGACCCAGACAGTTCTAAACTACAAAGCCAAAAAAGTACGTCAGAATTGCAAATTAGACTGGAAACTAAACATTCTAAGACGAAATTTTCAAGGGGTTACTGTGTTATAAATATTTACATTTTAGATTATATTAAATTAAATGACTAAATTAATTATATATAGAGATCTCAAATGCTTAAACTATAATCCAAGATCCCACTACGTATATAAACACTGAATGGTCAAATTATCATAGTGACTATAACAGTAACCCGTCTATAACAATATTTTTTCTAGATACTCAGAGTATCCACACAGGCAAGTTTTTCTATATACATTTAACTTCTTTTTTTTCTTTGTTAAATCTTAAACTGAGAGGTTAAAAAATTGGATCCGCTTGAGACCCAGACAGTTGTAAACTACAAAGCCAAAAAAGTAAATCAGAATTGCAAATTAAAGTAGAAACTAACCATTCTAAGACGAAATTTTCAAGGGGTTACTGTGTTATAAATATTTACATTTTACATTATATTAAATTAGTTATATATAGAGATCTCAAATGCTCTAACTACAATCAAAGATCCCACTATGTATATAAAAACTGAATGGCCAAATTATCGTATTGCCTATAACAGTAACATGTCTTTAACAATATTTATTCTAGATCCTCAGAGTATCCTCCTAGGCAGGTTTTTCTACATACATTTAACTTCGTTTTTATTATTTTAACTTTAAACTGAGAGGGTAAAAAAAGGGCTGGATCCGCGTGGGACCCAGACAGCTCGAGACTTTAAAGGCAAAAGAGCATGTTAGACTTGCCAATTAGAGTGGAAACTAAACATTCTAAGACAGAATTTTCAAGGGGTTACTGTGTTATAAATTTTTTTACATTTTAGATTATATTAAATGAAATGACTAAATTAATTATATATAGAGATCTCAAATGCTCAAACTACAATCCAAAATCCCACTACATATATAAACACTGAATGGCCAAATTATCATATTTCCTATAACAGTAACCCGTCTGTAACAATATTTTTTCTATATCCTCAGAGTATCCTCATAGGCAGGTTTTTCTATATACATTTAACTTCTTTTCTTCTTTGTTAAATCTTAAACTAAGAGGGTAAAAAAAGGGCTGGATCCGCGTGGGACCCAGACAGTTCGAGACTTCAAAGGCAAAAGAGCACGTTAGACTTGCAAATTAGAGTGGAAACTAAACATTCTCGGGCGAGCTACAATGACAATATCCGAGCATTGTATTCGCACTTTTCCTTGAACCTATTCATTTTGACCCCTCTCTTTCATCGCATTTAGAGAAGGAACGCGATGCGAGCAACGAAAGTAAAGTACTCTTTGACCCTCCCTTTGATCCCGTGATTTAAAATTCGAATGAGCGCTATTTCCAACAGCAGACCCTCTCTCCGGCTCGATGTGGACAACGCCCATTCTGCGATAGTGAAGAGAAGGGTCATTTCGATTGTTCTTGGCCTCCCACGTGTCAGAGTCACAATGACTCTCTCCCTCACTTTGACAGTGATGCAAGAGCAGTTATTATCTGATAGGCGGCCAGGTTAGCCCCCGACAACTACAGAACACGGAAACACTGGAATAAACAATACAAAAGCAGTACTCTCTTTCGCTTTGAGTACGTGCAATTGGTTGAACCGTAGATGAAAGGCAAATATAAAACGGATATTTGTTTCTGTGTGTGTGATATATGCAGTACCCGGTCAAAATATATCCATCAAAACATCACCTGTCCAAAAAAAAAAAAAGCCTGTCTAGACTATCATTTTTTTTTCTTTTGTTATATTTGCCTATCCAAATCATCAAAATAATTTAAGTCTCAAAATGAAAAAAAAAAAAGTGCAGCTACACAAAAATATTCAGCGAGGGCAAAACGTTTCGTATACATTTAAAAATTTAACTATGAAAAGTTTCTATAAAATTAAACTATATTTTTACTGTCAAATAATGTTGATTTTAAAAATACTATTTATCAAATATGTAAAGTTACTAATATAGACAGGCAATATAGATAAATAAATAGGTATGTATATAAAATAATAGATATGTATATATTGTAATATATGTAAATATACATATATATATGTGTGTGTGTGTTGTGTGTGCATATGTATTTATATATATGCATTATACATATACATACATTTGTATATATATAATGTGTGTTAAAAGAATTGAGAAACTGCTTTTTAGTATGTCAATTAATTAAATTTTTTGGTTGTTTATTATTTGGTTTAAATATCACCGATCCCAAAAAAAGAAGCTAAAATAAAAAAAAAATGCATAACCAAAAATATTCAGCGGGAGTAAAACTTAAATACAAAAAAATTTAACTATGAAAGTTTGTATAAAATTAAAATACTTTTTTGTTTACTCTTAATGTTGATTTTAAAATTTTTTTCTATGTAAAGTATATAGATTTAGAGATAACATATCAGATAGATAAGATAAAATGTATATGATATTACATTTGTATATATATATTTTTATATTATATATATAATTATATATATATCTACTATATATAAATATATAGATATATATTTATATAAATTATATTATAATATATATATATATATATATATATATATATATATATATATTTATATATATATATATATATATTATATATTCGTGTGCATGTGTATGTGTATTATATGCATATACAATAATATACACACATTTGTATATAGATAATGTGTGTTAAAATAATTGAAAAAAGTTTTTTAATATGTCATTATTAAATTTTTGGTTTATCATTATTTGTTAAAATATCGCCGATCAAAAAAAAAAGAAAATATCTAGACTATCATTTTTTTCTTTTGTTATATTTGCCTATCCAAATCATCAAAATAATTTAAGTCTCAAAATGAAAAAAAAAAAAAAGTGCAGCTACACAAAAATATTCAGCGAGGGCAAAACGTTTCGTATACATTTAAAAATTTAACTATGAAAAGTTTCTATAAAATTAAACTATATTTTTAACTATAAAATATTGTTGATTTTAAAAATACTATTTATAGAATATATATAAAGATATAGATATAGACATACAGGTAGATAGATAAATAGATATGTATATAGATAGGTATGTATATAGATGATAGTATATATTGTAGTATATGTAAATATATATATATATATATATATATATATATACGTGTGTATATGTATGTAGATATATGCATATACATATATACACATATGTATATAGATAATGTGTGTTAAAATAATTGAACAAATTGTTTTTTAATATGTCATTTTTAAATTTTTCGGTTTATTATAACTCTTAATTATTAAACAACACAAATTAATGAAACAGATATTTCTGTGCGTGTGAATATTGCTTTTTGGGGGGAAGGGTATAATGTTGATTTTAAAAATGCTATTTATCGAATATATATAAAGATATAGATATAGACAGAGAGATAAGTAGATATGTATATAGATGATGGTTATGTATATATTGTAATATATGTAAATACATGTAAATATACCTATATAAATGTATATATATACGTGTGTATATGTATGTATATATATGCATATACATATACACATATGTATATAGATAATATGTATTAAAATAATTGAGAAATTGTTTTTTAATATGTCATTAATAAATTTTTTGGTTTATTATAACTCTTAATTATTAAACAACACAAATTATTGAAACAGATATTTGTGTTCGTGTGAATATTGTTTCTTTGGGGGAAGGGTATACAATAAAAACTGTTTATAATGGTACTATATAAGGACCTTGAAACTCTTCTTATAGACAGGTAATATTTATAAACAGTTTAATCATTTTCGCACCAAAAGTTTAGGCGCATGGATTATAATTAGAAATTTAAAATTATGTACATAAGAATAATAATGCAATTATTAATTAATAGATTCTAATGAATAAACCGATATATTGGATACTTCAGGTTTTTTTTCATGCGATTCAGAATAAGCATAAAATACATTTACGCTAGGGGATAACACTTCTGTTATCATTAGGCTTCTCTTGCTCACTGAATTTAAAGAAAGTACAATTTGAAACTGTTACCAACAATAATAGAAGAAATCGTAAAGGGAGATGTGGGGATAATTTTATTTTGCAATAAATAATTTTAGAAAAAATGCTAAATTTTGGACAAGGTTTTTTTCCAAATAAATAAACTTCTGGTTTTTTTATAGGTTTAAATTATTTTTTATATACACAAATATGCAAAATATCGTTGTAGAAAGATGCAAAATAAATAAAGTAACAAAATATCGTTAGCCTCAGGTTTTCTGTTAAACTGACTATAACTGTTAACCTATAATCGCATAGTTTTCACGGTATATGCATAAATAAATCGTATTCAAATAAAACAGTAGAATCTAAGATATGTCCACGGTTAAAGAGAAATAACATAAAAATATATATAAAATTAAGACCGTTTTGTGTTCTCTGATTAACTGTTATAAAACTGCTTTTATTTCTTCCTCTATCTCTATTTCAAGAATTTGGCAACACTGCCCCTTGCAGTTAAAAAAAAATGAGAAAAACACTGACTGTTTCTAGTACTTCCATTAATTTAACTACCGAAATATTTTAGGCGTTCAGTTAACGCTTTATTAGTAACGTCACGAAATTTTACTTTCGTAATTCAAACCAATAAATTTGATCCATATTTATACTTTGTTTTCGATTTCTAATAGTTTGAAGTTATGCTGTGCTACATAATTAACTTACGAAAATAGGGAAATAATGGTTATAATAATTACCTATTATATAAATAAAAATTAATCATTAGAAAAAAATTTAGTCATAATGGAAATTTTACTCTGTCACGCGCCTTGGAGTACGATAAGAATAGATTTTAACTGAGTTCTACTCAAATAATTCTGTTATCTCATAAAACTACCATTATAAAAAAGGTCACAATGACCCCTTGCAGGTCTGTTTTCTCCAGATAGCACTTGCATTTTTTTATATAAGAATGTTCTCTTATAAACCTCATTTTAATCAGAAGTTACTATTGATGTATTCCCATTCATAGTTGTTGTTGTTTTATGCCACTTGGTCAAACCAAGATCGATATGAGCCAGCGGCTACTCGATTGAAGACAAAGGAGTGCGCCTTTCGTTTCAACGAGCCCCTCAAGGGTGAATGTACAACTTATGCTCGATGGGTCCTCACAATTTTGAAGCAGGGACCAAGCAGAAGACCCATAGACTTGGACTGCCACCCCCAGAGGTATTGATTGAGAACATGGAGGACATTGTGACCACGAACATATTTTATGTTCCCCAGTCACCTTTAGCGAACACGGCGGATCTTAGACCCGCTCAGGTTCCGAACCTACAACATCCATTCATAGTACACTGGTCATAAGTTCATTTTGTACTCTATAAAAATATAAATATTGGACTCATAAAAGCATAATAAAACAATTAATTCAAGAAGACATATGTAGCGCAGCCAATAAATATAAATCAATATATTCTATTGCAAAAAAAATAGAAATATTAACCATTTTAGTTAGATTTTGCAAATTTTGAAAGCACTTTATTTACCTACGTCATCCATATTAAGCTAATGTTACACGTTTGTAAATATATATGCAAGTTCGCACTTTTAAATTACTAAAATTAAAACTTTCAGTATGAAACCAGAATAATTGCTAAACTAGCAAAGAACAAACAAGTCGAAGAAATTTTTTTAATTAATAGCAAACAACCAAAATCTAAATCAACAGTACAATATACAATGAAGAATGGCTGTGACAGAAAAAGTAATAAAACAGAAGCTAAAGAGACTTATCATCAATTTTTTCCTGAAATAGAGAAAGAGGTTCATCATATGATTGGATCTCTACATTTGGTTACTACTTACTACTAGTAAAAGCAATGAATTCAACATGAACTCATCACTTCGTCTCTTTAAATACGATTTAATATCTTAGGATTTCACAACAAATAGGTTTTAAAATATTTTCATTTTCACAAGTTCTCACAAAGAGAATAAAATAAAACTTGCAAGAAAAGGGAAAGAAAATTACCGACTATAAAATCATTCAGTATTTAAACAGTGAAAACTGATTTTCTAAGAATGATAAGTAGATCTAGGTAATAGTGAAATGTATTACATGCCAGGAAAGAGTAAGTAAAAAGGGTAAGGTTTCTGTAAAACGAAAACAACAAATTAGTATTGGAGATAAATTTGTTTATTCTCTAATAATATGTTATAGAAATATATTAGTGCAAAGGAACTGGGATCTTTATCAGCAGAATTTTTTTTCTGGATAAAACTTTACCAATGACGAGTTAGTTACTGTCGGATAGTATACCCTATGAGCTGTCATTTTTTAAATAAATTATTACGAGTGCAGAGTATATTGCAGGGATGCTTATCTACCAAAATAATAGTAGTAGCTGATATTATTAGTATTTAAAATACAATTAAATGCTGGAAATAAAACACTATTAGTTTCAGAGCCGAGTGTAGCACTTTTGCTGCTCTACACAAGATGAAAAGTGCTACTCCTCAGGACTTTTTTGCAAAACAGTGTATATACATAAAAGATATTTATTTAAGATGCCGTATCACAGTCCACAAAGGCAGTGATTTCCTAACTGAAGGTTTGTGGGTTTGGGCAGACTTGAGATCCACCTTGTTCGTTAATGGTGACTGGAGAACGTAAAATATATTCCTCCACATTCTCAACGATGTGTCCTACACATTCTCAAACGATACCTCGAGGTGTGCTTGGTTCCTGCATTTAATTTACGAGGACCCACTTTGAGCAAATACGTTCTTTCACTCTAGCTGTGCTTTTTATAAAACGAAACGCGCACTCATTGCCTTAATTCAAGTAGCCTATTGCTCAAGTCCTCGTCTCGCCCAACGGTCATAAGTAACAATAACAATAAGATATTTATTTTACTCATCTCCAAAACTTTACAAAACTGATTATTTACCATGAATTGCCCAATATAGGATGCATAGGTTATCGATTTGGTTTTGTATGCACTTCTCACCTTTAACGTAATATTAACACAAATGAAGCTATAGAATCTCCAATGTTCTTTTTATGATTATCCAGTGAAAATCTTGTCCAACCTAGCATATCTCCCTATGCTTCGTTTTATACTTGTTACAATAACTTTTTACGAAAGCTTTTTAAAAATCTATATACTACTATCTTACACAGCTTACTTGCACTATAGGTATTGTAATTAAATATAAAGAAAAATAATAAATCATAATTATGCTTCAAATTAAAAAATAAAACAATTCAAATACATGATTTCGCTAGGACAGTAAAAATCATGTCTAACCAAGCATATCTACCTAAATACTGTCTTATACTTGTTACAACAAATCGTTACTCAGAGCAATTTTTCTTAAAACTATATACACTCCTAGCTTAAAATTTTACTTTCACTGATTTGTATTGCAATTCGATATAATAAAAAAAAACAATAAACAACTATGTTTTTATGCATTATTTTCATACGTTTAATCACTGAAAAAAGATATTGCATAATAATTGTCTTTATATTTATCTTAAATAATTCATTAGGTACATGTGTGATAATTTTAAATTTAATCATGGATTATTTTTTGTTTCAATGACAATTTTATCACCGGTATTAACAACAAACTGGAAAATTAAAATTTTACTGATCCCGTCATATGACTAGTCTAAAACAAGGAAACACAAAACTGCAAAACAAAAAGCGAGTTCATCACACAAAACAAAATAAAGTTGATTGAACAAAATATCAATACCATTCTCTTTTCCCAATTTGTTGTGACACACACGAGGGAGAGTTATGTGAAGAATGAAGTTAAGAAATGAGAATTTCTCCCTTCTCCCGATTAGCCCCGCTGCTGTAGATATCCGGATTCTAACTTCCGGTTCTGACAACTAAAGCCTATTACCAAAAGCAAGATAACTAAGGTGACAAATGATCCTACACTGAAATAAAAGCACTTTTAAAAATTAAATTAACCAGAGCGTCGTGAGCACTTGCTAACGGGATAACTATTTTCCGAAAATTAGAAAATTTCAATAAATGAGAGATACTGGATTATTTGTTTAGCCAAGAAAATAGATAGTTCCAACTTTACAACAAAATTCCAGTTAATTGGTTGGTTCTGATAAATTATATTCCATTATTTCTTGGAAAAATAAATTTACTTCGTGCTCCAGATTGCTAAAGTATCAACATTAATGACGTTAGAATCTGAAAACTAGGGTATGAATAATTTTCAAAATGTAGCAAAACTTTATTTAATGGAGTATCTGGAATGTTAGAAAATCCAGTTAATAATATTAACATTTTTTCGTCGTATTTTATTTTTTCGTGATTATTTAATATGTAGGAAAAAGTTTTCTGGTGACATATATGCTGTTATTTGTAATTTTCTTTATTGCTCTGGCAAAGTGATAGGACAAATTTAGGCAAGTAATAACTTTAAGAGTTGCTGTATCAATATTTATTACATACAAGACGTAGATTATAATTTTTTGCTTGGACAAACAAACGAAGATCAGGATGGTATTTGTGAAAAAATTGCCTCTATAAGTATAGCCTAAGTTACATAATAGTTTAAGTCACAAATTTTTGGCGATTATTTTATTATAGGAGCAACATGGAGGTGATTAACATTACCCACTATTAGGGTACAACACAAATACATTCAAGCTTTACTCGGGAATCTAACCCAGGATTATCGGGTGGAAGCAGATTTTTAGAGCATTGTGCTTCCACCACCACAATACGCTAATCCCCTAGATAATAATAGCCTGAGTTATCTGTCCGTCTGTCCTCGAATTTATGAATCAGTTGGACTTGGAATAGATAATGGCATCCATATTGGGATTCTTGATAACAAAATTCAAATCGAGTAAAGTTTATCTTCTCCTAAACTATCGATCCGATTCTAAAATAAATTGGCTTCATATCACAGCAAAAATATTGTCGTCTTTAAAGTGTTCGAAATCCATTCATTTCCCTCTTTTGAGCGTTTAATGCCATTATTTCTAGCCCTATTTTCTCCGGTTACAAATTGGTGATTAAATTTATCAATTTATCACATAATAAATAGGTAAACATAACATTTCTTTCTAGTATTATGACGTCGTTCCTTTAACCCTCTCATTTAATGATTTCTTATTTTAAATTATTTATATATCGTCTGTATTATTTGCATAAGTTTTTTCTCTGAACTTATATATTACGTAAATAATTTTCCTCAAAAATTGGCTTAAATAACAGATTAGGTATATATGTGATAATTATAAATTTAGTCACCGATTATTTTTTGCAAATTTGCCACTTCTCTAATATTTCTAAGAGGGCATTTGACCCCCCTTGGCCTTCCCAAATTACTCCTGTGCTGACCAGATATCTAAGATCACACAGCGATCTCACTGAAAACCATTAGCACGACAGCAACATAGCTGCTGTTGACCTATGAGAGTTTCGTCATGGTCCGAGATTAATTTTGTATTACCCAGTAAGGAGCAAACTGTACAGAGGTAAAATCGAAACTATCAAAGAGACTGAAGTCCCAGATCACTAAGACACCTCGGGTATACCTAAAGAAGGTATACCCCTGAGGTGTCTCTAATTTAGCACTACCCAGAGTACGGTTTGAGCTAGTGGCTGCAAGCGAGAGAGACGTTATCCCCCACAAGAAAATCAAACTTGTAAACAAATGGTTTTTCATTTAAGGGCCAAAAGGTGTCAAACGGTTCCCCATTTTTCTACTCCTTTTTGCCATGTTAGAGCCAAATATAGTCACTAGTGTTGTTTTACTAAACTCCCATGTATTGCAGAACTAGAGGGCTTGGCCCAAGCAGTTCTGTACCAACTACATCCTCTGATCCTGTGGGCTCAAAAGGAGAGGTGCATAACTAGACGTTATAACAGTCGTAATTGCAAAATATTACACTCAACCTTCTACAGCTAAGATTTTTTTAGTTGTGTGAGATTCATACTTACGTATGTAAAGACTCCAAAAGTGAACTAGTCATAACTAGTTCAAGACCGGACAAA
The DNA here is from genome assembly GCA_032207245.1 of Pardosa pseudoannulata. NCBI lineage: Eukaryota > Metazoa > Arthropoda > Arachnida > Araneae > Lycosidae > Pardosa > Pardosa pseudoannulata. The sequence continues at coordinate 134,034,364 of CM063498.1, read as the reverse complement.
ATGAATAAAGTTTCCAAGTAAGTGCTTACAGGAGTAACACTGAAATTCTGGGATAATTAGTCAGTTCACCGATCACTCAAATCAGGCACCGATAACTCAATTAATCAGGCACCGATAACTCAATACCAGAACATATGTAATCAATAACTAGCGAATAAATTAATGAGAGTAGACTGTAATTTTCTTCGAGTTTATAGACTACTAAAGTTAATGACTTCAAATGTAAGCACAGCCTAGTATTTCTCTTGTAAATTCTTGAGTTTCGATCGTATTTTTGATATAACACCTAATTTCGCATCCACAACAGTTCGAACGTCATTTTTTACTCTTTCATCTAAAAACTGTTTAATCCTAGGGATTTGGGCTTTTAAATTACCCTTTATCCTACTAAGTTGAGTTATATCCATTAAATAAGTTCAAATGAAATTTTCCGGCATTCGGACAGACCAAATCCAGTTGTTTTAAAGTTCAAATATGATTCAATACTTGATATGGCAAGAATTATAAATCTCTGGCAGATTCGTTTTTGATCTTGCCTAGTGACAACAATTCATTTACATGACTATACACAGTGAGACGCTTATTATCAAATCTATTCTTTAAAGCCTTCTTTAACGATTCATAAGAATCTTCTGTTGTTTGTACGTATTTCACTTTGCCAATCAAGGAAGACCCTAAATAATACAACATGTTTTTGAGACAATAATTACTAAAATTTATCTGACTACAATGCATCCTTTGCTTTGTACAAAGGAGTAATGAATTAACTACTTTTTATAAATAATACGTTATAACAATCCTACAAAAAATTTTTTTTGACTTTCTGATTAATACTTTTTGAGTTATGCAAGATGAATGTCCACATATGTGCGTACGTACGTGTAGACGTCAAGAGAAAACTACTTAAAACTAGTTCAGGATTAGTCAAATTATTTAAAATTTCAAAGTTTTCATGTAAGTCCATAGAGAAATAACAGTTAAAATGTTCAAAATCAGTCAACCCTGGTCAAGATAAATATTTTCGCTGAAATTCGAGTTCTGAAATTTATTGTGATTACAATACATCCTTTTACTCTGTACAAAGATGTAAAAATAAAAATATTTCAGAATTTAAATTATATCAAATAATTATTTTTCATCAGCCGCTTTAAAATAGAAATTCCTTCTATTTCTAATTTCTTAAGTAATTTGTGCTTAACTAAATGAATAAAAGTTTTAAATTTTAGCCAAATAATTTCCTGTATTTCATATCGTTAAAACTATTATTATCTAAATTATGTATGCTAAATTTAGATAATAATAAAATCGTACTATTTTACCTGTACTCTAAACTAAGCAGAAATTACAAAAAACAGTTAATTAAAATCGGATGATGTTTAAATTAATATACTATTAAACATATTTTTCAATTCTTTATAGAGGTAAACTGAACTGTTTAGAATTGTAAACATATTGGACAATTTTTTTATAAAAATAGCTTTATTCGATATCATAACACAACTACTTTTTGAAAAATGTTTTCATCATTTCATATTCAAAATGGAATCATATTTTTGTAATTGTTTAATGCATAAGATTTAACTTGTATTTTTATAATTAATTTTGACATGGCGAATAGATCAAAACTTTAAAATGGTGCTCTATTGAAAAACTCTTCTGTCATAAAATTTCTTTAAATCGTTTAGTAAATTAAATTAATTTTGGATTAGAGAATCGATATAAATAAATCAAAATTGAAGAAAAGATGTATTCTATTTTATACATCTTATTTGAATAAAACCGAAATAGAAAATACTATCGGTAAACTAATTAATTTTAATTTACTTGATTCGTGGAATTGTTTATTAAATACAAAGAAAATTCAATTAATATAATTTATAGTATAGATTTTCAGTATTATTTTTCAGTTATGCCCGCTAGAAAGAAGATTTTTTTATCCAGTAGAGTAACGTAATCATATAATATCTAATTAGTAAATTGATAAGTACATTTCTGTGAAGCCTAATAAACAAACAACAAAAAATGATTTCTATTTCATTTAATATTTACCTGTAATTCCTTTCATTAATTCAGTTTAAGTAATTTTTATAAGTGAAGGAATCGACTGAGGTGAAAAATTAAATTTAACAAAACTATTTTATTTTATAATGTAAAATATCGATTTATCATTCCCGCATCAATTTGTTAATTCATTTGGTTCCGAATTTGTAACCACAGAACTATTATTTTTTCCGCATTCATAGTCCAGTTATACCAGCTAAAAAAATAGTATTTATGCAGTAAAATAACGAAATTATACTAATACTTATTTAGTAACATGATATCTACATTTCTATAAGCCTTGTTAAACAAATAACGAAAAACGATTTCTGTGTCTGGTTAGTTTTTTAAAATTTGCTAATATTATTTTTATTATATTAGTGGAACTTGATTTATTTTTCCCGCATTTATCGTTCAATTCATTTGGTCCGGAATTTATTCTCATTTATTTTTTTTCTGAATTCATCGTTCTGAGATTCCATAAATATCTTTCATATTTATTGTTCCCGCATTGCTCGTTGAAATAGTTCGGCCCTGTTGCCATCTTAAAATTGTAACTTTTTACTAGAAAAACCTTTTTTAGAGAGGAGGATTTTTATTTTTACTTTTTATTTTTTATATTTTTCTTTAAATAAGAATGTTTCAAGGTTATGTGAGAGTCGAAAACATTTATGGCTCATCATAAGCTTTATCTAGATCTCTAGGTATCGATTTTTTTTCTTTTTTTAACCCTTTAGCGATTAGTGGTTTCGTAGCAAAACCATCTATTAAACATCTTTATTTTAAAATTTTACTTTTTGGACTACTTTACTTTACCTTTTTATAATTATTTACGGCTCCAATCTCATACATCTGTGATGTATGGAAGCCAATGATATAGAATCAAGAGCTTCTGCAATTAAAAAAAACCAGGAAAACTTGGAGACATGGATCATTTTTCGATTATATATATATATATATATATATATATATTATGTTTTTGACAGTTTTAATTTATGACAGATGATACTTCTACGTTTAACTTATTTATTTTTCTTTTGAAATATATGTATTTAAACTTACTGTATCTGAGATCTATTTTGATAGTTTAAATTTATAATAGATGATAGTTCTACATTTAACTTATTTATTTTTCTTTTGAAATATATGTATTTAAACTTACTGTATCTGAGATCTATTTTGATAGTTTAAATTTATGACAGATGATACTTCTACGTTTAACTTATTTATTTTTCTTTTGAAATGTATGTATTGAAACTTACTGTATCTGAAATCTATTTTGATAGTTTAAATTTATAACAGATGATAGTTCTACATTTAACTTATTTATTTTTATTTTGAAATATATGTAGTTAAACTTACTGTATCTGAGAAATCAGTAATTCAATTTATCTTACTTATGACCCCTAATAAAAGTATCTATACAAACAACACTTATAAATTGTTAAGCTATTTATCAATTATACTATTTTAAGGATTCTTCTTTACTGTTCTTCCACTATAGTTAAAATTTTAAAAAAGCATAATATTGCGCTGTACAGGAGGAAGGGTTTGAGAGTTAAACCAATTCTTAAACCTTCCTTAGGTATCCTCTAAGGCAACCCTCTTAAGAAATGTAAAGAAAACTTATCATATATTTTACATTTACATTGTTCATACATAGCATTTATAAACAAATTACATTAAATTCCCATGAATTTATTTTGGTGACCTTTAAAGGGTTAAGGAACGGACATTGTTTTGATAAAGTATTAGAAAATCAAAACAAGAGTCAAACTAAATAAAGATATAAATCTAAAGCTTATGAAGTTTTACCAAAACTAAATTATTTTAACATAATTTAATCCTGTTTTAATTTAATCTTGTTTCTCCTTTAATCCTGGTTGTTAAAAACCCTTAATTGCTTTCACTATTGAATTTAAATGGTTTTAATAAATTTTCAAGTATATATGTGTCATTTAAATAATATTTATCCTTTAATCCTGTTTGTTAAAGGCCTTTCATTGCTTTTACTATTGAATTTAAGGGGTTTTAAAAAATTTTCAAGTATATATTTGTAATTTAAATAATAATCATCCTTTAATCTTGTTTGTTAAAAGCCCTTAATTGAATTCACTACTGAATTTAATTGGTTTTAATAATTTTTTCAGTATATATTTGTCATTTAATTACTAATCATCCTTTAACCTGTTTGTTAAAAGCCCTTAATTGATTTCACTACTGAATTGAATTGGTTTTAATAATTTTTTCAGTATATATTTGTCATTTAATTAATAATCATCCTTTAACCTGTTTGTAAAAAGACTTTCATTGCATTTACTATTGAATTTAAGGGGTTTTAAAAAATTTTCAAGTATATATTTGTAATTTAAATAATATTCATCCTTTAATCTTGTTTGTTAAAAGCCCTTAATTGCTTTCACTATTGAATTTATCATTTTAATAATTTTTCAAGTATATATTTGTCATTTAAATAATAATCATCATTTAATCCTGTTTGTTAAAAGTCCTTAATTAATTTTACTATTCAATTTAATTGGGTTTCATAATTTTTCACCCACATATTTGTCATTTAAATAATAAAGATCTGTTTGGCAGTTTTAATACTTGAATAGCCAAAAGTGCGAGAAAAATTCTATAACAACTTTAAAGGTGAATTCTGAATCCAGTATCTCATTTTAAAAAATCTTTAATCTCTGATTTTCAACTCAGGGAAAAGAGAAATCTGTTGTCAAACTCACCCGGAAGCAAGCAATCGGTTTAAGTTATGTAATCTGACAGATTGGATATATACTTTGCGGTTATTTTTCTACATTGTAAAATCCAAATAGAAATAAAAATTATACAATTCAGAAAGTATTTTAAAATTTTTGAAGGGATCTCATTTATCTTCTAAACTAGTATTAGCACAATCTAAAAGAGTAAAGATCATAAGTCTTTAAATATTTAACCCTTTGGGTTTCAACGAACCGGAATTACAAATATTTCTTCAACTGCAAAATACATTATTTCAAATATAAAGATAATAATGTAAAAATAAAATATAAAATTGAAAATTTATTGAAAAAAAATGTATTTTCTACAAGCATAAATACACATGTCTCATAAATATTGCAATCTATTTTACACAAAATCAACTTTATATAAGGAATTTGATATTATGAAAGATCTGCTTTTGATAAATCTGCATATGTGTGTGTGAAATATTGCAATCTATTTTACACAAAATCAACTTTATAAAAGAATTTGATATTATGAAAGATCTGCTTTTGAGAAATCTACATATATGTGTGTGTATGTGTTTGTGTAGTATATAAAATTTATTACTCAAAAATAATATAAAATTCTCCTATTTCCCCGTTCCATCCCCTTTTTTAAATTTAATTTCCCAGCAACAAAATATCTCAACCAAAGGAGTGTCCTCTACTTAAAATTCCTCCAACGCATTTTCCAAAGCTTTCTGAGCAAGTGATGTAAATTTTCTATCCATTCAATACATTTTCCATCTGTCGCCGGCAGCTGGCTCAATTTTTCTCCCTGATCTAACAGTTAAATTCACTAAGTTTTTGTTCCTTGGGAAAACTCTATCTGTCTCGCTCTTGTGTATACTTCTGTTCCACCAGAGGGATTTTCTTATTAGTCTCTTTTCTGCCGTAGATTGGAAAATATGTCTTTTTAGCAATTTCACAATAAAGAGTTATTCTCAAAATTGTTCTTCTCTTCAATGTGGCCCGACTGCAATATTATTCAATAGTCTAGCCCTATAGACTTCTCCTAGCCCAGTAGCCCTGGCAACTAAAAAGAATAGGGGTTGCATAATTCTTGTGTCCAGCAGATATTATTTTGCTGAATTACATATATATAATATATATATATATATATATATATATATATATATATATATATATACATATATATATATACATATATACATATATATATATATATATACATATATATATATATATATATATATATATATATATATATATATATATATATATAATATATATATATATATATATATATATATATATATATATATATATATTATTGATTTCTTAATAAATTTCATTCCTTATTTATGGAACAGGGAATACTGGATGACACGCTTAAACTATGTCCGGGTACCACCAGACCTTGCAGCACCACTGCATATAATATTGCATAGAGGCCATTTTAAATGTAGATATTAACCACTTTTAATACAAAATTTTATGTTGCATTTCAAAATATTTCCCTCTTTTTCTTGCAACTTATCAATATTTCTCGATCCAAAGGAAAATGTATGATATTATGGTATTAGTATAAAACCATTAACTATGAATGCTGGAAACACAATACCAACAAACAGATGTGACTGAAGTTGCAAAAGCACTGCAGTGAATTCCATGTGTGTTTTTCGTATCGTTCTCTTGTCTGCCGTTGACTGGCAAAGATGTCTTTTCAGCAGTTCCTCAATAAAGTTTTAAGTTGTTTTCGAAATCGTGATTCTTTTCAATGTGGCCCAGTAACCCAGGCAAGTAAAAAGAATAGGGGCTATATAATTATTTTGATCAGGGGATATAATTTCCGTTGTATTATATGCATATATACAGTCTGTTCCATAAGATCGTGTCACTCATAACTTCATCAATAGACAGCGAGCAGATACCGGCTTAATTGCACGGGTTCTTCAAACATTAGAGAAGAATGCTTTATGGTTATATTCTTTACTCGATTTGTTTTGCTGAGTTGAAATCAACAATCGAACTCGTCCGTGTACCGAGTGGGAGCGTGAAAATGGCTTCACCTCAATGAATTGGCCATCTCGGTCGCCTGACGCCAATCCAATTGAGAATGTGCTCATGACGTCTGGTGCAGCAAAAATTGCAGTTCAACTTCCTCGTTGGCAAAACATTTGAATTTCCTCCGGATTGTGCTTGTTATTAGGGTTTTAATTTTGCCAATTATCTGAAAATGGTAACAAGCTGTTGTAAGCTTGGCTGTACTAAGCGTTTCAGAAAAGGTGAAAATATTGGATTTTATTGCTTTACTGAAGATTCTACATTGCTAATGCTTTGGATAAAAGCATTGAAAAGGCAAGACTGGACTCCAAGTTCTTTGAGAATTTGTGGCAAACATTTTCAGAATGGTAATAAAACGGTAACCTTACTGTAATTTAATAGATTATATAAAATTATTATGCTCTAAGAATTTTTTTATTATTTATAAGTTTTTCTTTCATATTTCTAATGTATTTTTTATGCTTTTGTGAGAAGTACTGTACCTATAAATGTAATTATTTTTTGTCCTTAAAATGATCAGGTTTTGCTCATTTTTATTAGATTCTTAGTTATGTAATATTTTATTGTGCCTGTTAACATAATCAAAGTAGTTATGATACTTAATAGTACTGTGTAAATTTTTTATTTTTTTTAAATATATAATTTTGTAAATGTTAAAAAAAATCTATTTTGAATTCCTTGGCCAGTTTCTGATGTTTCCTTCCCCTTCCCTTAAATAAAATTTAGGTTTATTGTATACGTGATCCATATCGAAGCTCATAAGATACAATGAAAACAAGCAATGTTTTGCCAACGAACAGTTGAGTTGTACTCAGCACTCTTATTTGTTTACAAATATGCACTTTCTCTATTGAAAACGTGGGGTCTCCCACGAAGATAAAGCTCAGGGGAAAATGTGTATACAATATAAATCAACTACTCTAAAGCTGTAAGTCGCCGGGTACGAGAAATTTGGAGGTCTCTACCTTTGAAGTTAGCCGAAAAACTTGTCGAAAGTATGCCTCGATGCTGCCAAGCAATAATAGATAATAATGGGGACTGGACAACTTATTAGGTGAAATGCATTTCAGTTTAGTATGTAAACTACAAGTTACAAATGTATTTTTAACTAATTCGTTTGTATTTTTAGAGAAATAGACGACACTCTGTTATGGAACAGACTGTATATATGTGAGTGTGTGTGTGCATGTGTGTAAGTAAGGGTATGGAGCTTATAGATAAAGTAAATAAATTTCCGAATAAAGTACGATGTATAAAGGATAACTTTCTTTACCTCATGTTTTATAAACTCGAGCTCTACCGCTTTTCCTGATAAACACGCTTCAACCATCTATCACGTCATGCACATCTGGCCATTATTTTCTACCTTGAAGAGAACATTTTCGAAAGGTAAATACTTTGAAAAATTCACTTTTAGAAGGAAATGATATTCGAGCTCTATATTGGGGGTGGAGTAGGCGCTTAATCCTCCAAACCTTATGATGGTTCCAACTTAATCCCAACAGCTTGATATGGAACGAAAAAAAATATATTTAGAAAAAGTCGATTAATGTTTAAAATACCATTAAATAAACGAAATAAAGACCATTATTTTGTCATGCAAAAAGTAGTTTACGGAAGTTTAATCTTTTTGTTCCGAGAAAAGAATATTGAAATAAAAAAAAAATGAATATTCATCAACAAGTCTTTCCAAATCGTAAATGTCCGTGACTAGAAACATTTCTATACAATCTACATAACCAGAAAATAATTAAAAACGTAACTAAAATATGGTTTTTACTTCGATAGTCTTCAAAACACAGAGGAATTGTTTAGGGCTGATGGCATATAAAACTTAACCAAAGCCTATATAATTTTTGCACCTTGTGCGTGAATTCACGGTAGTGCTTCTGCAACTTTCGTCACATCTGTTTGTTGGTATTGTATTTTCAGCATTCATAGTTAATGGTTTTATACAAATACCATAATATCATACATGTTCCTTTGGTTATTTTTGATCAAGAGATATCGATAATTTGTAGGAAAAAGAGGGAAAAATTCTGAAATACAGCATAAAATTTTGTATTAAAAGCGTTTAATATCTACATATCGTGATAGGATGGACGGCAGAGGTTTGAAGAATATAGACAGTGGTTATTTGGCGGTAAATGTGAATGATGTCCAAAATTTAGCCAATCGGTTCCAAACCGTGTGGTTATGTATAAAAAAAACACAAACGAACAAACTTCTTAATTTTCAAAGATGTATAACATAGACGCTAAATATTTATTAGTCCTTGAAATAGACTCCTAGACTTTTATGAAAAGAATCTGTTATTAATACCGGTGGTAAAATTGTCATTACAACAAAAAATAATCAATGACTAAATTTATAAGTATCACATATGTACCTAATCTATTATTTAAGCTAAATATAACAGATAATTATTTGCGTAATATCTAAGTTCACAGATAAAAAGTATGAAAATAATGCAGACAATATTTAAATAATTTAAAATAAGAAATGATAAAATGAGGGATAATTTTTAAAGGAATAATACTAGAAAGAAATGTTATCTTTACCTATTTATTATGTGATAAATTGATAAATTTAATCGCCAGCTCGTAACCGGAGAAAAAAGGGCTTGAAATAACGGCATTAAACTCTCGAAAAGGATTTCGAACTTTTTTAAGACAACAGTATTTTTCCCTGTGATATGAAGTATATTTATACCAGTTTATTTTAATATGACCTCTATGAAATATTATATGCAGTGGTGTAGCCGTTTAAACGTTTAAACGTTTGGTGGTACCCGTTTAAACGTATCACCCAGTATGTATTCTTAGTTATTTAAATAAGGAATGCAATTTATTAAGAAAGCAATATATATATATATATATATATATATATATATATATATATATATATATATATATATATATATATATAAATTGTAACGTCACGAGATCCTCGGGTAACGTGTAGGTGCTGAACTGGTTATCACACGATGTACAGCTTAGAAATAATAACAACGTTTATTTTTAATCAAAATGGCATATGTACAAATTTTCCAAATTGAAATCACAGATCTCAGGTGAGCTGGTGTGCATCTAAAAGTCCCAGGTTCAAGGCGAACCTAAAAAACAATCTGCAGACAGGTGCTGACAGATACCGTTGTTTAAGGGTACAACTGGGCCTCCTTGAGTCCCATAATAAAGCTGGAGAAAAACTCTCCCCCCCAAAAAAAACCGCCGATAATAGAACCTCTGTAGTTTCTCTTTTTCTGAAGGCTCTCCGGCGATAAACTCGGGCCGTCTGACGTCTTCTTTCCCTTCTTCCCATTGTCTTTTACTTTCCGCCTCGGTGTTCTGTTAGCCTCTGACTGGCTTCTTCGGGGGCGCCTTATTATCGACGGGCCGATTGGTTATCCCTGGCCTTTCGGAACCGGAGTTCGTGGGTTCGAATCCTCACTGAGGCATGGATGTTCGTAGCCCTTTCGGAATCGGCGTTAAACTGTAGGTCCCGGTCTCATTAGCCCTCGTGTTGCAAAAAGTAGACCGTAGCACTCCAACCAAACCAAAACCTATTATCTGACCTTTCGTTGTCCCGTCTTTCCTTTGGATTCCCCTAACATATATACCCCTTTGTGAAGCCAATGAGGTGTAGCGACGTCACTATATATATATATATATATATATATATATATATATATATATATATATATATATATATATATATATATATATATATATATATATATATATAATATATATATATATATATATATATATATATATATATATATATATATACATATATATATATATATATATATATATATATATATAGTATATATATATATATAATATATATTTATATATATATATATATATATATATAATATATATATATGTTACATATGAGGTGACCCCTCTGTTGATATATATATAATAAATTATATATTTTTGTCCATTATATTATAAAATTTATGAATATCGATAATTTTTCCGTACTTCTCTTAATGATGTTCTACATTTTTTAGGTATATAAATATTTTTATTACATGTATCCATAGAACATCATTAATTGTAACTTATAATCACTTATTTCACTATCCTCTCCTAATTAACTACTTTGGTTAAAAAAGATACATTCTTCATTCAGGAATAACGCTTTATAATTATTTCACTATCCTCTCCTAATTAACTACTTTGGTTAAAAAAGATACATTCTTCATTCAGGAATAACGCTTTATAATATCGGGGCCGGTAGATAAAAAATATATGAAAGAAAATGATTAATTGAACTGAAAAAAAATGCTTGGTAATTATTGATGTGCCGTTAATTTTGACGGCAATGATGAATGCGACGAAAAGAATGATGAATAAATGTCACTGATATAAAAAAAAAGAATGTAATAAAATAAATTAATATAAGCAACTTTTTCAAAACATTAATTAATAAATTTTGAAATATTTAATTTTTTTATACAAGTTACTATCTGAGATTATTTTATTTATTATTTTAAACTTTTGATCTCAAGATTATGTCTTTGAAATTCACTTCTTTCTAATTTATAATTAATTTCTGGATACTGGATATTTAGGTCGGATAATATATTGGCTAGGAAATATAAGACGTTTACTGCAAGTTTATGAATAATTATAAATTTTTTATTTCGTTCAAAATAGCGTTTATCAGAAATACCTTTTAGTTTTATTTATTTTTCTTTCAATTAATGAAATCCTCCAAGAAAGGCTTTTAGGATTAATTAATTGAGAAGCTATAGCGGTAAATATTTACTTAAAACGAGAATTTTCATTAAATAATTACGTAATTATTTCGATGATACTTTTTTTATGAAAAACACGACATTGTACGAAAATATGTTCTGCCACATTACAAAAATTCGTACAGAAAAACCAGTGTTATTAGTGGTTTCAGTTTATTTGTTTCAATCTGCTTGAGCTGAAATTTTATTTGTTGTTTTATATATCGGTGGACGAATTATTTATTTTTAGATTAGGAAACTCTAAGTGATATATATGTGTATATATATGTATGTATATATATATATATATATATATATATATATATATATATATATATATATATATATATATATATATATATGCATATATATATGTACAACTCAAGACATACTCAAGTAGTTATTTTATTTCTTAATATTTCTTATTGAAACCACGTGATAGTATGAAACTGTTTTTTATAATATATATGAAAAAATATTCATTAGTTATTATCTTTTCTTCTCTTCTAAAAGTCTGATTTTTTCTAAAATGTTATCTTACGCTGATGGAAGAAACATTTATTTAAAATATAAGGAGTTTTATAAAGTACTATTTTTACATATCTTCGCAATATCTTGCACCTAATAATTTTTTGTATATATACCATTAATTACAGAAAAAAACACATTCAACAAGCTGATTAACTCTACATAATATTAAACAATTTTTGATTGGACTTTGAATCGATTAACACAGAAAAACTTAGTTAATATAATAATTCTTTAATGTCAAAATAACAAAGGAAACAACTTTTTCTTAGTATTATTTCTTTATTCACTCTTTTTTCATTTTTTTTTTTTTACAATTTAGTTACACATTTAAACTCATTGCTTTTAATCATACAAAACTAATCTATTTTGTAAATATTTTTATCTTATTCTTGTATTTATACCTTAATTTTGAATGTCATTTTAACTTGTTTTTTTATGTTTGTTATCCAAATTATTCTTACTTGAAATTCCTTTGTTTGTACCTTATGTACCTTTTGTTTGTTTATACCTTAATTTTGAATGTCCTTTTAACGTGTAGTTTGATCTCTGTTATAAAAATTATTTTTACTTGAAATATTTTCTTTGTACTTTAGGTACCTTTTGTTTGTTTATACCTTAATTTTGAATGTCCTTTTAAAGTGTTTTTTGATGTTTGTTATCCAAATTATTTTTACTTGAAATTCTTTTGTTTGTACCTTATGTACCTTTTGTTTGTTTATACCTTAATTTTGGACGTCCTTTTAACTTGTTTTTTGATCTCTGTTATCCAAATTATTTTTACTTGAAATCTTTTCTTTGTACCTTAGGTACCTTTTGTTTGTTTATACCTTAATTTTGAATGTCCTTTTAAAGTGTTTTTGGATGTTTGTTATCCAAATTATTTTTACTTGAAATTCTTTTGTTTGTACCTTATGTACCTTTTGTTTGTTTATACCTTAATTTTGAATGTCCTTTTAACGTGTTTTTTGATGTTTGTTATCCAAATTATTTTTACTTGAAATTCTTTAGTTTGTACCTTACGTACCTTTTGTTTGTTTATACCTTAATTTTGAATGTCCTTTTAACGTGTTTTTTGATGTTTGTTATCCAAATTATTTTTACTTGAAATTCTTTTGTTTGTACCTTATGTACCTTTTGTTTGTTTATACCTTAATTTTGAATGTCCTTTTAACGTGTTTTTTTATGTTTGTTATCCAAATTATTTTTACTTGAAATTTTTTTTTGTACCTTATGCACCTTTTGTTTGTATATACCATAATTTCGAATGTCCTTTTAACGTGTATTTTGATCTTTGTTATCCAAATTATTTTTACTTGAAATCTTTTCTTTGTACTATAGGTACCTTTTGTTTGTTTATACCTTAATTTTGAATGTCCTTTTAAAGTGTTTTTTGATGTTTGTTATCCAAATTATTTTTACTTGAAATTCTTTTGTTTGTACCTTATGTACCTTTTGTTTGTTTATACCTTAATTTTGAATGTCCTTTTAACGTGTTTTTTTATGTTTGTTATTCAAATTATTTTTACTTGAAATTCTTTTGTTTGTACCTTATGTACCTTTTGTTTGTATATACCTTAATTTTGAATGTCCTTTTAACGTGTATTTTGATCTTTGTTATCCAAATTATTTTTATTTGAAATCTTTTCTTTGTACCTTAGGTACCTTTTGTTTGTTTATGCCGTAATTTTGAATGTCCTTTTAACTTGTTTTTTGATGTTTGTTATCCAAATTATTTTTACTTGAAATTATTTTGTTTGTACCTTACGTACCTTTTGTTTGTTTATACCTTAATTTTGAATGTCCTTTTAACGTGTAGTTTGATTTCTGTTATCCAAATTATTTTTATTTGAAACCTTTTCTTTGTACTTTAGGTACCTTTTGTTTGTTTATACCTTAATTTTAAATGTCCTTTTAAAGTGTTTTTTGATGTTTGTTATCCAAATTATTTTTACTTGAAATTCTTTTGTTTGTACCTTATGTACCTTTTGTTTGTTTCTACCTTAATTTTGAATGTCCTTTTAACGTGTTTTTTTATGTTTGTTATCCAAATTATTTTTACTTGAAATTTTTTTTTGTACCTTATGCACCTTTTGTTTGTATATACCATAATTTCGAATGTCCTTTTTTTTTTTATGTGTATGTATTGATCCTTTGTTATCCAAATTATTTTTACTTGAAATTCTTTAGTTTGTACCTTACGTACCTTTTGTTTGTTTATACCTTAATTTTGAATGTCCTTTTAACGTGTATTTTGATCTTTGTTATCCAAATAATTTTTAATTGAAATTCTTTTGTTTGTATCTTACGTACCTTTTGCTTGTTTATACCTTAATCTTGAATGTCCCTTTAACGTTTTTTTATGTTTATTTTCCAAATTATTTTTACTTGCATTTATTTTGTTTGTGTAATGTGCTACAGTTTATAAAACTTGTTTTGGATCAATATGTCCCCAGAGGATTTTGTGTCATTAAATCCAAATTAACTAATTACCATTTAGTTACTTCGTTCGTAAAATCTTTCACCCTGGTATTTTAGAATACTTCTTGGTAACCAATCATCTATACTTTCAACTTGTTTTTGCTCCTTGTTGAAACTCAACAGGAAATAATTACTTTTTTGCTTGTTACCCAGATTTCGAGTAAACGTGCATTTCTCATACTTTCTCTAATCTACGGCGTTTATTCCTTGCTAATCCTTGATGCAAATGCCACTTTACGTAGTTTTCCTTTTATTCTGTTGTTCTGATGCTTTTTCCCAATCTGCCTTGTTTTCTTTTACGTCCTGCTTTTATTCCTTTATGTTCCTCGTGACATATCAATTGAACTCAGTTTCTATATATACATTTTTTACCTCTTTGCTTGGTATCCCCAGTTCCTTATTATATTTCCCGCATTTTATTTACTCCGCAGTTTTTATTCCTTTCTGTCGATGTTGCGAAATAACAAGTCTCCCAAGGCACCACTTACCTGAATTGGCTTTACTGCGTAGGCGTCTCCTTTTGCCCTAGAAAAAAAAAGTTGATTTTACTTTAAAGAATTCATTCGAGTTTTTATTTACTGTTAAATATAGTAAACTTTGCCTATTTTTTTTTTTTTTTTGGAAAGGAATATAACATTGAAAAATTTTTCAAATCGTATTTATGTTTGAAGTGATTGTCTAATGCATGTGTGACTAAACCCTAAGAAAATATGTCTTCAAAGCAGAACTGAACTTCAAAAAGATACTATTGATATGGAAATATACTTTATGAATTCAATTCTCCTGACATTTAAGTTTTATCTCTACAAGCGGAGCCCCAAAACGCGGGCTCTGGTCATTATTCATGCAAAAACTCTGCATATATTTACTTTATATTTTGCTATAAAGTAAAAGAAAATTTTACAAGAAAATGTAAACATACTCCACGATTAATGTTCTGTGTAGTTATCGAAGATCCTTTTTAATATTTCTTAGAATTTGGACCTTCATCTGTAGACTTCAAGTGTAAATGCTTCAACTCCAAATTACCTCATAGAATTGTGTTTATTGTTTGGTTAACCGATTAAAAACAATAGTTAACTGTTTAAATCACAGATAGCAATTATCTCAGATCTATCGCAAAAACTTAATTTACTAAATGTTGAATTTAAGTTACGTTTCTCTCTTTATTAAGTTAAAGTCAATGGTTTCGGTACTGTGTAACGCATTCAAATGTTACCATAAATTAATCACCTTTTCTTTCATTTTATCTGTGGTATTATAATCCAGGAATAATAATTTTCTTACTTTAAATTGGCAAAAGGAGTGTTAAATTTGTCACATTTTAGTGGAAAAGACATTTAAAGGTCTAGTTCAGTAAATGTTCTCAGATTCGTGTTTAATGTAAAAGCAACAATCTAGAGTAATAAATTGATTAATTCATAACAAATATTTTACTAGTGTTTCATTTTTAGATAGTAGTCATTTATACTGTTTAGTAAAAGTTAATAAAATACATTTTCTGGAGAATCTTATTAAAAATTTCTGCTCTAAATTCTAAATTCTATCTGTCTGACTTAAATATGTCTTATGTCTTTCTCAATACTAACCATCTAAGTTTGGTCGTTTCTCTCTTATGGTTTCCATAAAAAAACTTTTTTTTATATTTAGTATTCGAATTTATTTTAATCTTTGTAAGCTATAAATTAAATATCTGGGTTTTATCTGTTCTGTATAATTCAATTTGTTTTCTTTCTTAATTTGTTAATTTAAAATTTCTCATATTATAATGCTAAGGGCCTTGTCTCTTTCTGTCAATGTGGTTTCAGATGATAAGTAAAACAATTAGGCATTTAACAATTTAGTTAGTCATTTTTAATGTACTTAGACTTTTATTTCTTTAATCCACATCGATTAGCATCAGTAATTCTGCTATAAATTTCAACAGATATGTGATGTGATTAATTTCCCATTAAAAATGTGATGTTATATTACATGGGAAATGTTTGTTCATCTATCCTATTCTATAAATAGTATTGTCAGCTACGCTCTGAGACAGCACTTGATTTAGTTTGTTTTGGAGCGCTATGGTCTACTTTTTGCAAGACAAGGGCTAATGAGACCGGGACCTACTGCTTAAAGCCGATTCCAAACGTCTACGAACATCTATGCCATAGTGGGATTCGAACTCACGAACTCCGGTTCAAAAGACCAGCACCCTGACCATTCGGCCATCGTTCGGGGAGGCAGCACTTGAGTTATATAAATTATGAACAATACAATTATGGATTTGTTTACTTTTCTAGTTTGGTTGTGGCAATTTATATGAATAAAAATATGATTTATTGTAGAACGAAATAATTTTTTAAACATCTTTTTCTACCAAGTAAACATAAATTTCACAGGTTAGCGGTAATGTTTCAACCTCCGGCATAAATGAGTTTGAAACAAATGAGAGTTAAATTTACACTGTTTTCTCTTCCTTTTTTTATACATAAATCTTTCTATGTACATAAATCCTTTTAAGGGTAACCGTGCCACGGGATTGTGTTTAGCCTGAGAAGTGTGCCTCAGCGAAAAAGTTTGAGAACGGCTGTTGTACTGCATACGCAGTTGAGTACCCACCGATTCCTGCCAATCTGATGATATCCAATAATGTAGAAGGAGGGAGGTATAATCTGGATGAATTCGCTCCCTCTCTGCAGCTCAACTCGGACAACGCCCTGCCGCTGATTATGAGTGAGATGGAGAGGGTCACTCAATTTGTTTCTCTAACTCCCACTTGTCACGGGCACAATGATCCCCCCTTATTCTCTATCCGGCTGACCGTCTTGTCAAGTCAGTGGCGAGTGATTATCCGCAGCGCAAGTTTCCCACACCAAAACCTTCATTAGGAGATATGGGGGGAGGGCTACATAATACAGATCCACTCTCGGGATACAGATCTGGAGGCAGTAGCTTTTACAGAAATTTGGTTCTTTGCTGCCAGATGCTGCTGAGCTACTAGGTATACTGCTATTCGGTATGAAATAGTCATTAATAATATACTGACATTGAGATGGAAGGAATAAAGGCATGGCTGTAGTTACCACGGTAGATATATGCTCATCTTGCCGGTTGTAGATAATGATATTGCGTGCTGTATTGCTTCGATGGTAAGCCATTTTCTTTTCAACTAAACAGCAACACAATTCTGCTTCTAAATCATGAAGCACTCAAATTGCATTACCTTCCATATTTTAAAATACTTGGGTATAACTTTTGCGAAATGTACCTTAATTTAGTTTCACTACATATCCACTCGACATACAGAATGTCATATGGACGACGAATGGACATTATATAGTTTTCAAAATTCTATAACATATTTCTGATGATAGTTCAGCATCATCATTAGAAGATGTGAGTGAGAGATACATAATACAGAAGTGAAAATGTAGCTATTAAAAATGCTCGGTTCTTTATGCCCAAATATCATTAAGAATGATGCAATTCGGTTACATGAATTTTATTATGACTAATATACTAGCTTACATGTTACCAGGCTATAGTTACAAGGGTAAATATATGATAGCCTTATCATCTCTAGACAGGTCCCATCTTAACGTTGGGCAAGAGGGTGAACAGCACGTAGACGACCAAATTTAAAGACAGCAAAATGATTATAGACCAGAGTATAACCAAGTGAATGAAGTTTGTAATAAAAAGCTTTTAATTGCCCCATAGACCTACGACGGTCTAGGTTCAGTACTGGATGTAGATAATGATGCTACGCATAGTATCCATTTGATTATGATTTAATACACTGCTCTCAAATATTAACACAATTTTGCCTGTAAATTACAGAGACATATGAAACTGTATGATTGCTACGTTTTCAAACACTCCGGTATAACTGCTGTGAAATATTTATGAACCAAACAACACGTTAGTTGCCTTAGATTAACATCCATGATTTAACAGCAACAAAATGGTTATAGACAAACGTATAACCAAATATGATGTTTGTAATAAAAGGCTTTTAATTAACCCATGGATGGATGACAGTCTAGGTTCAGTACTGGCTATAGATAATGATGCCACGCATAGTATCCATTTGATTATGATCTAACACACTGCTCTCAAATATTAACACAATTTTGCCTGTATATTACACAGAAATATGAAACTGTATGACTGCTATATTTTCAAATACTCTGGTATAACTACTATGAAATATTTATGAACCAAGCAGCACTTTAGTTCCCTTTGTTTG
>CM063498.1:133918044-134005544 GCA_032207245.1 Pardosa pseudoannulata | reverse complement strand
TAACCCAGAGTTACGTAACTTTATACAAAAGAGTAACTAAAGTATAACTAAATAAATCACATTTAAAATAGTTTTAAAACCACATTATTATAAAATTCTATTTCTTAAATAATTTGTCAGTTATCAAAACGTTGCTTGTACATTAATTTTTATTTTTTTCTTCTATTCTTGCATCACTGTTCCTTTTAAATATTTATTGATAATATAATTTATTGATAGATTAAATATTTGATTGATAAAGAATATTTCAGTGCCTGCATATTTAATTTTTGCGAAGTTTCCGTACATTTCTAAATTTAGATTGAGCTTTAATAATCTAAATAGAGTTTAAATTTATGGCGGGTGTCTAAAATTATTTTAATGCATAATGGAAGTGTTTGAAAAACAATTTTTAAAAATATATGATAAAAATAAATCTTCCATTAAGCAAAAAAAATTGCAAAAAAAATGTTTAAATAAATGAAAAAGTTGACCATAAACCAAAAAAAAAATTGCAAGAAAAAAAATTTAAAAATTCCTAAAATATGAATTTTTTAAGAGTATTATTCAATGTTAAGAAAATTTTTAATATGATTATTATATTAATACTTCAATGTACATAAACTCTCAACTTTAATAATTTATAAAATCCCTATGTAATGTCGACTGAACGCTCAAAATAAATCTGCTTTAAAAAATCTGAATTAAACATTATAGAAATCAGATTTTACTTTAGTATTATAAATGTCCTGTAGCTAGATTATTAATAATTACAGTACGCCAATAATAATAAAACAAAAAGTTCTCAAATTTCTTAGCATTAAGTTTGCTGGGTACTCTCTACATTAGAGTCCTTTGACTCAGTGTTAACCTTAGGGGAAATATGTCTACGGATAGACAGCTTATCTTGAAAAATTTATGTAAACAAAATTTAGTAAATGGCAGAATATAATATTCTCTAGTGTTAGGCCGAACCCCTGTGTTAAAAAAAAAGCGTAAAAAATGATTAATTTTAAACTGGTATTCATAGGATTTTTATAAAGAATTGGCTACGAAAAAAAATAAATAAAAGAAAAATCTTGATAACTTATAAGGGAAGTTATTAATTGTCCCTATGAATCCAGTATATTCATATAAACTGGTATTCATAAAGATATTATAGAGGATTGGCTATAAAAAAAATAAATAAAAGAAAAATCTTGATAACTTATAAGAGATCTTATTCATTGTCCCTAAGAATCCAGTATATTCATATACATTGGTATTCATAGGGATTTTATAGAAGATTGGCTATGAAAAATAAATAAAGAAAAGAAAAATCTTGATAACTTATAAGGGAAGTTATTCATTTAAGCAACTTCACAAAAAAGAATTATTGTTGGCTTTTGGCTTACTATGTCTTATCTTTTGATTATTATTATGCCAAATGCTTGAAACTTTCAATATTTGTTCTCTAAACTTAGTTAAGTATCTCCCTGAGTTTAATGACATTTAAAAATTATATTGGAAATATAAATACTGAATAAAATAGGAAAACAATGGAAAGCGTAAAAATAGTTTCTTTGTTGCACGCATTTAAAGTTTACACTTTACGTATTTCTAAAGCAATTTCATTAGGATTTGACAAGGGTTTGTACGTTCTAATAAAAATTTTTAATGCAGTTTTTCTTTTCTTTTTTTTAACGAAACATTATTTAATGATTCAAAGAGGTAAAATAAATGAATCGATTTTTTGGACAGTTTAAAAGTAATAACTCGTATTGAACTCATGGGAAACATTATATGCTTACATGTCTGAGAAAAGCATTATATATATATAGAACCAGACATTTTAAATCAATATTTGAAAAGCACAGACTTGCTAAATTTCTACATTGTATACAGTCTAAAAGCTACTTATACAGATATTACATTCAAGATATATATATATATATATATATATATATATATATATATATATATTGATATTACAGTCTTAGATCCTATATATAGCCGTATTTACATTCTATGGTTCCATTTTATGCTATTAAAATAATAGTTTGGTGCCATAATAATCTTTTCTATGCATTTAAAGAACAAATTAAACATTAAAAAGTCTTTATTTATTCATATTTATAGACTATATTTTCTTTTCAAAATGTATCACTGAATACAAGTAACTGTACCAAGTTTGTATTTAATATTTTCGAGGCACTTAAATTCATAGTTTTCAGTGCTGGAGAAACATATTGTTCCCTTGACAGTAATAAAGTTGAATATGGAAGTAATAGCTTTCCTTCAAGGATCTACTAAACGTGTATAAACCTTCAAACAAGTTGAAAAACTATATGAAAAGTTTGCTACATGTTACAATAGTCTTTTAAGAAATTTATCAGAATGTGCATTTTATGAAAGATTTTATTTTAAAAGGTTAAATTTTTGTATGCTTAAATTTAAAATTATTCAAGAGATTTCAGTTTATATGTTAATATTTTTAAACTGTAGTTATAAGGAAAACTGTTTTTAATACTGGTAAGTATTTTTTGAAAACATCATAACCTTACGTTGTAATTAAGAAGACCGCAGTCTAAAAAATTACTTTTATTGTTTTTAATACACTTACTTTAAAACATAAAATGTCGATGGCAATATTGGTATGGTATTATTACAAAGAAATTAATTGTATACACAATTTTGTAAGTTAGAGCTATTAATGTTGATTCATTTGGTTTGATAGAGCCATAGATTAAAGTAACATGCAGCATGGAAGAGCTAGAAACTCGCGGTGTGATTCTCGTAAATTTTTAATTATTTCTAACAAATGACTTAAATATCTCAGTAAAACTTATTCTGAACATTAATTTATCTTTGTCTGTATAATGTTGTAAATCAGAAATGTTAATGATGTAATGTTTGGCTCCAGGAAGTCGTAGGTAGAAGAAAGCTGCAACATGCAGAAGCTAGAAACTAGCGATACGTACTAGTAAGGGTTAGTGTAACAACATGGTTTGTTTGTGGGTACAAAAATAACGGTATATACAGGAAAACGAAGCAGAATGTTTTTGTCTACTACATAGATTCTGGAAAAATTTAGACAAATATAAACTTGTTTTTACATCAGTCGATGCGAAACCACAGAACGGGGAGGGTGATTAAAGGTTAGGTTTCGGGTGGCGCTACGGTCAACTTTCTGCAACATGAGGGCTAATGAACCCGGGACCTTCAGCTTAAAATCAATTCCGAACGTCTACGAACATCCATGCCACTGTGGGATTCGAACCCATGAACTCCTGTACCAAAGGCTAGCACCCTAACCAATCGGCCATCGTTTGGTGAAGGTTGACTCAAAAAATCAATTTAGATTTAAAATTAACTTTTCTTTTATCCTTGCGAATATGATATTATATATATGCATATTTATATATATTATATATATATATATATATATATATATATATTTGTATTTATTTATATTTATATTTATTTATTTATATATATATATATATATATATATATATATATATATATATGTGTGTGTGTGTGTGTGTGTGTGTGTGTGTGTGTGTGTGTGCGTGTGTGTTTGTTTATTTATATATTTGTTTATATAGTTCAATATAAAATACGAAAAGCTGGTTAAAAAAATTAATAATTTTCGATCTATTGAGATTTAACTGAATAGCTAAATTTAAGCGCAAAACGCGTACAATTCAGCTGCGAAATATACCAGCACATAATGTGCTAATTATTGCTAAGAAATAACTTAGATATCTAGGTAAAACTTACTTGGTATATTAATGTATCTT
The DNA here is from genome assembly GCA_032207245.1 of Pardosa pseudoannulata. Lineage (NCBI taxonomy): Eukaryota > Metazoa > Arthropoda > Arachnida > Araneae > Lycosidae > Pardosa > Pardosa pseudoannulata. The sequence goes on along the minus strand of CM063498.1, from coordinate 134,001,783 downwards.
TGTGTGCTTAATGTTGTAATTTAGAGCTATTAATGATGTATTATTTGATTTCAGGAAGCCATAGATTAAAGTAATCTGCAGCATGCAGAAGTTAGAAACTCGCGGTGTGATTCTCTTGAATTTTTAATTAATATTAAGAAATAACCTATATATCTGAGAAAATTTATTTTGCAAATTAATTTTTCATTTTGTATATATTGTCGTAAATTAGAGCTATTAGCCCCTTTAACTAAGGCATTTATTTCAGAAAAATGGATCTAAAACTATATTTTTTCCTGCTAAATTTTCTGCAATATTTCAGTAAAAAGATTCCAGAATGTCTACTTTGGTTGATAACAAAATTTTACATAAATGGAATTGTTACTATATTTAACATTTTAACATACATGTAATTTCTTCATTTTTATTTATTTATTTTTTATTAATGACCTGAGTTTGGGTCTTCACCGATAAAAACTTTATTTTTTTCCCCCTGCCGAAGTCAGTTCGGGGATTACACCTTTTGCACATTTGAGCTGCCTGGACTCTATTCTGGCTACACTGGCAATGGGTTAATGTGGATTGTTTGATTTCAGGAAGCCTTAGATTGAAGTATCTTGCAGCATAGTAAAGCTAGAAATTCAGGGTGTGTGCCTTGTAATCCTTTAATTAATACTAAGAAATAACTCAGATATCTGGATAAAACGTATTCTGAATATTAAGTTATTCTTGCACACACAATTATATGTATAAAGGATGATTTGTTTTGTTTCATGGAGATGTAGATTGAAGTAATATGTAGAACGAATAAGATGGAAGCTCATAGTGTGGTTATAGAAAAACATAACCTTCGAGAGGTGAAGGAAAGCTGTTCCAACTATATAAATTTGGTAACGGTATAGAGATATATCTATAATAACAAATAGAAGTTCAGTTCCTACCTAGATTAAACTTGATTAATAATTTAAACTTTAAGGCAATACTTGTATGTATGAAAAAAATGAGTAAATTTAAGATACTAATTTTCAGTCATTTTTGAACTTATTAATTATGAATTATTAAATTTTAATTTAGTTCAAAATATACCATGAGTATTCTTTTTACTCATAATAGGACGATTTATTTTGTAGGTTAACTTTTAGTTCTTAAAATGAAATTTAGTTTTAAAAATAAATTTTCGAGGGAAATATTAAGTGAAAATAAATAATAATGAAAATATCCATTTTTTCTGCAGAAAATGTCTATAACAGTCCTTTTTTAAGTACAGACATGACATATAATATGTTTTAAAAGCCGATTAATTCTACCTACCTTTTAATTTTATACCTTTTAAATTTACAATATAAATAATTGTTGAGTTTCAAAGGGATGATATAGTCAAAAGTGTGAATAAAATATTTCAGATGTTTATAAAATTCCAAAATTTTTGTTTAAAAAAAAGCATTTAAAACCATATTAAAAAATCGTATTGTATGTTATGGTAATAACTAACTCATGATAGGATCATAGTTATTATAAACTTTTTTTCATCTTTCTTTTTCCCGTTGTATTTCAAAATTCAATGGGATACAAATATCGAATTTTCAATATTAATGCCGAAAATTCACTATCACCTTAAATTGCTGTACTGTCTCAACGCTGTAAAGCAGGTAATTTACAGGGTATAACACATACCCTGTTTTTTACAAGAAAAAAAGGCGGAAACTTCTTTTTCGTGTACGACGGGCACTTAAACTGTGGCCTACAGGTGATTTGTAAAACAATTACTAAGCGGATCTAATGAATCAAGCCCTAATTCTATTTCTATGTCATTCTGAAAATGACTTCATTCTTAAACATCCCACTAAACGTTCCCCCCCCCCCCTTTTGAAGGCAACTGGCAATTCGAAATATGATCTTACAATGCTCTTCCGAAGACATTAAAATTTTCTCATAAATCTGACATACAGAGGGGCTAATAATGCGGTTTTTGAACAACTTTAATGGCGATTTTAGGGTACTTCTTATTTTTTGTCGTTTTCGCTGATCAAACGATAAGAATGGTTGATTTATTTTGATATAACGACACTCTTTCGAATGATGTATAATTCATGTTTATTCAATGATTTTTAAAATTTCCATAAAGTTAGCCTCTTCCCTAAAGTTTTCCATACGTATCTCTTCTTATTTCATCAATCAAATGGTGAAAAATGTTGATCCAATCTGTCTTAACGATTATCAACGAATGGTATATTTTGAAATGAAAGTTTTCGTGATATGGGGGGGGGGGATAATTTTGCAAGGATTTCTAAAAGGAGAAGTTATTCCTCGTCTTAGGTCATTGAAAGACTGGGTAAGGGTTGACTACTTGGAAAGGGCAGTTCTGAATGAAATTGTAGACCTTGAACATCTCTCCCTTTCTTGTGGTTGTTACAGTCTTAAAAGAAAAAAAGCGTTTTCTCACAACGTAAGATAGAGATCTGATTATAATGTAGTACTTAAGTTAGAAGTAGTTCAGTATGCAAAGAAAATAAGAACCACCTTTCAAGTGAAAATTCTTTTTTTAAAGTTAATTAGTAATGTTAAACGAGTTAAACAAAATTTGTGTTATAGTAATGAATAATAGATATAGCAATACTTTTATTAAGTAAGATTTTTATCGTCTTATATATTTTTAACTACCTGATTTATACAAAGTTATATTTGATGATTACAGGGAAGAATAAACATTATTTCGTGCATAAAGTGCACCTTGAGATTTTGCTCTAAACTTTAAGAAAAAGAAAATTTGAGTGTTATACTCGAATAAATACGTTATGAAACTGACAAAGAGAAAACCATTAATGTTCAAAACTACAAGAAAGCTAATTCCTAAAAGTTTGATATAAACAATTAAAAGTTTTTTTAACTAAATGGAAAATAGAATGTTTATCATTTTAAATTGGAATTCCAGTTCAAGAAAGTTTACAGATCTTTATTATTTGGCAAAATCTGAATGCATAAATTGTAAGATTTTTATTTTAATTTTTTCTTAAATACTTGTCTTTAAATATACGTATATTGAATGATTACAGGGAAGAATAAAAATTATTTCGTTCATATTACGCATCTTGAGATTTTGCTCTAACTTTAAGAAAAAGAAAAGCTGAGTGTTATACTCGAATAAATACGTTATAATCTGACAAAGAGAAAACCATTAATGTTCAAAACGAGAGGAAAACTAATTTCTGAAAATTTGATATAAACAATTAAAAGTTTTTTTTAACTAAATGGAAAATAGAATATTTATCATTTTGAATTAGAATTTTAGTTCAAGAAAGTTTACAGATCTTTATTATTTGGCAAAATCTGAATGCATAAATTGTAAGATTTTTATTTTAATTTTTTCTTAAATACTTGTCTTTAAATATACGTATATTGAATGATTACAGAGAAGAATAAAAATTATTTCGTTCATATTACGCATCTTGAGATTTTGCTCTAAACTTTAAGAAAAGGAAAAGCTCAGTGTTATACTCGAATAAATACGTTATAATCTGACAAAGAGAAAACCATTAATGTTCAAAGCGACAGGAAAACTAATTTCTGAAAATTTGATATAAACAATTAAAAGTTTTTTTTAACTAAATGGAAAATAGAATATTTATCATTTTAAATTAGAATTCCAGTTCAAGAAAGTTTACAGATCTTTATTATTTGGCACAATCTGAATGCATAAATTTCGAAACGGAGTCTTATAAGCATATTTGGAAAAATTTACAAACATGCAAAGGAAATTCCTAATCTTACATCGTTATTAAATTGTCGTGTTGTCTCAAGCATGTAGCAGCAGGTATATCGCATTTGTTTAAGAAATATTTAAATTTTAAAGCTGATTTCCATTAATCTTCTGTTATATTGTCAAACTGTTTACATAAAATCTAATAAAAGACGTATTTTCTAAATATAAAGTTTGCAAAGAAGAGGAAGGTATTACCGTACTAAAACCTTGGAATTTCTAAAAATTAGTTATGAAAAATTAACAACTTTTCTTGAAGCATATGCAAAACACAAGATTTATCGTTTTAAATAAAGATGCTAGTATAAGAATACTCACTGATCATCAATATTTTAAATGATTTGGGAATGCAGAACATTTGAGAATTCTTAAAGGGATTTTAAAAGTCTTAATCGAAGTCTTGCAACAAGTTTAAATCATATTCTTGGAGATGTGATGCAATTTTGAGTTGAAATTTTTAATATTTGTTGGAAAAGAGCTTCAGGGTTTCAAAAACTTTAAATGTATCCGTGACAATAATTGATTAACCGAATTGTCTTGAACTAGGAGATGGGATAAAATAGGAATAAATTTCCTTTTTATTATCAGATTGTACGTTTTCTCGTATTTAATCTAATAGTGCTTTCAATGTCTGAGATTAATATTCATTTAAATTTTAGTACGAATTACTGGATATGCTACACTTTGTTCATTCTAATTTGAATATGAAATACTTTGGGATGGATAAAAATTCCTGTTTCGCTTAAAATTAATTTAATTGCATATCATCCCCTATATAATAATAGCCTAAGTTATCTGTCCGTCTGTCCTCGAATTTATGAACCGGTTGTACCTCAAATGGATAGAGGCATAAATACTGGATTCTTGATGAGTTAGGGCAACGTTTTGAGCAACGTTCGAAATCCACCACTTGCCCCCTTTTCTACCTATAGGTCAGCAGTAGCTTAATAGCTACTGTGGTTACTATCGTGACCTCTGGTCTTCAGTATGCATGCTGCTGTATGTCTTTGTGATGGGTCAGCATAAGAATTAACTTATACTTAGCTTAACTTATACAGTAACTTAACTTAAACAGCGTAAGAATTTAAATGCTCTTATTTTTTATCTTATCTGAATGCTAGGGCGCTGTTCTTCGGTGCCAGAGTTTTTGGGTTCGAACCTCGCTGCGACCATGGATGTTCCTAGCCGTTCGTAATCGGCTTTAAGCAGTAGGCACCCGTCTCATTAGCCCTTGGGAGCCAAACAGTAGATCGTAGAGCTCGAAACTAAACAAACTACCCGTATATAGGTCAAAATGTCCTTAAGATCTTCTTAACTACTGCAAAAACTAATATTATCTTCTATTCTTATTTTTGTTCTATGTTTATAAAAAAAAAGATAATCTACACCAAATGTCATTTTAAAAGGGTGATATTCTAGATTTATTTCCATCAATGGCTTCTGCAACCCCCTTACCCATTTTATTCATTCCTATCACGTATTAATTGTAATACTAATAACCATATCCTTAATCTTTTTCCACTCTGGCCGAATCAAGTGTTCTCATTCTCTCTTAAACTTTTACACAGCAATAATTTAACCTGAAATGTTGTTTGAGTTATAAATTAAAAGTATATATATGACACCCTATAACCACAGCATAAACTAACATTTCCTCTCCTATTCTTATTTTCGTGCTGCATTGATAAAAAAAGTAAATCCAAACAACGTTTTCATTATAAAAAGTGATATTCTAGATTTATTTATTCCTTTTGTGGCCTCAGCGGACCCTCTTTCTTCCACTCGTATCATATATTATTTACAACGCTATGCTAATATCCTATTCCCTTTCCACTCTACAAATCGAATGTTCTCATTTTCGCTTTAACTTTTACAACAATCATTTCCTGCGAAATGAATTATTTCCACCAACATATCGACACAAAAAGCTCTTACGCCGTCATGCATAAGCATGTAATTAAGTATACACGACACCTTCTTAACCACAGCAAAAACTAATTTTTCCCACCTCCTCTCTCCCACCAATAACTTTGAGCGTCGCGTCCACACCACGTATATAGATATATAAACGTGTGTGCGACTGTGTGTATATATTCGTGCCTTTTGCGTGCGTGGAGAAGGGCCAAGAGCGCTTTCACGAGCACTACACGCACTGGGCTACCCGATGGGCGTGGCCAAGTGACGTCACAGGAGCTTTGTCCTCTCTGTTTTCTTTTTGGACAATAAAATCTGCCCATATTAATAGCGGGGCTCACGAAATAACGTTAGATCGCGCGGGCAAATATGCTTTGTGAGGCACGTTTAATGGCAACGTCCGTTCTTTGACACCAGCTCACATTAAATATTGAGATACTGGGGCCAAGGGTATCGCACACTCATTTTTTTAAATGGACATTTTTCTGTCATTATATTCCCAACAAAAGAACTACTGGGCAAAAAAAAAAAAAAATCATAGCAACAAAAATTCCGTAGTACTTCAATGACTACCATTTAAATTGGGTTTCTTGGCAATGATGAATGAAATAGTAAACAACTGAGATTGTTTCAAAGCATATTTAAAAAAATGTAAATCATTTGTTGAGTAAATCTTCTTAGGATACAGGATAAAAACTTAAAGGTATTGATTATTTTTATTTTGTTGTTTTCGGGATTATTTATGGGTCGACAAACGATGAGTCAGAAATTAACATTTTCAATATATTTTAAAAAGTATTTCATTCGTTTCCAACTGGTATTTTACATATCTATATTTATTGTAATGTGTATTTGTAAGAATACTAATATAGAAGTTATTTTAGTATGTAGGTACCAAAAAAAATCAGAGCAACAAAATTCCGTAGTATTTCAATGACTACCATTTAAATTGGGTTTCTAGGCAATCATGAATGAAATAGTAAGCAACTGAGATTGTCTCAAAGCATATTTTTTAAAAAAAAGTAAATCATTTGTTACTTGAGTAAATTTAAATTTGATGCTTGATATAACTAAGCAAACTTTTTTGCGGTAAATAAACTGAAATAGGAAGTTGTATAAATGAAAGATTTTTTAATTGTTATCAATATATTTATTATTATTTTTTTCCTTTGACTAAAAAGGGATTGGATTTACTTCTTTGATTTTTTGTACTTATATCGTAACTGGAATTATGTCCAATTTAACAAGACAGATTGAAAAATTGAACCCTGCTTTCGATTCAACAATCAAACTCTGAATTGTGACCGAGCATAGATCGTAAATTTGGCACCTACATACTAAAATAACTTCTATATTTGAAAAAATACTAATACAGAAGTTATTCCAGTATGTAGGTACCAAAAACTCATACCACCAAAATTCCGTAGTATTTCAATGTCTACCATTTAAATTGGGTTTCTAAGCAATGATGAATGAAATAGTAAGCAACTGAGATTGTCTCAAAGCATATTAAAACAAACAAAAGTAAATCATTTGTTACTTGAGTAATTTTAAATTTGATGCTTGATATAATTAAGCAAAACTTCTTTTTTGTGGTAAATAAACTGAAATAGGAAGTTGTATAAATGAAAGATTTTTTATTGTTATCAATATATTTATTATTGTATTCTTCCATTGATTAAAAAGGGATTGGAGTTTATTTACTTCTTTGATTTTTTGTACATGTATCGTACAGCTTTCATGAACTGGAATTATTCCGATTTATAAGACAGATTGAAAAATCGAACCCTGCTTTCGATTAAACAATCAAACCCTAAATTGTGACCGAGCTTAAATCGTAAATTTGGTACATATATACTAAAATAACTTCTATACTTGTAAGAATGCTAATATAGAAGTTATTTTAGTATGTATGTATGTAACCCCCCCCAAAAAAAAAAAAAAAAAAAAAAAATCATAGCAACAAAATCCCGTAGTACTTCAATGACTACGATTTAAATTGGGTTTCTTGGCAATGATGAATTAAATAATAAGCAACTGAGATTATTTCAAAGCACATTTTAAAAAAAAGGAAATCCTTTGTTATTTGAGTAAATATAAATTTGATGCTTGAGGTAATTAAGCAAAACTTCTTTTTTATGGTAAATAAACTGAAATAGGAAGTTGTATAAATGAAAGATTTTTTATTGTTATCAATATATTTATTACTGTGTTCTTCGATTGATTAAAAATGGATTAGAGTTTACGTCCTTGATTTTTTTGTACCTATAAATATTTTAGAAATTGAAAATTTTGAAGATTTAACAGTACTCGGATTACTTAATGTAATCTTCTACATTCAATGTCTTTTTAAATGTTGAAAAAATTACTGGAAAATCCATTTTTATTTTCAATTAAATTTTTTTTAATTTAAAACAATGTGTCTAACTAAACAACCTCAGCTTTTATATTTTCTCTCTCTGTTATTAAAGGCATATTTAAAACATAGTAATTGCATGAAATTAGATGCTAAAAAAATTTCCAATCATCAAAACGTCTAATAAAGACAGCCTTAGAATGTTTGGTCTTGCTTACTCCTTTAAAGCCTATTTAAAACAATGTTTGCATCACAGTAAATACTGAAAACTCTCTCTGCCTCAACTTGTGTACTAGCATATTTTATTGTAGATCACTGTTTAAAATTATATTTAAAACACTATATTTATAACAAAGTAGATACTAAAAAAATTATCAAAGCAACAATGTGTGCCTAATAAAATAGTCTTAGCATATTTTAATACTGCTTAATAAATGTAAATTTCAAACAATGTGTTTACATCAACGTAGATGCTGAAAAAAAAATTGTATTTTAAACACAGTATTATATTTGGCATTGCCTGTTCTTTTTTCTAATACTCCGCAACATAGCTTGAAGTGCGATGAAAAAAATTTAAAGTCTTTTATTATCAAGTATGAGGAAATAGACATATGAGATGACGTACGTTTCGAGGAAAAATATTAACCTGTTCCAAGAACATGTCATTTTTCTCATACCTCTTGCTGTAGTTGAGAAAGACATATTTCAAGGCTCAGATGTATTTCTTTCTGACAAAGCTGAAAAAAAAATGGCTGCGAAAGAAGTCCACGAAACGTGCTCAAGCACAGATAAACCTTTATTCAAGAATTGTTGGCAGATGAAAGGATTCCAACAACACATACCTCTCGCATTCACTAGATTTCACTCGAGCGACTTCTCTTACTACAAGCAATGAAAATAAAGCTTATAGGATGAGGTTTGAGAATATTCCAAACGTTTAAAACGATGGTGGGGAGTTAATTTCAAGATGCTAGATTTAGAACTGCTGCAAGTCGTCATCATATGCAAAGAATAAAAATGAAACTACAAACACACACACACAAAGGTGAGTCTTAAATATAAAATGGAAAAATCATCTTACCAGTTATTTATTTTTAAACTTTGGCACAATAAAATGGGGATTTTTGAATAAATAGGAGGTACTTTAAAAATTCATGACAAATATGAATCTTGGAAGCATGTATGATGTAATCATTTTATAAAAATATATATTCATATAAAAAGTGTTGCATAACTATCAAATTAAAACTGTGTAATTAGTTTAGTTAAAGTTATTACTCCTCATTTTTTATAAAAATAAGAAGATTAATTAACTATTAATAGGAACTATTTTATATTTTACAGCTTTTCAGATGACAAGTATGAAAAAGAACTGCTAGTATTTCAATTAAGAATGCTCTTCCTCACCCCTATCCAGCACTCAGTTTTAAGCATATAAAGTAAGAAAAATTTATGCAATATGGAATCTAAAAATCCTTTTCTAATTTTTCTTTTATCAAGAGAAAACAATATTTCTATAGGTTTTGGGGATATCTACATATTTGTTACAATAGATATAAATTTATAAGAAATTAACTGTTTATAGTTAAAGAATAAACGATCTAAACTATACATACACTTATATATAACAAAAGTTATTAAATTATTATTAAAATATATAAATAAGGGATTTTAATATTATATATATATATATATATATATATATATATATATATATATGTGTGTGTGTGTGTGTGTGTGTATATATGTATATATATATATATATGTATATATATATATGTATATATATATATATATATGTATATATATATATATATATATATATATATATATGTGTGTGTGTGTGTGTACATATTTGTATATATTTGTATATATATGTATATATATATATGTATATATATATATATGTATGTGTATATATATATATATATATATATATATATATATATATATATGTATATATGTATATCTATATATATATATATGTATGTATCAATGTATATATATATATATATATATGTATGTATGTATGAATGTATATATATATATATATATATATATATATATATATGTATGTATGTATATATATAGAGAGAGAGCGCTTAAAAATAAAATTTTAATATTACTGAAGAATTTAAGGCAAAAATTAACTATTGAAACAGAAAAAAATTAACTACTAGTTAATAGTTTTTAAATATTAGTAGCAAAATTTCAACCAAGTAGTCTACTTATATGAAAAATACAAAAAATGTCTGCCAAATATTGATATTTGTTTTTTTTCAATCAATATAGAAATACACGAAAAGGGATATCTCCCCATTCATAAGATAAAGGTGATGCGGATTGAGCAGTTGAACAGAAACTCATAGGCTCAGGGCGTAAATTCCTGTCTCAACTCGTCCCCCAAATGTTCGATTTGATCGAGTGGCTTTGCTCACTGTCATCCTAGTAAAACCTACCTTCAATTCATGATACTGCTACAATATAAAAACAGCGTGATTGTCTATAATGTACTTATCTCTTATCATAGAAACAAGAACAACAAACAGTACCCTGCGACCGTAACATCAATAAGAGCCTTTAGACCTAATCAATCTTGGCTGTGCCAACTAAAAAAGCTGCCTGCACAGAGATTTTTTAGTTTCTTTTTCTTTTGTTTTGTACAAAAATGGTTCTCTAAGTATACAAGCCCCTTACCCCAGGGAAACGATTCCCTTCCTTCCCCTAAAAGTTGTAATATTGACTCCATCCCCCTTCTCTCTTTGAGGCATCCAACGAAGTGATAGTCTTATGGATATTTCCAAAGGTTTGGCGTTGAAAATGAAAAAAAAAACATTAACCCTTTAGCGGACAGTGGTTTCGCAATGAGACCACATTTAAATATCTTAATTTTTTCTTTACTTTTGTAGACATATGAATGGTTTTTTCAATTTTTTATGTTTTGACAATTTAAACCTTAATATATGACAGCACTACATTTAATTTATTTTTTTTTCTTTTGGAATATATGTAATTAAACTTTCAGTAATTGGAAGTCAGTAATTGGATTTTTCTGACTTATAACTTCAAATAAAAGTATCTACCAAACAACACTTATAAATCGTTAAGTTATTTATTTATTAAACTATTTTTTAAGCTATTTATTTATTATACTATTTGTTAAGCTATTTATTTATTATACTATTTGCTTAACTGTTTATTTATTATACTGTTTGTTAAGCTATTTATTTATTATACTGTTTGTTAAGCTATATATTTATTATGCTGTTTATTATACTATTTATTTATTATACTGTTTGTTAAGCTATATATTTATTATATTATTTAAGTTATTTATATATTATACAATCTATTAAGCTATTTATTTATTATATTATTTGTTAAGCTATTTATTTATTGTACTATTTGTTAAACTTTTTATTTATTGTACTATTTTAAGGACAGTTATTAATTGTTCTTACAATATAATTAAAATTTTAAAAAGCATTATATTCACGCTGTACAAGGGGATGGTTTTATCAGTTTAATTACCTCTCAAACCCTCCTAAAGGTATGCCCCTCTAAGAAATGTTGAGAAATTTTTTTATATATTTTACATTCATAAGGTTCATAGATAACATTTATAAATTAATTTCATTAAATTCCAAAGAATTTATGATCGTGACCTTCAAAGGGTTAAGTTAAAAAAATAATATTAAGTTTGAGTATTTTTTAATTATTAGCAAAAGGAATGTTAATGAATGTTGAATTATGATGTTGTTGAATTTAATAGTAGTGTTATTCATGGAGGATGTGAGATAATAGTAGAGGATGTAAGATAAAAGGTTTATTGCGTTAAGCCGCAATAAACCTTTCACTTGTTCTTTAGTGGATATATACGGTAGCAGACACAGTTCTGAGTATTCAAATGGTAGCTTTTACGTCGATATTAAACCAGTGATAAATGAAAATTGAAGGATAGAAAAAAAAAAGAAAGAGTCCCATTCCTTAGCTTAGAAGACCATTTATTATTCTTTTGTCATTTGCTGACTTTGTCTAAAATTACTCGTTCCTCGATATCCCGCCAAAAGCAAAATGGCTAAAAAAAACAGTATAATTTTCTCCAAAAAAAATGCGGGTGACCTCTCCAAAAAAATAAAAAATCGGCCAAATGATGCCCACTCAACACCACGCATGGCGAAGTCGGTGAAAAAATCCCGCCAGCGGGAACACAAGATTATCGCCTAAACGTAGCGTGAGTAGGAAGAACAGCCTAGGAATTTATAACGCCAAGCAACGGTAAAGCTGGACAAATGGTAGAAGACGGGGAGAGCAAAATGGCAACCCACGAATGGTCAGCACGGTAAAAATTGAAGGTGACTTGGACATGGACAAGCCTCATTCCATAAAATAAGGGGTCAGGAAGTAGGCAATTCCTGGTATCACCTTTCAGATAGAATGTGGCTATACAACAATGAAATATGTAATAATAACGATATTTGCGAATTTCAACCAATATACAATCAAGAAGTGAGATTTTTTTTTCAACATTCCTAGAATAAAGGGGACAAGAATAAAGCTGTACTGACTATAGCGTAAATTCATCCTCAAATCCGTAATATTATTGAAGATTTAAGGATACTGCCATCCTAGTAAAACCTAACGTCAATCCCAGTTCGCGAGGCCTGCCGAACCCAGTTAAGCGGACAAGCCAAGCGTGGGCGATATCGCCAAATTCTAAAACCCAGTTTTCTGGCAAATCTTGCTCTTCTTGAAGACAAAGCTAATAATTTCTAGAAGTAATTTGTACCGTACTTTATTACTTTTTAATCTTTTGATAGTTTTAAAATAATTTCATTAAATAGCAACCGTATTTTATAAATATAACCGTATTTTATAAATATTTTATAAGCATAATTGGTTAAATATAACCAACTAATGCTTATATTTTGCTTAATTTACTCCTATAGCAAAAATTCCGCACTGTTTAGTTCAATAAACAGTACAAAACTGCCTTTAAATACATTAAAAACTCAAATTTAAATTTGTATTCATCTTAACAAAATTTCAAACCTTTTTTGTTCAAAATATGCTTTGAAATTGGGTATAAACTTAATACAAAACGAAGCACAAATTGTAAACATCACTTGGCGACAATTTGGCGATCACTTGTACAAAAATAGAGCCAAAAACATGGCGGCCCCCTGAACTGGGATTCTACCCGTCAATCTCATGATTCTGCCATAGAAAAAGAATGATATGTTTGTCTATACTCGGTGTAAACTCAATAGGCACTTCAAGGTCACTGATTTTTCCCCGATGACCAACTGTAACTATGGTAACGACAGTTGGGGAATGATTTTACTTTTTTTCCCACTGTGTTAAGGGGTGTCATGCATCGTGTGGGCTCTCCGTGCATGATGAAAGTATGTTTATTTAGACAACACTTTGAAGAATACTTAATACTTTACACAAAATTTTATGAGTAATTTCAGTTCATAAATTCATTTAGTTCATTCAGTTCATGTTTCTAAGTTCATAAATTTAAGATATAATCCCATTTCATAAAATTACAATTAAAAAATTGTATGTTATATTCTAATCCGTAAGATTTAAAAAATTCTACTAAAAAAGTATTTTTTTTTTTTATTTTTATTTTTATTTTTTTTTTTTTTATTTTTTTTTTTTTTTGCAAGCACAGTTGCATTATTTACAGAAATAATATTAAGATGATTGAATGTTTCGCTAATTTTAATGAGTAATTAGTTATAATTTCTCACTATTTTTCTTTATATTTGTATGATTCTTTTAATTTAAATATCAAAAGTATTTCTTAATAATTAATTTATTTAAGAGAATGTAGTTCTGAAATTCCTTAAATTTAAGTTGTATGTTAATAAGTATATTATGAAGTTATGTGGACCATAGTAAAGTTTCTTTTCCAAAATTGTACTGTATTAATTATTTTATGATTTTACAAGAATTGAAAGAGGTCTTAATGCAATAACAATATTTTGTATAATTTTATTATGTATTTAAAGATTTATGTTCTGTTGACACATTTTTAGAAAGTGAAAATTTCTTTAGAAGATAGAGATTCCTAATGTTTTAGTAAGAATTCTAAACTAAAATGAATTTTTGTATTTTTACAAAAACATCTGTGATTTATTATAACCATTTTATACATATTGTTAAACTTTTCTTTATGTAAATAGTTAACGCATTTATGCACAACTGAAAATTTTGACTTTGCTTATAATAATAAAGCAAGTCTGAACGCATTGGAATCAAATCCTGAACTGAAGTGCTAAAAATAAGTGTGAATGCATAGGATTCCTGGTCGCTACCATAGTAACCGATGACTGGGGAAACGAGAAATTGTGACCTTGAAGCGCCAATAGATTTTACATGGACTATTATGCTTCTTATTATACAAACAACAAGGAATCCCAAGACTATAACATCAATCCGTGCTTTTAAACCTAATTAATTCCAGTTGAGAAAACTTAGAAGAGAGGGGAGTACAGGACAAAGAATGCTGTTTATCAAATCAAATTTGCTCTTTTCTTTAAAAAATTATACATATGAATTCATGTAGCGCCACATCTCTTACGATTGGCAAATTTAAATTTTATTTGAAACACATTTCTAGTAACCGTTCTTTTGGTTAATAGATATTACCTTTTAACAGACTGTCCTGTTTACCTGGCAAATGTGATAAAAATTAATGATATATACAAAAGTAAGTTCCTTATATGCTTTTAAAGTGTTTTGTAGCTAGCCAGCATCTATGAAGAACAACATTGATATTTAGATCTTTTTAATCCCGAGATATTTATTTTTTAATCTTTTGAAAGCATAATAACCGGGAATCTCATAATACCGGAAAAAGCAAATATTATAACAACGTTTTCGAATTAACTCCTTTAAAATTCACTCTGTCATCTATATTATACAAATTTGTTTGCCCTTTTGCCCAGCAAAACAGGGAATAAATTCATTTCTTAGGGTAATGCATTGCTTTCAAGTACTTTGTAGGGTCATTATAACTAATCTCAAAAAAGAGTGTTTGAGCATCTTTAAGAAGTTTTATAGCTACAAAGAATGTTGAATGCGAGGCCGAGACAAAGGAATCCAATAATTCATGTTCCAGCCAGCAGTGATAATACTTTTCACTCCAGTTTTATTGGATGTGTCTTGTCACGTGAACCTTAATACGATTTCCCCTTTTCGAGAATAGGATGTTGCCACTAGTACTTAGGAATGCTGATGAAGATATAAAGACTAGACTGTACTTTTAAGTCTGGTAGAGTGTGATGAATTTATCTGCATTCATGACGACTTAGGATATAATAAAGAACTACATGATTAATGTTTCAGTTCCATAAATTTAAATACTTGTATCATACTTTTAAGATTGTATCATCTTCAGAATTTAGAATGCATACATCTTGTCGCTCAATCGCTAAAATTTATTCACGGTTTAAGAGTAAAATTTCGTGCTAGATATTTAGTCTTATAATTAATCATTCCAAGATGAGAGAATTAGAACTTAAATATGATCTCGGTAGATTTATATCCGGAATTCTAAATACGATTTTGAATTTAACATATCATGTTTCTGCATGATGCACATATACTTAAAGCTTCTACAATTATACGAACGTAAATGCCCTATCAATTAAACCGTGGATAATTAGTCTAAAATCGATTTGTGCTTTAAAGTAAGATAGCATCTCAAATAATTTTGCATCAGATAACTTCATACTATAATTTACACTAAAATCAGCTTTAACAAAATAAATCTGATTAACCAAAATATGATAAATTTATATTTTTGTTTATTCATTAGTTTAAAACTATTTACGAATAAATTTTAAACACATTTATTAAAAGTACAGAATATTTCAGATTCTTAAATAACCTTTGAAATGTTACTAATAACTTTCATCGTTTGCAAAAATTATCTGTGTTTTATACAGTAAAGTTTTAATCCATATTTAGCATTTCTTTCTAGCCAATTAACAAGGTGATCGAATTTTGGCTGCTAAGCAATATGTACATTACAAAATTTAATAATACCTCTAGATATATACAATGTATCTAAAAATACAGTGTTATACTGTATGTATTGATTTACCTGAGTAGTTACAGAATGTTTGACAGTAAGAGAAGAAACCAATATTCTCATATTGCAACAAATATTTATCATTAACTTTGCTACTGTGAAAATGAGGCAGGAAAATTGCTTAACAGCGAATTTTCGTTGTTAAGCAATATGTAAATTTAAGAATTCAATAATACCTCTAAATATTCAATGTATATAAACATAACATTGTATTGTATGTACTGATTTATCTCAGGTTACAGATGTTTGACAGTATCAGAAAAAGGCCAATATTCTATAAAAATTCATCATTAACTTTTCAACAGTGAAAATATGTCAAGGCCGGCCCTAGGCTGTAGGCAAGAGAGGGGGAAACTTAAGGTGACAATATTTTTACAAAACCACCTGAACTATAGCTCATTAAATAAGCAAATATAACCGACTTGATATATATTTCTATTACTTGTATCTAGAAAATAAAGAATTGATAAAGTGTCATATTTTTTAATTACGGCTTAGGATTCTGGCATTTTTTTATTTGTTCAGTAATATCACTAATTCTAAATATTAATGGTTAATATGCTTATATTTAGAGCCGATGAGATGCTATAGTCACTTTTAAAATTCCTATGCTACAATAAATCAATGCAAAGTGGAATCAGTTTTAGTTAAAATATCTTATATTTTCATATTAATATCTTTTTTTCTTATTAACAACACAGTCATTTTTATAACAAACACACACACACACACACACACACACACACACACACATATATATATGTGTGTGTGTGTGTGTGTGTGTGTGTGTGTGTGTAATGTAAAAATTTAATACTTTAATCCTAAACTAAAATTACTAATTCCTCTATTAAAATACCACGAAATCCGCAATTTCATCATCTTTTTAGCGGCCTTTCGGTGTAAAACTCTTTTGTTTCTTTCGTGTTGGCGAGCTTAACTCGCCAACCTATTTTGATACTTAAGAGCACTTCTAATTTGAAGAGTTAACAAATTCCTTTCTCACACGGGTAGCGTCCCCAAGGTTATATAAGACTGTGCAACCATCCTTTGTTCGATTTTTGCTGCGGACGTTGCCTAATAAAGGTGCTACAAAACTTCTCCTGAAAAATCGTATTCTTTTTCGGTGACTACTACATCCCGTCGACTCTATTGCATCCTCGAAGCATAGTAGGAAGTGCTATGTTATACATACATACATACATACATACATATATATATATATATATATATATATATATATATATATATATATATATATATATATATATATATATATATATATCATATATATGTGTGTGTGTTATATTATGTATTATATATTGCGTTATATGCATATAAATGTGTGTATGCATACATTATGAAGTTTACCTATTTAAAACAATTCATTTTCTTTTGCTAATTAATGTTTTTTTTTTTCATACGGCAGAAATGCCATTGTAGACTTAGTGTATTTAGATTTTTGTATCGACTATCTGAAGCGCTTTTACTACTACACTCAACATTGTTCTGCGCTAAAGCATAGCTCATATTATATTCATTATTTATTTTTCTCTCTGTAAGCGAAACAATCCCAAACCTAGACCTAAACAAAAGCCTTTGTGTTTATCACAACTACCCTGCATGCGAAAAGTCATAAGTACAGAAAAGACTTTAATAAAGTATGTTTCAGATGTTTATATATGCTGAAATACTTGTACCTGTCGAGAAAATGCAATGAATTTAAAACCAACAGGCAAAAGTTACCCATAGGGAATAATTACTTTCATTTAGAAAGAGTTCTGTGTTTTCCGAATCTTTCTTCCACAATTCCGAAAAGACGAGAGAGAAGTAAAACAAAGAAATAACCCTAAATCCTGTTATATGATTTGCTTTGTACGCACCACCACACGAAAAATCCAATCAAATTTCGCACATTCATTGTCAGCTCGCCGGAATGAACAGAAAAATTATGTGCACGTTTTCAGCTGGAGGCCTCATCCCGCCAGATTCCCACTGTGAGAACACGTGGCCCTTTTATAATTCATCGGTTTTTCCTCGTTAGGAACCCATGACTTATGGCTCTGGGTTCTGGTCGTAGTGTGCTGAAAGATTTATCATCCTGTGAAAGTTTTACACAGTGTCATTCAAAGGAATTCTGGGAGAACTCGAAAAAACCTTGTTGAAACATTTATGTTTTGTCATGGATGTTAGATGGAAATTACGATGTGAGAAAAAGAAGGTTCATAATGGTATTCATTCCTCAAGGGTATATCGAATGCTATAGAAAAGATTCATAGCCGGATTATTTTAATTTTGACTCGCAATAAAGAATTTTGACATCATATGATAGATATTCTATCGATTTGTGTTTCCCTTACAACGGTGATCTATTCTCTAGATAAGTCTCAGATCTCATGGAGAAATTTAAGAACATATCGCATTAACAATGGCATTTAAGAATAGTAAAAAAATTCATAGCCGGATTATTTTAATTATGACTCGCAATAAAGAATTTTGACATCATATGATAGGTATTAGTATATATGTATGATAGTATGATAGGTATTATAGGTATAGGTATCGAGTTATTTTTCCCTTACAGCGATGATCTATTCTCCAGATAAGTCTCAGATCTCATGGAGAAATTTAAGAACATATCGCATTAACAATGGCATTTAAAAATAATAAAAAGAATTATAGCCGGATTATTTTAATTTTGACTCGCAATAAAGAATTTTGACATCACATGATAGGTATTCTTCGAGTTATGTTTCCCTTACAGCGATGATCTATTCTCCAGATAAGTCTCAGATCTCATGGAGAAATTTAAGAACATATCGCCTTAACAATGGCATTCGAGAATCCATATCTATTTTTAAAGATATAATACAAGTGTCTAAGATATTTTAAAGTACATGATTTATAAATATATTTGTAAACTAAACATCATAAGGTTCATATTGGTATTCATTCCTCAAGAGTATATCGAATGCTATAGAAACGATTCATAGCCAGAATTTTTTAATTTTGACTCGCAATAAAGAATTTTGAAATCATATGATAGATATTCTATCAATTTATGTTTCCCTTACAGCGATGATCTATTCTCTAGATAAGTCTCAGATCTCATGGAGAAATTTAAGAACATATCGCATTAACAATGGCATTCGAGAATTCATATCTATTTATATAGATATAATACAAGTGTCTACGCTATTTTTGAAATATATGATTTATAAATATATTTGTAAACTAAGCTTTACAAGGTTCATAATAGTATATATCGAATGCTATAAAAAATTCATAGCCAGATTATTTTAATTTTGACTCACTGTAAAGAATTTTGACATCATATGATAGATATTCTATTGAGTTATGTTTCCCTTACAGCGATGATCTATTCTCCAGACAAGTCTCAGATCCCATGCAGAAATTTAAGAACATATCGTATTAACAATGGCATTCGAAAATCCATATCTATTTATAAAGATATAATACAAGTGTCTAAGATACTTTTAAAGTACATGATTTATAAATATATTTGTAAGCTAAACTGCAAATTTTTAAAAGGCTTTCAAACATGCACAGACTATATTTCATATCTATATTAAACTATTTAATATACTGATTTTGATTATTCTAACGATAAGATTAAAAATTTAAATATATCTGTAAGAGTTCATTAGTTAAATTTCTGCCAAGGAGAGTGTTTACGGAGACAGCTTTATAAAGTTAAATCAATTCTAGTTAAAATATTTTATATTTTCATATTTATACCATATTTATACTTTTCTCCCTAATGATACAGTCCCTATTGTAATAAACACACACACACACGTATATATATTTATATTTATGTATACATATATATATATATGTATGTTATGAAATGTATTTTCTAAAAATTAATTATTAATATGCTTATATTTAGTGCCTGTAAGATGTTATAGTCGCTGTTAAAATTCCTACGCTGCAATAAATAACTGCAAAGTGAAATCAGTTCTAGTTAATATATCTTACATTTTCATATTCATATTTTTTTTACTAATAGCACAATCCCTTTTATAATAAGCACACACACACATAGATATATATATATATATTATATATATATATATATATATGCGTGTGTGTGTTGTATTATATACTATTTTATATATATATATATATATATATATTTATATATATATATATATATATATATATATATATGTGTGTGTGTGTGTGTGTGTGTGTGTGTGTGTGTACATACATTATGAAATTAATCTATTTTTAAAATTCCATTTTCCTTCTGCTATTTCACGTTTCTTTCAGGTGACATATATGCATTTATATTTAGAGCCTTCGAGATGCTATAATGAATACTACTATTCAGATGCAGTAATATTATTATATATACTATATATATGTATATATATATATATATATATATATATATATATATATATATATATATTATATCCTATATAACACTGGTATTTCACCACAAATCATAAATCAAAAGAACAGATAGTTTTTCTTTCCCTTTAAAAAAATATTTATTGTAATTTTGTTAGGTTGGTCATATCACCTTTTTCATAGTCACTTTTCCCCACACTTCTAATTTTGATTTATTTTCTAAATTATTCCTCATTCATTAATACTTCCTTACCTAAATCTCAAATAGTTAGTAGATTTAGTAGATTAGTTAGTAGATTTTAATATTAATAGACTTGAACTACAGGTCTACTACACTCAATTTAGAAGACTGACCATTACGCCAACAGACCACATCGTTAAGTTCATTAACGATGAGACGAGACCCTCTTTAAACAGGTGAGTCATCTCTAAAGAGTATATTTTTCCGATAGCATATGTGAACTTCAAACTTTGAACAACAATAACAAAAAAAAAATCCTCCACCTCTTTATCGACGTAGAAGAATTTTACTTTTTTTTTTTAATAGAGGAAAAAAAAACAGCAAGTTTTTCTTTCCTTTTTTTAAAAAAAATATTTATTGTAATTTTGTTAGGTTGGTCATATCACCTTTTTCATAGTCACTTTTCCCCACACTTCTAATTTTGATTTATTTTCTAAATTATTCCTCATTCATTAATACTTCCTTACCTAAATCTCAAATAGTTAGTATAAGACTTGAACTACAGGTCTACTACACTCAATTTAGAAGACTGACCATTACGCCAACAGACCACATCGTTAAGTTCATTAACGATGAGACGAGACCCTCTTTAAACAGGTGAGTCATCTCTAAAGAGTATATTTTTCCGATAGCATATGTGAACTTCAAACTTTGAACAACAATAACAAAAAAAAAATCCTCCACCTCTTTATCGACGTAGAAGAATTTTACTTTTTTTTTTTAATAGAGGAAAAAAAAACTCAAACTTCTGCCAAGCTCCCCCCCAGCACACATACACACAGAATCCGTTTCTTCTCGAGCTCCAGAAGAAAAAACAACCTGCGACTTTCTAGCACAGAAGCTACCCTCCTCCCCCTCGGGGAAGACCTTCACCTTAATGACAGACGACCCTCCCCCTTTTTTCTCTTCGTTTGGGGGGACGAGGACACTGCAGATAGAAGGGGGAAAAATCCCTCGGACTTGCATCCTGTTTCCTCCTCCTGCAAGACACACACAGGAAATCCAGAAGGGAGATTATCATGTGTTATTTGAGATCTTTTCTTTATGAACTCCCCGCGTTCGAGCCTTAATGAGCGACGTTTAGATGAGAGGGGGGTTGGGCAGGAATTTACTGGAGGGGGGGAGGGCAAGAATTGAGAAGAAGAGAAAAAAATGGGAAAAAAAGGTGGAAAAGGGGGGGGAGGAGAGACATTATTAAGTGAAAACTTGTTAATGGTGGGTCGAGTGAAAAATGAGGAAAAGAGTGTCTTGGTGGTGAGTGACAGTACTGATAGCAGATTTGATTTGTTCCTCGGATGGAGAGTCGATCCTAGTTTAGATTTTCGACTCATATGACCCGATGCATTGTGGTGACATATATTATTTTCTTCTTTTCGTTGGTTTTCTTTTCATTTGTGAAAAGAAAATTTTTTCCCGAAAAGGAAAAAAGAAAAATAACACTGAACTCGTATTTATCAAAATCTAAGACGCAAAGAAGAAATGCTGTGAGACTGGTATCGTGTGTTCATCTTTCTGAACATAGTTATAAGTTAAGAGGCCAAAAAAAAAGGTCTATATATAAAGTTAAAGAAAATGAGTCGTGTTTTTAAATTTGATGCTTGGGGTAATTAAGCAAAACTTCTTTATTACCGTAATTAAACTGAAATAAGAAATCGCATAAATGAAAGATTTTTTTATTGTTATTAATATATTTATTATTATTTTCTTCCATTGATTGAAAAGGGATTGGAGTTTACTTCCTTGATTTTTTTTTACCTATATTGTACAGCTTTAATGAACTGGGATTGTGTCCGATTTAACAAGACGGATTGGAAAATCGAACCCTGATTTCGATTGAACAATCAAACAGGAATTGGGACCCAGCACAGATCGTAAATCCTGTGTATACATAGTGCTCCTGTACTAAAATAAATTTTATATTTGTAATCTAGAATACAATTGATCAGCCTAACAGGCTCCGCAGGTTGCATTAAAAGTGCATATATATATATATATATATATATATATATATATATATATATATATATATATATATATATATATATATATATATATATATACATATATATGTGTGTGTGTAAGGAAAATTCTCAGGGGCATTCAAAATTTAAGTCAAGGGCTACAAATTCCCGCTTTCTTTAACCCCTGACCTAAATTGACCACTTTGGCTGCAGTTTACGCCCTCACAGAAGGGACCTGACCAATTATAATCTTACATGGTCCTAGCGGACAATTTAGGAAATTTCCAAATAAAAAGGAGATACACGCTGGCGGAGTCAGATTTTTCTAGAGATATTTGCCTACAGATATTGACCCAGGTGTTAAGGGTCTTGTACATAGAACTTCATGCTAGCTTACCCTTCAGTTGGTCCTGTCCCTATGATGAAAAGGAAAGCCGTCCGCCAACATACCTTAATAAAGGTCTTTAGCTAAAACGGTATCATTTTTATGGACATGACTTCAACCACCCCTCGAGAAATCCGTCTCATTACACACACTCACACACACACACACACACACACACACACACATATATATATACATATATATACATATATATATATATATATATATATATATATATATATATATATATATATATATATATATATAATGTGCCTAACTTTAAATATAAAAACAATTCACTTTTATTTCTAATGCTAGTCAGCACTAGATTGCATACTACTGATTTGGATTACACAAGATTCCGAAGATGCAGTACTTCTTTTAATACCATGCCCCAATTTCTTGTGGAGCAAAAACAACTAATTTTTACCCCCTCCTCCTTCTTGTAATTTGATTTAACAAAATTGTATATAAGGGTCACAGATCACATGTACTGTGAATACAGTTAATAGTACCAAATTGACTAGAGTTTAGGAGGAAAGGGACTAACGCTTTGATATATAACGTGTGATCAAAGTTAGATACATAAAACCCCTGTAAGAACAGTATATAAAATTCCTGTATTTAGTGCAATAATCTGCTTTACTTTATTAATCTTAATGTTTTTTGTTTTGCCTATTCTGAAACCCCAGATGGAATCATGAATTGCTCTCTATGTGTATGTGTATATATATATTATATATATATATAGTATATATATAATATATATATATATATATATATATATATATATATATATATATAATATATATATATATAATATTATATAAATATATATATATATATATATATATATATAATATTATATATATACATATATACGACACGGTCCGAGTGATTAAGGCATGGAAGACACATTTTATTTCGCATATAAAAACTTCTTTATTGTAATTTTTCTGTCCACGGCTATATCATTTAGATATCCTTTGTTCACATTTTGGTACGACAAGAGTGTAGGATGTTACCAGCCTGATTTTCCGCTCAGAAGTATCTTACTTGGCTTTGCATACCTAAACAAATTTTTCTTTTCTACTTCTCACGTCAGCTTCTTTACTCTGTATAGTTCCGCTCGAGGGTGTATCGTTCTCCTATTACTGTTATAGTTACAGAGTTCCAACTATTTTTAATTATAATTCCTTTAATTCCTAACAATCCTTTATATGCGGAACAACCCTATTGTGAACGTACCTTGCATATTTAATCCATAACAGAAGAGCCTTACCCATTCCCATAACATGATAAGCTCTGACGTTTTCTTTCTTGGTCACCGATTTCAACACTTGACCAAAGTTTGGCAGCTAAAATGCTATTTAATGTCATCGGGGTGATCGAATTTGCTTTGGCGAAAGTAGCCTTTGAAAGATTAGATTTTTTAAGATTTTCAATCAATTCATTTTTTGCAGCAAATGATCAATTCTTTGTTTTCGAAGCCATCATTAAAAAATGAACGTTTTTATTCTTGACGTATGATCCACATGCAACAAAATTTTACTCTACTTGTTTCTTCTCAATTTCAACTTGAGCAGGGAGAGATCACTTCAACCAATAAACAGACAGATGATGTCCACCTCTTTTCAGGGGGCAAGAGGACTGAGAGAGGTGGTGTGTCTACACAAACAAGAATGTGGGGAAAGGGAGGACATGAAACTGGCCATATAACTGGTAACAAGAAAAAGAAAATGACTGCATAAGAGGTGAGCTTTACCACATGTTCCCTATTAAATTAAACGGGACTTTAGAAAACTGACCATATACGGGGGGTAACCTTTTAAGCGGGTGACCATACAGCCGATACTGACTGTGGTGTGTATATATATATATATAAATATATATATATATATATATATATATATATATATATATATATATATATATATATATATATATATATATATATATACCTGTAAAACTAAATGATAATAAATTAATAATTTATACATAAAGTTTCAACTCAGTCATAAATGTAATGATATAAAAAATTATGAATATATTCTTTAATGATGTACATAAATTGCAGTATCAATAGTTTTATAAAGAGTTTTTCACAAATAGTGGCATAACATTATTTGTTCCCATCGCAGAAAAATTCCAAAGTCGTTAGGATGTAAAAGATACACAAGAAAACCAAACAGAATGTGACTGAAAAAAATGCATTACTGATAATATAAGAGTAAATATTTAATCGCAGTGTTTCAAATTATTTTAAATATTCAGGACAAGTGAACAAAAATTAAGAATATCTGATAGGAATACTTATTTTTACTAAGTTAAAGAGAACAATATGCTCAGGCATAGTAACATTATATCTCAGGAAATTTTTAAATATAAGGTCTTTATTATCTTGTCATCATCTAAAGCGATCTCTTTTACTATTACCTATTATTTTTAAATAATAGACACGATGTAAATTAACGCAGCATGAAAAAACAAATTCTGATCTAACGAAATTTTGACAGGATAGTTTTTTTTCTTTGAGATAGTGTCATGAACAAGGCTAATTAAAACTGTGAAAATTTTTAGTTTTCATCATACATGTTCTAGCAGTATGTAAGTTTATTTTTATATTGTAAACTAGCATAAGAAATTGGTTTTTAAGTCTTCCTACAATATGCTAAAGGAAGGTATATAAGATAATCAAAGATGAGGACGGTAAGTGAATGTTCCTACAGTGGAATAAATGCTATTTAATGTATTTCAAAACTAATAAATTTTTGATTTTTTTATACCTATTATGCAACTATTTCTGCAAATTTTGGTGGTATTGTTTTTGTATTTCATTCAAATTTAAGTATAGTTACAGATAATTAAATTATATTTGTCATATTCGAAATTAATTAAAGGGGGCTTAGCGATAGCCGAATGGTTAGAGCGCTGATCTTCGGTACCGTAATTCGAGGGTTCGAATTCCGCTCTGGATTGGGTGTTCGTTGTCGTGTAGTCCTCGTTTTTATTTGAGTATTAACCTGTGATCAAATGTATAGTGGGATTTTATTTTGATTGCGTTGTGTAAAAGTATTTTAGTACTATATTTAACCACAGGTTCTGAGAAACTACAGCCATAAGAAATGAAATTAAACTAAAAGCTAAATTAACAGCATACGAAACTAGCTTAATATAAAAAAAATAAATTTATTATAATATATATACATCTATGTACATTACAAAACTGATGCTAATTTTCATAAAATAAGTTTTATCAACATCTTCTAAATTAGTTCTGACAATAAAATTTTTTAATACTTAAGTAATTATGTAAATATAAGAGAGAGAACCTAATCTCAATTTCAAAATGTATGTAAAAGGGGATACCTTTGGGGAGTTAAAATGGTGTGCCCGGAACACAGCTGGTTGATGGGTACCTATGGATCTTTCGTCGGTCTGGTCAGGGGCTTCCTCCTGAGTTTTTGGGGTGCGGCCGTGCTATTTGATGCAGGAATACTTCCTGTCGGACTTGGCTGGACTCTCGAACTAGTTCCGTCAGACTCCTCTCTTCGTCTGGACTATCGAACACCTTCACCTTTTCTTTTTTTCGATCTTTCTTATTTTATTAATTTCATCCTTGTCCCCTCTTCCTTCTTATCCTCCAATCGGGATAGTTGTAAGAATCCAATTGGTCTGCTTAAACCCCACCTTGAGACCGCCAACGTGGAAAACGTTATCTCTTCTAATTGGGCACTTTCCTTTAGAGACTCATAAATACTTCACAAATGTACATTCTTATTTAATGTCAAGTACGGAGACGGGATTCTAATCTCGGACTGGGATCAGAACAACGTTCGAGACCACCGTACAAGACAACAATATCCGTTGACTATAAATATATGGTCATCTGTCTTTTACAAAGATGTGATGAGGTCAGATTTAGATCCCGAGCATTTTACTTTTTGTTTGAATGAATAAATTATATAACTGATCTAAATCGCCTCATCACATTCGTAGCAGAATGGAATCGGATCTAAGCAGTAGATCCCGATCTTGTTAGCTCTCGATTTTCAAAAAAGTAGACCGTAACTGTCCAAACCAAAACCAACTAAACTAATTTAAGGGGACATCGAAAATTTAAAAGTTTATTATGGCATCATTCTTTTTATTCAGCATTAGATAGAAAATTCTGTTACTTAAAATAATTTTTTGCAAGTTCTTTAATACTGCTCTAATTTCATTTAAAAAAAAAAAAAAAAAAAAAAAAAAACGATTTCTGAATCTTGCGGGTAAAATGAAATTCTTTTTACCCGCAAGATAGGATTTGTAATATGTATATTAGAAACTAAATTTTTATATAAGGAGAAATATTTTTTATGTTATGTATATCATATAGTTTTATAGATATTCCCATCTAAAAATTTAAAAAATATCAAAACCGTAAAAAAAATTTTAAATCCTAAAAGTTAACATTTACAAGGCTGTAAAAATAAAAAATATATCTTGTATTAATATACGTGAAATTCAGAGAATTAAAAATGTATGTAGCTCTTATCTTTATATGTAAAATTCTTTTGTCTGTGTGTTTGTAATAGAACTCCTTATAAACGGCTTTACTAATTTGATGAAATTTGGTGTATGTAACTAAGTTGATTTGAGAATAGTTTCGATTCACAATTTTATCCGATAGAAATTTTTTTTCTTTATTAAAAATACATAATTGCGCGCTTATTGAGATTGCTGGAAGTCCCTTGTATTGGGATATTCAAGGCAACAGACATCCTTCGAAATACCCCGGTGAACGAACGTCGCAAACGCAGACTGCAGAATCTAGGAGACGGCAGAACAGTATCGTCAAAAGAAAATTTGGAATATAGACTGAAAACTCATTCAAACACATTCAATAACAGCCATCTATTACCATTAAACTTACTAGTTTCTAAAATGTAAGCTAAATTTATTTGTAGTAATATTAAATAACAGAAAGACTAACATTTAAGATTTAAAAATGCGATTTACCTTATAGTTTCATACTCAATATCAATATTGTTGTTATCATTGTTGTTCCCTTTGCTGAAAGTTCCTTATATTGGGCTACTCAAGGGAACAGACATCCC
Source organism: Pardosa pseudoannulata (assembly GCA_032207245.1). Classification (NCBI taxonomy): domain Eukaryota; kingdom Metazoa; phylum Arthropoda; class Arachnida; order Araneae; family Lycosidae; genus Pardosa; species Pardosa pseudoannulata. Next base: position 133,973,607 of record CM063498.1, on the reverse strand, counting down.
TCGAAGTATCCCAGTGAACGAATGTCGCAAACACAGACTCCAGAATGTAGGCGACGACAGAAGAGTATTGCCAAAAGAGAATTTGGAATAAAGTCTAAAAATTCATTCAATAACAGCCATCTATTACCACTCAACTTACTAGTTACTAAACTGTAAGCGAAATCTATTTGTAGAAATATTAAATAACTGAAAGGTTAACATTTAAGACTTACAAATGCTATTTACCTTATAGTTTCACACTCAATTATTGTTATCATTATTGTTCCCATTGCTTGAAGTCCCTTGTATTAGGCTATTCAAGGCAACAGACATCCTTCGAAGTACCCAGGTGAACGAACGTCGCAAACGCAGATCGCAGAAACTAGGCGACGGTAGAACAGTATCGTCAAAAGAAAATTTGGTATAAAGACTGAAATCTCATTCAAACGCATTCAATAACAGCTATCTATTAGCATTGAACTTACTAGTTACTAAAATGTATACGAAATCTGTTTGTAGAAATATTAAATAACTGAAAGACTAACATTTAATTGTTACAAGTGCTATTCACCTTATAGTTTCACACTCAATATCATTTTTACCTTATAGTTTCATACTCAATATCATTATTATTGTTGTCATTATTGTTCCCGTTGCTGGAAGTCCCTTGCATTAGGCTATTCAAGGAAACAGACATCCTTCGAAGTACCCTGGTAAACGAACATCGCAAACGCAGATAGCAGAATCTAGGTGACGGCAGAACAGTATCGTCAAACGAAAATTTTAAATTAAGACTGAAAACTCATTCAAACATATTCAATAACAGTCATCTATTACCATTAAACCTAGTAGTTACTAAAATGTAAGCGAAATCTGTTTGTAGAAAAAATAAATAACTAAAAATTTAACATTTAAGACTTACAAATGCTATTTACCTTATGGTTTCACACTCAATATCATTATTATTGTTATCATTATTGTTCCCGTTGCTGGAAGTCCCTTGTATTTGGGCTATTCAAGGAAACAGATTTCCTTCAAAGTACCCCAGTGAACGAATGTCGCAGACGCAGATCGCAAGATCTAGGTGACGACAGAACAGTATTGCCAAAAGAGAATTTGGAATAAAGCCTGAAAGCTCATGCAAACACATCCATTAAGAGCTATTTATTACCATTAAATTTACTAGTTACTAAAATGTATGCGAAATCTATTTGTAGAAATATTAAATAACTGAAAAATTAACATTTAAGACTTACAAATACTATTTACCTTATACACTCAATATCATTATTATTGTTATCACACTCAATATCATTATTATTGTTATCATTATTTTTCCCGTTGCTGGAATTCAAGGAAACAGAAATCCTTCGAAGTATCCCGAAACGAACAAATTTCGCAAACGCAGACCCCAGAATGTAGGCGACGATAGAACAGTATCATCAAAAGAAAATTTGGAATAAAGACTGAAAACTCACTCAAACAAATTCAGTAACAGCCATGTATTGCCATTAAACTTAATAGTTACTAAAATGTACACGAAATCTATTTGTAGAAATATTAAATAACTGAAAGACTAACATTTAAGACTTACAAATGCTATTTACCTTATAGTTTCACACTCAATATCATTATTATTGTTATCATTATTGTTCCCTTTTCTGAAAGTCCCTTGCATTGGGCTATTCAAGGGAATAGACTTCCTTCGAAGTATCCCAGTGAACAAATTTTGCAAACGCAGATCGCAGAATGTAGGCGACGATAGAATAGTATTGTCAAAAGAAAATTTGGAATAAAGACTAAAAACTCATTTAAACAAATTAAGTAACAGCCATGTATTGCCATTAAACTTAATAGTTACTAAAATGTACACGAAATCTATTTGTAGAAATATTAAATAACTGAAAGACTAACATTTAAGACTTACAAATGCTATTTACCTTATAGTTTCACACTCAATATCATTATTATTGTTATCATTATTGTTCCCGTTGCTGGAAGTCCCTTGTATTTGGGCTATTCAAGGAAACAAATTTCCTTCAAAGTACCCCAGTGAACGAATGTCGCAGACGCAGATCGCAGAATGTAGGCGACGATAGAACAATATTGCCAAAAGAAAATTTGGAATAAAGACTGAAACTCATGCAAACAAATCCATTAAGAGCTATTTATTACCATTAAATTTACTAGTTACTAAAATGTATGCGAAATCTATTTGTAGAAATATTAAATAACTGAAAGACTAACATTTAAGACTTACAAATGCTATTTACCTTATAGTTTCACACTCAATATCATTATTATTGTTATCATTATTGTTCCCTTTTCTGAAAGTCCCTTGCATTGGGCTATTCAAGGGAATAGACTTCCTTCGAAGTATCCCAGTGAACAAATTTTGCAAACGCAGATCGCAGAATGTAGGCGACGATAGAATAGTATCATCAAAAGAAAATTTGGAATAAAGACTGAAAACTCACTCAAACAAATTCAGTAACAGCCATGTATTGCCATTAAACTTAATAGTTACTAAAATGTACTCGAAATCTATATGTAGAAATATTAAATAACTGAAAGACTAACATTTAAAACTTACAAATGCTATTTACCTTATAGTTTCACACTCAATATCATTATTATTGTTATCATTATTGTTCCCTTTTCTGAAAGTCCCTTGCATTGGACTATTCAAGGGAACAGACTTCCTTCGAAGTATCCCAGTGAACAAATTTTGCAAACGCAGACCGCAGAATGTAGGCGACGATAGAACAGTATCGTCAAAAGAAAATTTGGAATAAAGACTGAAAACTCATTCAAACAAATTCAGTAACAGCCATCTATTACCATTAAACTTACTAGTTACTAAATGTACGCGAAATCTATTTGTAAAAACATTAAATGACTGAAAGACAAATATTTAAGACTTACAAATGCCTTATAGTTTCACATTTAATATCATTCATTTTTTGTATGCTTTTATTTTACTTCATTTTGTTTTTTAATCCATATTGTACATGGTGTATAAAAATCATTAACAAAAAGTATAATTATTATTCAAACAGTCTCAAATATTTTGTCCACCTTCTGTGTACACATCTACACACACATTTATATATTGTGTTGCCCAAATAAAGTAAATCATTCAATACTCTATGTACGTAAAGCAAATGTTTTAATCCGGGATGAATGTTAAGGCAAAATTTCTGATGATAGAAATCTAATGACATAACTTTTCCAGAGAATTAGAAAAGCGCATTAAAAGTGAAATAAGGTTTAAGATAATCTGACGTCATAACGTGAAAAGATTTTAAAATTTCAAAAGCCTATTATGACTATGTCAAGATTTACATGGAAATTACATTAAAGCTGATAGGATTCCTACATTAGGTCAGTGAATAGATATGAATTATCTAACATCTCGACAGTCGAAAGTGAAATTTGTTAAGATTTGAGGTACATGCTTGGAAATTTATTTGAAAAGAAAAAAAATTACTTTCTGTTGAGATATAATCCTTCTGCATTAAAGTCTAACGGTATATTTCATAATTCTAATTATGCATAAATTTTCGTAATAACGCTATCATGATCATATAGGAAATCTAAATTGCTTAAATTTAAGTCTTTCAACATTTCTCAAACTAATTATTAAAAGATGTGATTAAATATCAACTTATAAATAAGGAACATGGATGATATTTATATATATATATATATATATATATATATATATATATATATATATATATATATATATATATATATATATATATATATATATATATATATATATATATACATATATATATATATATATATGTATATATATATGTATATATATATATATATATATATATATATATATATATATATATATATATATATATATATATATATATATATATATATATATATATATATATATATATATATATATATATATATATATGTATATATATATATATATATACACATATATATATATATATATATATATATATATATATGTATATATATATATATATATATATATATATATATATATATATATATATATATGTATATATATATATATATGAATATATATATATATGTATATATATATATATATATATATATATATATATATATATATATATATATATATAATTCTTCTGTCCGTGTGTTCGTAACAGAACTCCTCCTAAACGGCTAGACTGATTTTGAGGAAAATTTGTGTATGTAATTAAGTTTATTCGAGAATAGTTTAGATTCACAATTTCATCCGATAGAAAATGTTTTTATATTAAAAATCCAGAATTGCGTGCTTATTGAGATTATTATAATACGGCTTAAAACCCTTCACTGAAAACGTAACTGTGGGCAACGGGCTTCAGTAGGAGAAGTCCCAGGATCGCGTTCCCATAGAGCCGATGAGGAAATTTTAATTTAATCTAATTTTCTTTGTGGTGACTGTACGAGTAGTGGAATCAAGTACTTTAAAAAAAAATTCTTTACTTTTACCCCACAACAGTCCAATTTTTAATTTATTTAAAAAAATTTTACAATTTTTGGATTTATAGCATTAAAACAGGACAACGTTTGTATGGCTGTCTAGCGCCAAATATTCCCCTAGCGGTGACTTTTGGAACTAATTTGTTTTTTCACGGAATCCTTCGTCCCCCGTTTTGTTTAATCTTCCTACAAAATGTGGCATCATTCTCGCAAATAGATCGCGCTACAGGGCACTGTGAGCACTGTCAGTTTAATAATGGCCACCAGATATATATTATATATATATATATATATATATATATATATATATATATATATATATATATATATATATATATATATATATATATATGTATGTATATATATACATATATATTTATATACATATATATATATACATATATATACATATATATATATATATATATATATATATATATATATATATATATATATATATATATATATATATATATATATACATATAATGAGAATACAGACCAATTATAATAATAAAAAATTAACAATTAACAATTAATAATAGCTAAAGTAAGTAGCATGTAGGGTGCCATATGTTTTTCCATATCATACTAATGTCTAGGAATAATTCTAGTAAATGCGGGGTTGGTGATCTTAGGCATATTACCAATATTATATCAATATCGTAAAGGTGGCTTAATACACAACATGCTAAAATAAATATGCATAAACCATGCTCTTGAATCGACACTTGACAATACACTTTGAACTTATAAATATTGTCAGGATCTTCCTTTCGAAAACTGCGATTTTGAATTCTCCATTCTTAATTAGAGACCAAGTTTCTGAACCATACATTAGGACTGACCGAAAGCGTGTTTTATAGACAAGTAACTTTGTTTCCCGAAGAGAAAACAAGATTTCAAAAAAGAACATAGTCCAGCATGTATTATTTATCCGGCATTATAATTACTAAGTATTGTTTTGCTTCAGATCTTATTAATCATAAAAATTCTTCATTATTTTTGACTCGTATTTTCATAGAGAACAATCATGAATCATTTTTAACTGTCAAATGTATTAAAAGCAATTACTCGCAGTTCCTGGGTTTCATTGCATTTATTCCTAGACAATGAAAAATTGGATAAATATTAAGATAATAATAGGTACAACTGAAAGGAGAATACTTTTGAAATTCTTAATATTATTCTTTTCAAATTTCGAGCGAACTTTGAAGGATTTTTAATTAATGTCGTTCTATTTATAGCAATTTATCTTCCTTCCGTTTAATTTTTCTTTCGATATTTTTTCTCATTTCTGAGCATGCATGACCTTTTAATTTGAACAAAAGTGAATCGAACTTATTATTAAAACATGGCTTTTGTGAAAAGACTGTTTGAAGTTTAATTAATTTTAATTGTTGTATAATTGAATACAATTTAAAGGACAAAGACATTCCCGCATATTTTACAACTAGTTAGTATTAAATTCCATTTAATTTTTTTTGTATCCTTAATTATTACTTCTCAGTTTCAAGGCCTTTGATGACTCGCAACAAACCTCCCACTCTACCAAGTGTAAGATGTTTGTGATACCACTTTGTTGATTCTCTCCAAGTTTGATTATCGTAAGGAAGGGAATATTAGCTTTTGACTCCTTACCTCTATCTGACCTCTTACCCCATAATTGGCCGCTGATTGTAACGCTTGTAAAAGATTCGTGATTCTAAGCTGGAGAATCCCTGATTGTTTATCATTCTCAGGAGGAGAGAATTTTTGCGCTTGATTCCACAACTCTCTTCCACCTAGAGGACACCAAGACCCACGGATCTATCCTGCATGTGTTCTTGGTTTAGAGTGAGATGTTTAGGGCGCTACCGGTATTTGAACCCGGTACCTCGAGATTAGAGTCCCGCACGCTAAACATCAGTCCATCTCTGTCCACTTTAAAATATGCAATATTGCACACTGACTATCGCAGCCCGATACACTGAGGCCAAGAGGATTCATCAATGCAGTGTTTTTACATGGTGGGGCGTATATGGCCCCTGTTTCAGGTGACACAATGAAGAAGCAGGTGTTTCTTGATTAAAAAATTTATTTACACCTTGCAGCTATATACACATTTCTATTTAATTACAGTTCACAACTATGTGGTACAATAGACGTAGGCCTGAATAGAGACGTACCAATTTAATACTGCCGAAAGGTTTGAGAACCGACGGAAGGAAACAATTCGGGGTAGCTTTGCATTAATATTTCTCAGTAGGAAATTATGAAGACAGCACACTCAATTAGACGAGGGTGTTTGAAGTTGCAAATTAATATCTTCGAAGAAGATAAAAATAAAGTTAGGATTCCTAGGATGAATCTAACTGTGATCGATTCTGAAGAGGAATCGGATTAAAAAGAAAACCCAATGCACAGGTTATAGCTAACAATCTCGAAAAGAGATTTGTCCCAAGTTGAGATTTTCACTAAGAAAACTCTCCGATGGAGAGACTGGTCAAGACGACCTCCTAATTAGCTGGCTGCTAGCTAACTAACTCTAACTTGTTAAAAAAAAACCTCATCTCGTTCTTTATAGGGGAGGGGCCTCCGAGAGAGGGGGACTCACCCACAATTTCTTCATTGGATCATCTGTCGATGATCTCACCTTCAACTAACTTGATTGGTCTGGGCTAGACAATCACCGGCTGTAAACACGGGAGTCTTCGGAATTTCGTGTCGACAAAAGATCTGACGTCGTGACCCTTTGAAGACGCACGTCACCGGCGATCATCCTTCTTGGTTGTCTGCCTGGGGTGCCGGCTGTCCTCTATTTGTAGGACACAAAAGTCTAGCCATCGTGGTGCTGGGGAAACAACTAATTTGTCTCCACATAAACGAAGTCCATTTCTCAAACTCTTTCGAAAAACAAAGTTTTCTGAGGGAGGCAGGCCGTTAAGGTATTCCGTTATAATAAGCAACCAGTAGGCATGTGTCATTCAAGCCTGCCTGAATATCAGAGTAGGTGAATTTTATTTTAAGACAAACACAAAAAGTGAGCAGACCAGCAAAGACGCCAAGTGTTGTTTACGGATGAGAATTGATTTAGTTTAACTACCGATTTAGTATAGTTTTGAGTATATACATTAAAGCAGTTACACACTATCATGAGTGAAATATCAATAAATGTGTAGTTCTAATAGGGAACCGTGTTCTAGTTTGAGGAAGTATATCTCTTCGCTTTCTGTGCTGACTTCACAATCTTGAAAGAAAATTCAATCATTAATGGCCATTATTGTACAGAAATTTTCCTTTCTCATATGTGTCTTTTTGGACCTGTTGTATAGTGAGCTGCTAATTTTCACAGCCGACGTTGATATACCCTATTGTATACCACATTGCACAATGTATGTTGCAGAAGTACTGGAGAGAGAAGATATTCAAGAAACATATTATCCCGCAAATTACCTGCACCTAAATCTAATAGAATCTGTGTGGGACATTTTTGGAAGACACATGGCTACTATACACGAGTTTCTATAGTTGATTCCGAATATGTGGTTGTACCTTCAAGAAAAATGGGTCATTATTACTTAAAAGCTGATTACTCTATAGTACTCGAGTAGAGAGAATGTGCGCATAACGTCGGGTGCAGAAAAAATTGCAGCTCAACTTCCTCGTTGGCAAAACATTTGAATTTCCTACGGATTGTGCTTGTTATTGGGGTTTTAATTTTGTCAATTATCTGAAAAAGGTAACAAGCCGTTGTAAGTATGGCTGTAAAAAGCATTTTAAAAAAGGTGAAAATATTGGATTTTATTGCTTTCCTAAAGATCCTACATTGCGAATGCTTTGGGTAAAAGGTTTGAAAAGGCAATAGTGGTTTCTAAGTTCTTCGAGAATTTGCGGCTAACATTTTCAGAATGGTAATAAAACGTTAACCTTACTAAGAATTTTTTAATTATTGCTAAGTTTTTTTTTTCATATTTCTAATGTATTTTCTATGCTTTTCTGAGAAGTACCTATAAATTTAATTATTTTTTATCCTTAAAATGATCAGGTTTTGCACATTTTTATTAGATTCTTATTTATGTAATAGTTTATTGTGCCTGTTAACATAATAATACTTAACAGATACTTAATAGTACTGTGTAAAATGTTTAATTTTTTTAAAAATATATAATTTTGTAAATGTTAAGAATCTATTTTGAATGACTTGGCGAGTTTCTGATGTTTCATAAAATTTAGTTTTAATGTATACGTGATCCATATTGAAGATCATAAGATACAATGAAAACAAACAATGTGTTGCCTACGAAAAGTTGAGTTGTAGTCAGCACTCGTATTTGTTTACAAACATGCACCTACTCTGTATAAGTGATTAGTTTATGTATTAATTATATATAAATATAATTTATGTAACTGAATATTCTAAACAGAATACGAATCAATGGACTGTATGCAAATGTAATATATTGGAAATGTTTATGTGTGTAAAGAAATTGTTTCATAAATTAGTTAAAATAAGAGTAGAGATTAGCATATAATTATAGAAATATTAAAGAATGTTTAAAATAAAAATTAAGTTAGTAAATGTGAGGTTACTACCTAATGAGTTTTTTAAACATTCCTATTAATGGTATATAAAACTTTAATAATAAACTCACATATTTAATACATGTTTACTTTACCAATAGGACGAGTGTATTTCCCTTAATTAATTTTTTTTCTCCATTTTTTCTCTTTAACCCGAATTTTACTTAATCGGCTTGACCCCGTCCCATTTAGGCCTGTTAAAAGGGATTCTTATGTAATTTAAATTTTTGCCTTTAAATTGCTATCGTATAACAATGGAAAAGTTATTTTCCCTATATCTAGGTGACATACATTTGTGACTAATTCTCAATTTAGCAGTCGCTTATTAGGAAGTTAGGATGTCATTTCCAATAAGATCAATTAAAATGTGAAATGCAGTGAAAACATTTTTCTAAGAACCGTGGGCAAATTAAGCTGAACTAATGATTCTTTTCATTGAATGATCAGTATTAAATGCTGATTAAAGAAAGGCAATAACTGGGAAGTTTGATAAATGGAAGCCAACATTTAGAGCTTTTAAAAATGATCAATCCATTAAAGATCCCAGCTAATGAAAATTTATGCAGATTGTTTGTTATTTTCTTGCGTGTTAACTTCGCTTTTTATTAATTGCCTAATATGGACTCTGATTAATGAAGTTCGAATGAAAAGTGAGTTCCAGAAACTTGAAGCTGAGCCAAGATTTTAAAAAGAGTTGAAAGGTCACACATCTCCCGACCCTGGCGCATCCATATTCTGGTTTTAGATTTCAGTTTCAACCTCGTGAAGATTAATAGCTGCCGAAGCACGCCCCCTGAGGCAGGGTCCTAGCACCGCACATAATAATCTGACAGCACAATGCGGCTTGCGATGAAAGAGGTGAAAGGTCATTGGCTACTAAATGGAGTCGAATCAATCTCGGGTTTAATTCATTACCAGTTCAGTTCCGGTCACGAGGTATAATTTTAATTCATACAATGGTCAGAAGAGTTAGACGAAACTGGTTTCGACATGGAAAACGGGCTCATGCCTGGCTTATTTAATTATAGGGGATTAGAGATGTCTACCCATTGTTTGGCATAACCTTCATTGAAAATGTACATGATAGAGTTCATCTACTTCTAACGCTATATTCTTGCCGTAACTAATTGCTCGGGCTGACAGCTTCAGGAGAAGATTAGGTTTTTCTTGAATTGATTTGGGTGAACAACATCTTTGAAATATGAGAAGCAATATTTTACAGCGTTAGAATAGCTGTTATTGAAGTGTGAGTGTTGTAATGTACATACAACCTATACACCAGTGGTCGTTACAAGGGGGAAACAGAATGAATATAATACCTTATATAGATTCAGACATTTATTCTATACATTTATTTACAAAAATACTTGGTTAACATAATCAATCATTTATATTTTCTATTTACAGACTAATTATCCCACATCACTTTATAAGGAATTATTATTATTAACAGAGGCCTAAGTCAAAGGACTGTAAATATTATTTATAGATTACCTCCATTGAAGTCGCAGGGGAGCAGGCAGGGGCTTTTCTCACGGGCATACGGGACGAGTTGGTGATGTTGAGCGGGGCGGTGTCAGTCCGGGCGCACGGGACGAGCTCGTGCTAGTGGATTCTTGTTCCACTTCTCTCGACTGCCCACTTCTGACTCCCAGCTCTCAGCCTTCAGCTCTCACCCCGTTTCCAAAAACTTCACCTAGGTCCCAACGCCCCTCCTTTTCTTGTCATCCAATCCCTTCTCTTTGGGAAATTTTCCCACATCACATGCCCTTCGGGAGTGCAGGTGGGCTCATTAAAGTAGCCCCTTTTTGTTCAAGCTAACATTACATTTTAGCCCCTGCTTCCATAATTCACGCTTACAGTTCTGTGCGAGCTTGACCGTTATGCTGCCATTCCGTGAAGTATCCTCTCTGCAGGGGTCCCTAAACTTGACGTAAATAATTGGGGTCTTAAATTCGTCAAGGAAAATCCTCCCACGGCTATGCATGCACGTGCAACTCACCATGAGAAAGTACCTCGGTACAGTGAGGATGTATGTATATATAACCCGGTGTTCAGTGCCTCGGTTGGGGAAAAAACACCCTATACCCTCCAGATAATTTGTATCTATACTCTGCAGAAATGCAGGCATTTAATTATGATTCAAAGCTGTAAAATATATAAAGTGTCTATTATAAATTCTTAAAACTTAATCATCTGGCATTTACAACTCTACGGCATTATACATCCGAACAAGCATATATCCCGTCATATGACGAGATCAGTAAAATTTATAATTTTCCAGAATTGTAAAGTACCCTATGAGGCAGATAAAAGAATAGTTTGTTCTTTGGTTGAGAATTATCTGGTACACGATCAATAATTTGTTTAGCTTCTTACTCCTCTAATGTCTCCCGAAAGAGAATCCACATTGGCTTGGATGCAATCGTACCTAAACACATAGCTGAAAGAGAAACCACAGAATTTTGGAAAAGAGAAATGTAGTTTATCATATCCCGAAAGGCTTCTGGGAGGAAAAACCCGTATATAGAAACTTATAGGCGTGTTAGCTATCCAATTAGTGTTTTAATAGTTAGTCAGTTGATTGCGCGGAGGAAGCGTAACTGATTTTATAAAGAGTTATATAAGAAGTGCTGATAGAAGCAGGGATTAATTTTAGTATTTTCAGCTTCGCCAACTGGATAGAAAGATGAAAAAGATAGTCGACAAATTTTACCATAAAAGGATAGAATCGCCCAAAAAATTACTTTAAGACAGATTTATAACTTTAGTTAGTTTTTTATGTTAAAATGTATTATTGCGTATATGCACATATATACATACATACATATATATGCATACATACGCATATATGCAGGTATGTGGTACGTATGCACGAATGTATGCATATATATGTGTGCACATATATACATACATACATATATGTAATGTTCTCGATGTGTGGTTGCAGTCATGGCCATAAAAATGATACCGTTAGACCTTTATTAAGATAACGTTGAAGGACGGGTTCCCCCTTCATTATAGGGACAGAGCAAACTGAAGGGTCAGCTAGCATGAAGTTATACGTACAAGACACGTAACACCTGGGTCAACATCTGTGGGAAAATATCTCTAGAAAAATCTGCCTCCGACAGCGTGTATCTCCTTTTTATTTGAAAATTTCCTAAATTGACCTCTAGGGCCATGTAGGATTATAATTGGCCCCTTCTCTGATAAGGGCGTAAACTGTAGCCCCAGTGGTCAATTTAGGTTAGGGTTTAAAAAGGGGATTGCAAAATGACGCAGGAATTTTTAGTCCTTGATCTAAGTTTTGAAAACCAATGAGAATTTTCCTTACACATACACACACTATATATATATATATATATATATATATAACACACACACATATATATATATATATATATTTATATATATACTATATATGTATATAAAATGTACCTAGCTTTAAATATAGAAACAATTCACTTTTTTTTAATAGCAGTCAACACTAGATTGCATACTACTGATTTGGATTACACAAGATTCCGAAGATGCAGTACTTCTTTTAATATTATGCCCCAATTTCTTGTGAGGCTATAAAAAACACCTAATTTTTTTACCCCCTCCACTTTCTTGTCAGGTGATTTAACAGAATTGTAAATAAGGGTAACAGATCACAAGTACTGTGAATACAGTTAATAGTACCGTATTGAGTAGAGTTTAGGAGGAAATGGACTAACGCTTTGATATATGTCGTCTGATCAAAGTTAGATACATAAAACCCCTGTAAGAACAGTATATAAATTCCTGCATTTAGTACAATAATCTGCTTTACTTTATTCATCTTAATTTTTTTGTCTTGCCTATTTTGAAACCCCAGATGGAATCATGAATTGCTCTCTATGTGTATGTATGTATATATATATATATATATATATATATATATATATATATATATATATATATATATATATATATATATATATATATATATATATATATATATATATATATATATATATATATATATATATATATAAATATATATTTATATATATACATATATACATACATATATATATATATATATATATATATATATATATATATATATATATATATATATATATATATATATATATATATATATATATATATATATATATATATATATATATATATATATATATATATATATATACATATATATAAGTCCGAGTGACTACGGCATTGAATACACATTTTATATCGAATATAAAAATTTCTTTATTATAATTTTTCTGTCCATGGCTATGCCATTTAGATATTCTTTGTTCCTATTTTGGGACGAGAAGAGTGGACGATGTTACCAGCCTGATTGCCTTCTCAGAAATATCTTACTTGGCGTTGCATACCTAAACAAATTTTTCTTGTCTACTTCCGTGTGAGCTTCTTTAGATTTTTGATTTAATTTTGTAAACCAATGAGAATTTTCCTTACATATATATGCATACATACATACATACCTGCATACATAAACAGTAGAAACACATTTTTGTAGATGTAACAGCTATTGAAGTATAATTAGAATTCATACAATTCAAAAAAAGAAAACACATAATTGCATAATCTCTGTTCCTAGCCTAGAGAGAGATTAATTTGCACTGTTATGATATTTTAAGTCAAAGTCTCCTCGAAATTTTTCTTTTTTCCACAGACGACATCATTAAACGGATGTTTGTTATATTCGTACTTCTCCTCTGCAAGCAAATCTTTTTAAATGTGAGGCATTTGTTCACTTGTTTACATTTTAAGAGACAATATAATTGAATTAATGCATCTGTAATTAACGTTAATGGTTAATAATATATTCAAAACCTCGCTGTGAAAATTAAAACAGATTTTTCTTTTTTGCCTTCTGTACTAAAGGCTACCGAGAATTCTGTCCGTCTGCAGCAAAGCAATTAATTTGGAACAAAGAAATTGTTGAGTAGAAGCCTTTTTATGACATTCCCGGTTCCGATTTTGTTAAAATAGCAAAAGACATAATTTAAATTAAATCAGGAAAGAGATAATAAAACTCTTCCTAGCTATTTCTAGACATAAAATTCTGGCAGCATTCTCTTCATTGCTATTTATTTAATTACATTCTTCGTGTAATTTAACTCAGATAGAATATTATTCTTGCAAAATATAATTCTGAGAAAGAATTCTGTTAAGCTTTCACTCGCTTGTTATCAAAACATTGCAGATAAAACTTCTTGGATATTATAAAGTATATTTTATTCAGAGCTTTAAAACAAGCAACTATGAATAATTTTAGCGGAGTTTGATTTCGTATGTTTTTATTAGATTTTAATATATACTGCACAATAAACGAAAATCGAAAGGTATTAGTTTATTTTATTAGAAAACATATTTTGGGATTACTTTTGTTAAAAAGTACGCTAACTTATTGAAATGCTTTATTTACTTTTAATATTGAATTCACAGAAAATGGGGAAAAAAAGGAGTAGATTTTAGACGAATTTTGAAATAAAAATAGCTACTTCGTTTGATATTGACATTACTTAAATATTAAATTATTTAAAAGTCATCTTTTGATTCCGATAAAACTATTTAAAATATTTATATTAGACAAATATAATTTCGCAATTACTTGTCGGGACAAGAAGTTGTACATCGTATTCCATTTTTTTACATATAAGCTTTTATAAACTAAACTTTTGAAGTAGATTAAATTGTTTTCGTATTTAATTTAGAGAAGGGAAATTGAAAATACATTTAAATTTTGGTGAATTTAAAGATTAAAAAGTCACTTTGACTGAAAAAGGTATTACTTTATATAATAAATTATTATAAAGCTATTTTTAGGAAAAAAAAATTCAATCTTTGAATGTTTTTAGATCAATGATGAAATAGGTTTTTAACTCAAATTACATTAAAAATAATTTTAGCAACAAATAGGATTTTCTGAGAATTTCGAAAATATTAAAGTTGATTCGGGCAGGAAAAAAAATCTCAATATTGTATACATTTTTGAAGCAACGTGGCATTAGGGAATCTCTTCGTGTTTTCAAGACATATACAAGGTTCGATCTTTGGGTTGAGCGAGGTTAACTCAGCCTTTCACCCCTTCAGTAGGTACACAGAGTCGAGGTAGCTCAGTCGGCAAAAAAAACGATCTCGTAACTGAGAGGTTGCTGGTTCGGAACCTGACCCGACCTAAGATCGTTAAATTTGACTGGGTTACGTAAAATATGTTCTTGGTCACAATGTCCTCCATGTTCTCTCTATCAATACCTCTGGAGGAGGCAGGCCAAGTCCATGGGTCTTCTGCTTAGTCTCTGCTTCAATATTACGAGGACCCACTTGAGCAAAATCGTTCTCAGCCTTTCACCCCTTCAGTAGGTACACAGAGTCGAGGTAGCTCAGTCGGCAAAAAAAACGATCTCGTAACTGAGAGGTTGCAGGTTCGGAACCCGAGCCGACCTAAGATCGTTAAAGGTGACTGGGGCAAGTAAAATATGTTCTTGGTCACAATGTCCTCCATGTTCTCTCTATCAATACCTCTGGAGGAGGCAGGCCAAGTCCATGGGTCTTCTGCTTAGTCTCTGCTTCAATATTACGAGGACCCACTTGAGCAAAATCGTTCTCAGCCTTTCACCCCTTTAGTAGGTACATAAAGTCGAGGTAGCTCAGTCGACAAAAATAACGATCTCGTAACTGAGAGGTTGCAGGTTCGGAACCCGAGCCGACCTAAGATCGTTAAAGGTGACTGGGGCAAGTAAAATATGTTCTTGGTCACAATGTCCTCCATGTTCTCTCTATCAATACCTCTGGAGGAGGCAGGCCAAGTCCATGGGTCTTCTGCTTAGTCTCTGCTTCAATATTACGAGGACCCACTTGAGCAAAATCGTTCTCAGCCTTTCACCCCTTTAGTAGGTACATAAAGTCGAGGTTGCTCAGTCGGCAAAAAACAACGATCTCGTAACTGAGAGGTTGCAGGTTCGGAACCCGAGCCGACCTAAGATCGTTAAAGGTGACTGGGGCAAGTAAAATATGTTCTTGGTCACAATGTCCTCCATGTTCTCTTTATCAATACCTCTGGAGGAGGCAGGCCAAGTCCATGGGTCTTCTGCTTAGTCTCTGCTTCAATATTACGAGGACCCACTTGAGCAAAATCGTTCTTTCACCTTAACGGTGCTCATTAAAACGAAAGACACCCCCCTTCGCCTTAAATCGAGTAGCCAGCCGGCTCAATCGTCATTGGTTTGTCCAAGTGGCATGAGAAACAACAACAACAACAGTAGTTATACAAACTGAGGTTTGGTTTGGAGAGCTACTGTCTACTGTTTGGCTTACAAGGGCTAATGAGACCGGGACCATCTTAAGGCCAATGCCGAACGGCTACAAACAATGCCAGCTGCGGAATTTGAACCTGCAAAATCGGGTACCAAAGAGCAAAGTTCTTTCATTCATCCATCATTCGGCTTGACAGGCTTAGAACAAAGCATGCGTGGAAGCTAAAGGGGTTTGTCGTAAGGTTGACCCCCTAACCAGGACATATACTTTGCACCTCAAGGGTGATTAGGGCGTGGGAAAGGTGGCATTTTCCACTGGCACATCAGTCTTAGATGCGCCACAGCGTGTGGAAAATGGGGTCGGGAAGAGGATGATTCTCCCAAAGTAGAAATAAGGAAAAGTTGAAAAAAAAAACTTTCTGTATTATTAAATCCAATGTGTTTATAAATTATTTTTTATGAATTTTCTTATTTTTTAAAATGCTTCTATTGACTAAACCTGTTATAAATTTTTACAAATTGTTTACCAAATACTCCTAATATGCCTTAATATAATTCCGGGTATTCGTTTTCAATTTTGAATTTAATAAAGGTATTAGAAGTAAATTTATATTTAAAAATTTGCCAACTTCTTTTATGAAAATTCAAGCTTAAGTAAAAAATAAATTCCTCTAATAAAATATTCAGTTTGTCAGTAAAATAATATCCCCAATCTATTCAATTAAGTATGAATAAGGAAAAATAGAATAACAATTTAAAATTAATATGCTAGGAACATTTTAAGAATTAACAAAATATTTTGTGAGTTCATTCTATATATTTCTCATATATATATATATATATATATATATATATATATACACACACATTACGTTTATGTATTTTCTCACTATATTTAGTGGCAGAGACACAGACTAGTTTTTTGCCACGGGCGCTGAAGAACCTAGTTACCGCTTTGATGAGGGATTATGTTGCTAAAAGTAAAAGTACGTAACCCTCAGCATATTACAATTAAGTATCACTTTAGTTTTTTAATATAAATACTCCCTTATCCAATTATAACTGTATTGAAAATATGTTACTTTGACACTGATTATAAATTATTAACAAACAGCATCCCATGATTTTATATCAAGTAACTGTATTATATCTGTATTGAAAATATGTTACTTTAACCCTGATTCCAAATGATTAACATACAGCACCCCATGCTTCTGTATCCCCTAAGTGTATTATATCTGTATTGAAAATATGTTACTTTGACACTGATTCCAAATGATTAACAAATAGCACCCCATGCTTCTATATCAACTAACTGTATTATATCTATATTGAAAATATGTTGCTTTGACACTAATTCTAAATTATTAACAAACAGCACCCCATGCTTTTATATCAACTAACTGTATTATATCTATATTGAAAATATGTTACTTTGACACTGATTCCAAATGATTAACAAACAGCACCCCATGCTTCTGTATCCACTAACTGTATTATATCTGTATTGAAAATATGTTACTTTGACACTGATTCCAAATGGTTAACAAACAGCACCCCATGATTTTATATCAACTGTATTATATTTGTATTGAAAATATGTTACTTTGACACGTATTCCAAATTATTAACAAACAGCACCCCATTCTTCTATATCAACTAACTATATTGTATCTATATTGAAAATATGTTACTCTGACACTGATTCCAAATGATTAACAAACAGCACCCCATGCTTCTATATCCCCTAACTGTATTATATCTGTATTGAAAATACGTTACTTTGACACTAATTCCAAAAGGTTAACAAACAGCACCCCATGATTTTATATCGACTGCATTATATCTGTATTGAAAATATGTTATTTTGACACTGATTCCAAATGATTAACAAATAGCACTCTATGCATCTATATCAACTAACACACAAGAGAAGTAAAAAAAAGCGGTTAAAAATGGCTAATTTTTGTCTTCCAGAAAATTATTTGACCAAATTATACTACTCCAAATTAATTACTACTGTACTTTGTGGATTTACTACGCGGATATACATCATGGATAAGAAATTTACATTTCACAGTATTATTTCGCACCGTTAAATATACATTTATATTCTTAGGTCGATTTTGTATTCGTGCGGTAAAAGTCTCTTACACTGAACTCCTTCTTTAATTTCTTTAATTGTCAGTTAGTTTCAATTTATCAGAGTGGTTAGTTACCCGATACTTTAATTTTCTCTTCTAGAAAAATTTTAACTGAAGAATGGATATCTAAAAATAACAAACTAGTGTTCAATGCTACTTTACTTAATCGGACAGCTGACGTATAAATAAAATATAATAATTAATATCTCGTTAATATCTCGTTAGCTTAATGCAAGATGCGTTTCCTTTCTCTGAAAAATATTTTTGAAATGGGAAACCAAACTTCAGTCTATTTTAGTACAGAAAATGCGAAACAAAGTAAACACATCTGTGTTAATGTATATCACATAGGACTTCAGTATAAGGCGGCATATTATTTTTAACCTTTTTCTACTTTCGTAGATTGAAATTTTGCTCTTTAAGGAAACACTTGTCAGAATTACTTACAAGAGTTCCTTTATGTCTTAATCAAATAGTTTTAATTCTTCTTAAGATTATACTGAATTAAAATTAATTATTGAAATAAAATATTAAGTATATAAGATTTAAACTGCACTGAGGTAAAAATTCATGATGTCTAAAAGCTTAAAATTTAATGCAATAATTTTAGTGAGTGGCATTTCAAATTAAAAGCCTATTTTATCTTAGCACGTGATTGATATATAGAGGTAAAATTAAAGAAAGAGTTAACACATTGTATGTAGGACACGTACTAGTACGTTTTCTGACGATTGATACTTGATCGCGACTCAAGTACTAGTAAGGGTTAATATAACAACATGGTTTGTTTGTGGGTACAAAAACAACGGTATATACAAGACAACGAAGCCGAATGTTCTTGTTTGCTGCATAGATTCTGGAAAAATTTAGACAAAATAAAAACTATTTTTTACATTATTAGTTTTATGATTGCTCTTTACATTTCTTTATAATGTAAAAATGTTTATATAAAACATAATTCGAAAAAATTAAAACTATATACTACTATTTCTATTTGATTTTTCATATTTACGATACTATTATAAATTTATACACTAAAAATATATATTTTTTGTTTACAAAAATCTTATGGTTGTTATTTATATATTTGTTTATATATTTCAACATAAAATGCGAAAAGTTGGTTAAAAAGTTAAATAATTTTCGATCTATTGAGATTTAACTAAATAACTAAATTTACAAGCAAAACGCCTGCTTCCGGTACAATTCCGCTGAGAAATGTACCCACACACAATGTGTTAATACTGATTTACTGCTGCATACATATACCTATGCATATATATTGAATAATTACATAGATATTAAAAATAAGTAGATCTTTACTGATCTTTACGATATCTATTTACTGTTACATAAATATATATATGCATATGCATGTTTTATAATGTAAAAATGTTTATATATAAAAATGCGTAATAACTTATCTTTACGATAGATATTTACTGTTACATAAATATATCTAGGCATATATATATTTTATAATGTAAACACGTCTATATATAACATAATTCGAAAAAATTAAAACTATATACTACTATTTCTATTTGATTTTTCATATTTACGATACTATTATAAATTTATACACTAAAAATGTATTTTTCGTTTAAAAAAATCTTATGGTTGTTATTTATATATTTCTATTTATATATTTGTTTATATATTTCAATGTAAAATACGAAAAGTTGGTTAAAAAGTTAAGTAATTTTCAATCTATTACGATTTAACTAAATAACTGAATTTACACTTAAAACGCCCTCTTCCGGTACAATTCAGCTGAGAAATGTACCCGCACATAATGTGTTAATACTGATTTAATGTTGCATACATATGCCTATACATATGTATTGAATAATTACATAGATATTAAAAATTCTGTGAATATTCATGTGTGATATCAATAGATATTTACTGTTACATAAATATATCTATGCATATACATATTTTATAATGTAAAAACGTTTACATATAACATAATTCGAAAAAATTAATACTATATACTACTATTTCTATTTGATTTTTCATATTTACGATACTATTATAATATTATCCACTAAAAAATATATTTTTTGTTTACAAAAATCTTATGGTTGTTGTTTATATATTTCTATTTATATATTTGTTTATATATTTCAATATACAATGCAAAAAGTTGGTTAAAAATTTAAATAATTTTCTGTGAATATTCATGTGTGATTTCGATAGATATTTACTGTTACATAAATATATCTATGCATATACATATTTTATATTGTAAAAACGTTTATATATAACATAATTCGAAAAAAATTAAAACTATATACTACTATTTCTATTTGATTTTTCATATTTACAATGCTATTATAAATTTATCCACTAAAAATATATATATTTTTTACAAAAATCTTATTGTTGTTGTTTATATATTTCTATTTATATATTTGTTTATATATTTCAATATACAATGCAAAAAATTTGGTAAAAAATTTAATATTTTTCTGTGAATATTCATGTGTGATTTCGATAGATATTTACTGTTACATAAATATATCTATGCATATACAGTCAAACCTATCTATCTCGAATTTCTTGGGAGTAAAAAAAAAATTCGATATAAACAGGTTTCGAGATACACAGGTTTTATGAAAATAGACTAAGAAAATTTCTTTACACAATACAAAAGATTGAAAATTTGAAGTAATTTTAGTTTTATTTACATACCTTACAGAAAGTAATCCGTTAAGAGTTTTTGATGCAAAACTTTTTTAGACTGGACAATTTTTTGTAGTTTTGACACAATGGTGAAACAATCCTGATCAATATTTTCTTGGGATTCAAGAAAAATTCTTAGTGTTTCAATGGCTATTTTCTGCTTCTTTTGGCGTAACATCCCTTTCTACATCAATGTTGTCCTCTTTATCATGATCCTCTTCATCATCAGTAGTTCCCCGAACGTTTTTTAAAATTTCGAAATCAGTTAATAATGTTCTGCTCGTTAACACTGATTCATCTACTTCTGTAAAATCTTTAAATGAAGTGTCAGTATTCAGTTTCTCTCTGATAACCATCCATTCCTCCGGGTTTTCATCAGTTTTCTCGACCGGTTGCTCTTCGGTTTCTTTTAGATGTTGTGCTCCGACTGTGCATTTTTAGTACAATTCCCACCTAGTCCCTGACCAAATAACCCCCCCCCCCCGAGAGAGAAAACTAGAAGTGTATTTCCTGGAAATGGGAACGTGCGGTTGTCAACGCAATAAGGATCTAAACTGGAATGTTGTGTTTCTTACGAAAATTCGATATAGACAGGTTTAGGAAAAAAATAATTTGTGATAGGTTTGGAAAATACGTTAAATTTTTATTGAAAATGTAGGGAAATTGAAAAAATTCGACATAGACAGTTTTTGAGATAAGCAGGTTTGACTGTATATGAAATATTTATAATATCGTTTCAAAATAGTAATTTTTCTTACCCAAACTCTTTCAGCTTATAAATTATGAAAGGAGTACCTAAATTAGTAAGTATGCACTGATTGCGCCTTAGGTAAAATATATCTAACAGAATATAAGATTTTAAATAAATATTTTATTTCAAAAGAAAAGAAAATTGGGATAATCTGTAATATTCTTTTCAAACTTTTAATTAATATTCCTCTCTGCAATGTTTACATTTTATAGAGAAATATGTCCGTATGTGATTATTGGAATGCAACACAGACAAGTATTGACCTATTCGGA
The DNA here is from genome assembly GCA_032207245.1 of Pardosa pseudoannulata. Taxonomy (NCBI): domain Eukaryota; kingdom Metazoa; phylum Arthropoda; class Arachnida; order Araneae; family Lycosidae; genus Pardosa; species Pardosa pseudoannulata. The sequence continues at coordinate 133,951,458 of CM063498.1, read as the reverse complement.
AAAGTACATGAATCCTTTAACAGCAGTACGGTTGGCAAATAACTTAACTTTCTGCTAAAAACGAGGGGTAACTTAAAGTTTTAATTATAATTATTGCCAAAAATAATTAAGAGAGCATTTAATTTATATTCTTCATTCATCAGACTTATATTCCAGAGTTATACATTTCTCCCATTATTTCTTGATTTCTTGTAGAAAGATCTCTCGTAGTTTGCTTTGAAAGCTATGTTTTCTTGTCCCGTGATCCATGAACCATGCGGTATGATATTCAGTAATTTTAATCTATATCTCATCTGATATATTTGCTTCTGTCGCTATCTCTCCCAATCACATGTAATTTTTATATACGAAGGCCAATGATGTACTATTAAAATTAAATGTCTTTACATAAAAATATTTTATATAAATTAATAAGTACTATCAATTACTCTTCAAAAATCCTAATTAATCTAACACAAAGGGATTAATATTAGTTAAAAATATTAGAAAATAAAGCTTTACGGAAATTCATTAAGTCAGCCTTAGCATATATCGGTAGTAGAAATTTTTCCCTATTCAGAAATTAAACAGTGGTGAAATTGTTTTATACTTAAAGCATACGAAATAACTAATAAACTAACAGCTTTCAAATACCGTTGAAAAGAATTTAAAATTTATTCGACGGTGCTGTAAGAAGGCTATGTTTTCTTTTTCCGCTATCTACGAACCATGTGGTATGATATTCAGTAATTTTCTCATCTGATATATTTTGTTTCCGTTGCTATCTTTTCAAATCACATGCAACTTTTATGTATGAAGGCCAATGATGTACCATCAAATGTCTTTATATAAATAAATATTTTGTGTAACTTAATCAGTACTATCAATTAATCTTCAGAAACCCTTATTAATATAATACAAAGGGATTGATATTAGTTAAAAATATTATAGAACAAAGCTTTACGGTAATTAAGTCTACTTTAACATACATGGGTAGTAGAAATTTTTCCCGATTCAAAAATTAAACAGTGAAGAAATAGTTTTACACTTTATGCATGCAAAGTAATTAATAACCTAACAGCTTTCAACTACCTTTGAACAGATCCGAAAAATTATTCGATGAAGCAGAAAATAATTTATTTCTTTTTTCATGATCCATGATCCATGAAGTATAATCGTTGTACAATGATTCGATATATCTTTAATATTAATTCATATCTCATCTGATATATTTTGTTTCTAATCGCATGCAACTTTCATGTATGAAGGCCAATGATGTACCATGAAATTTCTTTACATGTAGAAAGATTTTATGCAGCTTTATGAGTACCATCAATTAATCTTCTAAAACCCTTATTAATGTAATACAAAGGGATTAATACTATATAAAAATATTAGAGAACAAAGCTTTATGGGAATTAAGTCAACTTCAACTTGTATAGGTAGAATAAATTGTTCTCGATTCCAAAATTAAATAGTGAACAATTAGTTTTATACTTTATGCATGCGAAGTAATTAATAACCTAACAGCTTTCAACTACCGTTGAAAAGAATTGAAGAATTATTCGATGAAGCAGAAAAGAAACTATCTCTCTTTCAGTAATCCATGATCCATGATGTATAATCGTTGTACTATGATCAGATAAATCTTTAGTAATTTTAATCCATATCTCATCTGATATATTTTGTTTCAAATCACATGCAACTTTCATGTATGAAGGCCAGTGATGTACCATGAAATGTCTTTGCACATAAAAAGATTTTATGCAACTTTATCAGTACCATCAATTAATTTTCTAAAACCTTTATTAATTTAATACAAAGGGATTAATATTATATAAAAATATGAGAGAACAAAGCATTATGGGAATTCATTAAGTCAACTATAACATGTATGGGTAGAAGAAATACTTCCGATTAAGAAATTAAATAGTGAAGAATTAGTTTTACACTTGATGTATGCGAAGTAATTAATAACCTAACAGCTTTCAACTACCGTTGAACAGAATTGAAGAATTATTCGATGAAGCAGAAAAGAAATTCTTTTTTTCCTTGATCCATGATCCATGATGTATAATCATTGTACTATGATTAGATATATCTTTAGTAATTTTAATCTATATCTCATCTGATGTACTTTGTTTCTGTTGCTATCTGTTCCAATCACATGAACTTTCATGTATGAAGGCCGATGATTTACCATGAAATGTCTTTACATATAAAAAGAGTATTACATAAAAATATTAGAGTACAAAGTTTTATGGGAATTCATTAAATCAACCTCAACTTGTATAGGTAGAAGAAATTGTTCTCGATTCCGAAATTAAATAGTGAAGAATTAGTTTTACACTTGATGCATGCAAAGTAATTAATAACATAACAGCTTTCAACTACCGCTGAAAAGAATTGAAGAATTATTCGATGAAGCAGAAAAGAAACTATCTCTTTTTCCGTGATCCATGATCCATGATGTATAATCGTTGTACTGTGATTAGATATATCTTTAGTAATTTTAATCTATATCTCAACTGATATATTTTGTTTCTGTCGCTATCTGTTCCAATCACATGCAACTTTCATGTATGAAGGCCAATGATGTACCATGAAATGTCTTTGCACATAGAAAGATTTTATGCAACTTTATCAGTACCATCAATTAATCTTCTAAAAACATTATTAATATAATACAAAGGGATTAATATTATATAAAAATATTAGGGAACAAAGCTTTAAGGGAATTCATTAAGTCAACTATAACATGTATGGGTTGAAGAAATCGTTCCTGATTCAGAAATTAAATAGTGAAGAATTAGTTTTACACTTGATGCATGCAAAGTAATTAATAACATAACAGCTTTCAACTACCGTTGAAAAGAATTGAAAAATTATTCGATGGAGCAAGAAAGCAACTTAATTATGTCCCCGCTCTCGTCTGTTTGAATGGAAATCCTGCTTTAAAAACCGGATTAAAAGCTTAACTTTTTCTTATTCTATTCAAAAACTCACCAGTCAAAGTTTCTTTGTCTCAAATTAATTACCGCCATGCCAGTTTAATATGACCAGCTAAAAAGCTTCCTTCAAATACGTAGCCGTAACAGCTAAATGTGCCATTAATTATTCCTAATTCTAGTTACTTCTGGTTAAGCTCTGTCAGATTTTAAACAAATCTCAAATTCAAATAACACTAAAAGACGCATTTTTTTTCACATATTTCCTTTCTATAGTTCGAAATTAATTAGATGATTTTTTGTTTACATTCTATTTTTTTAAACAAAATTTCAATTCGCAGTTATTTTTCATTTATGCAATCAAAAAAATTGTAATGTACAAGTTTTTCATCTTAGACTAAAGAACAAATACTTCGAATGCTTTAATTATTTTATCGTGTTTTATAATTTCATCATGCGGGAAGTTTTAAATAATTAAAGAGCGAAAAAAATTATGGAGGATTCGAAAAATTACTTTTCAGGATGGAATTTTAATTTACTGTTGAGCAATTTAGTTGTCTATTTTAGTTTTTATTTAGTGTAATGAATTGTGCTCTATTTTATTTCTTTGTTAAATTACATTAAATAGTGAATACCTAAAAGACGAAGTGCATTGTAGAAAGTCTTATTTATCTCAAAAATTCTCAGACTAAATGAAACACATAGTGTTTATGTTTTTATAAAATAGAAGCACTGAAAACTTTTTTGTAATTATATCCATTGTTACAATTAATCCATCTACAAGAATACTTTTAAAGCTCTCTTCAAATTTATCTGACTATTGACGAAAGAAACTACTATTCCATTGCAATATAATTAAATAAGAAATAATTTCAACACCGTGAGACCAGTGGAGTTGGGATACCCACGGCACAGGTCCGAGGTTCGATTCCCGTACTAGGCAAGGTTGACTCAGCCTTTCATCCCTTCAGTGAGTAGATAAACTGAGGATCAATCATGCTTGAGAACTAAGCATTGGGAGTTCCGCTTAAGGTTAACCACCTAACCAGAACATATGCTTCGCACCCCACGGCCCTTAGAAGCGTAGATTGGCACCGTAAGTCCTTGTCCCCTAGAGGCTGTTGTGCCGAGGAGTGTAGTTTAATTTCAATACAGTAAAAAAAAAATAAAAATAATAAAAAAATAAGATTACAGCAAGCAGCTGTTTTGAAGATTTCTAGTTGTTAATTACTTATTTTATATTTAAATAAAAAAAGAGTCTAATAGAGACTCTTTGAAATAAATTTTCTAATAGAGACTCTTTTTCTTAAGAGTCTAAAAGAGTCGAAGATTTCTAGTTGTTAATTAGTTATTTTACATTTAAATAAAAAAGAGTGTAATAGAGACTCTTTTTTTCTATAATAATATATTTGCTATAGAAATAAATTTTCTAATAGAGACTCTTTTTCTTAAGAGTCTAAAAGAGTCAAAGATATCCAGTTGTTAATTAGTTATTTTATATCTAAATAAATAAAGAGTCTAATAGAGACTCATTTTTTTTCTATAGAAATTTATTTTCTATAGAAATAAATTTTCTAATAGAGACGCTTTTTCTTAAGAGTCTAAAACAGTTAAAGATTTCTAGTTGTTAATTAGTTATTTTATATTTAAATAAAAAAAGAGTCTAATAGAGACTCTTTTTATCTATAGAAATATATTTTCTATAGAAATAAATTTTCTAATAGAGACTCTTTTTCTTAAGAGTCTAAAAGAGTCGAATACTTCTAGCTGTTAATTAGCCATTTTATATTTAAATAAAAAAGAGTCGAATAGAGACTCTTTTTTTCTATAGAAATAAATTTTCTAATATAGACTCTTTTTCTTAAGAGTCTAAAAGAGTCGAATACTTCTAGTTGTTAATTAGTTATTTTATATTCATATAAAAAAGTCTCGTATATATCTCTACATAAAATCCTTTCTATGCATGTTGGTCTATTTGTCTATTTGCTATGTATTCCGAAATGGCTGGATCGATCTTCAGGAGGATTTGCATGGTGATTGAAGAGAACCCGGGAAAGCATTTAGGAAGGTCATATTGTCTAGAGGTCATTGTCATGATGGAATTCGAACTCGTCCTTGTCCTCCACTGGCGACAATGTGTAAGGTTTCATGGATATGTTTCTCTTTTAACTATAAGCTAAATTATTAAAATTTTAAAGTAATTTTTATCACCTGACACTGTTTAAAATGTGTTTTAAGATAATATAGTTTTAGTGCTTTTTAAATAGTTTCACTATAATTCTATTTTATTTGGCATATTTGTTTATTTTACTTTCAATTTTGTCATTTTTTAAGCATCAAATCTATTTAAATTCCTGCAGTAACAGGGGAATCGTATTCAAAGGTAAAAGTATTTTACAATTTATTTATGTCCCGTTCTTTAGTTGATTAACCCTAATCAGCGGTTATTTACTAGATAAATATACAGCAGCATATCGCTGACTACTTCTAATCAACTTTGAAGAGAATGGCTCATAATATTTTTACTTTTACAGGTACCTTGGTTTTATTTAAGCAATTTAGAAAAAGAAAACACCAAGCGCAATGATAAACTGCATGGTGTAACACCTTTTTTAAATTGATTTAAAAATTTAATTTAAAAAGTGTGCTATCCATTTTATGAAATTAAACTTTTATTTTCGAAATTCTGCCTATTGCTCGTTTATGATAACATTAAAATTAGAGTAAAAATGTGTCCTTTATTAATTCAGCAATATCAAGTGATCATATTATCTCATATATGAAAAACATAACCCTCGTCAAATTAAATTTAAAAAATGTGTTATCCATTTTATGAAATTAAACTTTTATTTTCGAAACTGTGTATAATGCTCGTTTATGATAATATTAAAATTAGAGTAAAAAGGTGTCATTTATTAATTTAGCAATATGACGTGACCATATTCACACATATATAAAAAGCACAAACCTCATTAAATTAAATTTTAAAAATCTGTTATTCATTTTATGAAATTAAACGTTTAATTTTCAAAACTGTTTATACTGCTCGTTTATGATAATATTAAATTTAGTGTAAAAAGGTGTCCTATAAATTTAGCAACATCATGTGACCATATACTCTCATATATAAAACACAACCCTCTTTAAGTTCAATTTAAAAATGTGTTATCCATTTTATGAAATTAAACTACTTTATTTTCGAAATTGTGTATACTGCTCTTTTATGATAATAATAAAATTAGTGTAAAAATGTCTTTTATTAATTCAGCAATATCATGTAATCCTATTCTCTTCTATATAAAAACATAACCCTGTTTAAATTAGAATTTAAAAATGTGTTATCCCTTTGATGGAATTAAACTACTTTATTTTCGAAATTGTGTTATTACTCGCTTGTGATAATATTAAAATTAGAGTAAAAAGGTGTCCTTTATTAACTAAGCAATATCGTGTGACTATATTCTCTCTTATATGAAAAGCTCTCGTTAAACTAAATTTAAAAATTTTGTTTTCCTTTTATGAAATTAAATTTTTATTTTCAAAATTGTCTATATTTATCGTTATGATAATATTAAAATTAAAGTAAAAAGGTGTCCTTTATTAATTGATCTATATCACGTGACCATATACCCTCATACATAAAATACACAACCCTCTTTAAATTAAATTTTAAAAATACGTTATCCCTTTTATGAAATTAAACTGCTTTATTTTTGAAATTATGTATATTGCTCGTTTATGATAACATTAAAATTAGAGTCAAAAGGTGTCCTTTATTAATTCAGCAATATCAAGTGATCATATTCTCTCATATATAAAAAACATATCACTCGTTAAATTAAATTTTAAAAATGTATTATCCATTTTATGAAATTAAACAGCTTTATTTTCGAAATTATGTATATTGCTTGCTTATGATAACATTAGAGTGAAAGGTGTCATTTATTAATTCAGCAATATCATGTGACAATATTCTCTCATATATGAAAAATTTAACCCTCGTTAAATTAAATTTTAAAAATGTGTTATCCATTATATTAAATAAAACTACTTTATTTTCAAAACTGTGTATACCACTCGTTTATGATAACATTACAATTAGAGTAAAAAAGTGTCCTTTATTACTTCAGCAATATCACGTGACCATATTATCTCATAAATAAAAAACATAGCCCTATTTAAATTAAATTTTAAAAATGTGTTTTCCATTTTATGAAATTAGACTGTGCATATTGCTCATGTATGATAATATTAAAATAGAGTAAAAGTGAGTTTTTTTTTATTTAGCAATATCACGTGATTATATATCCCCATATATTAAAAAGTTAACCCTCGTTTGATGCAGAATTCATTTTCATCAAAAGGAAAAGAAACACATAACCCAATGAAGAGCACATCGCTTTGTTCTCGGGCCCGACTTGGCAAACTATTTCAAAATATTTTCAAGCGCCTATAATTTGCCCTCATAGCACAAATTAATCTCTACGGGCAAAATTACACGTTCTTTAGTTTATTATTAAACATCTTTGCAGGCCCCGATAATTCTACTCATTTCATCAATTTGCTTTTAAAATATCTGGATGTGACCCGAAACGTATTAAATGACAAACCGGAATTCTACATAAGTAACCGAAGTAAATGCCGCCTGCCACAAATATGGCACATGATAGAAGATATAATTTGTTATGCGATTTTAATTACTCAGGGGCGTAAATCCAGTGAACTCTCTCCTGAATTATCAATAAATCATTTTGGTCTAATTAATTATTGGTCTTAATCCGGGTTCTCCGCAGAAAATTATAATGAGGGTATTTATCAAAATCAGAGGACGGACTGTCTAATTATATAGATTCTCCACAGCTGATATTTAAACAATACTAAATGCTGACAGAAGTGAACGGCTTCCCGACAACAGACGAAAAACGCTATTATCAGATTTGGCAGTGAACAGAATTGCTACTCGTTTAAGACGTGATCTTTATTAAGTAATTTCTTTACTACGTATTCACATAAGTCATTGCTAGCAATCTAGAACATAAAAAAGTCGATAGAGTAGGTTCAGCTAACACATTGTGTGCGGGTACATTTCGCAGTGGAATTGTACCGGGAGCGGGCGTTTTGAGCGTAAATTTAGTTATTCAGTTAAATCTCAATAGATCGAAAATTATTTAATTTTTTAACCAGCTTTTCGTATTTTATATTAAAATATATATACAAGTATATCAATAGACAAGTAAACAAATATATATATATATATATATATATATATATATATATATAATATATAAATATATATATATATATATATATATATATATATATATATATATATATATATATATATATATATATATATATATATATATATATATATATATATATAAATATATATATATATAATATATATATATATATATATATATATATATAATATATAAATATACATATATAATATCATTTTCGCATAGAGATATAAAAAGTTAATTTTAAATCTAAATTGATTTTTTTTAATCAACCTTCCCGTTCTGTGGTTCCGCATTGACTGATGTAAAAACTATTTTTATTTGTCTAAATTTTTCCAGAATCTATGTAGTAGACAAGAACATTCGGCTGCGTTTTCCTGTATATACTGTTATTTTTGTACCCACAAACAAGCCATGTTGTTACACTAACCCGTACTAGCACGTGACCTGCGCTCAAATATGAATCGTCAGAAAACTTACTAGTACGTGTCCCGCATACAGTGTGTTAAATAAGGAATACCAATTTATTTCATCATATTTCAAGTGATAGTATTTTAATTGGGCTGATTATGTTTTTAGTCAATAAGCTGAGTTTTTCAGTAACTTCTTATAAATTACTTTGAATTTAAAAAATTGAATTTGAAATTAATTTTCCATAAAAGTGTCCAATTGTTTATTGCATGGGATATGGAAAACTGAATAAATGTTTCAATTAATATTTGTTTCTGTCTTTATCTGTTACAATCACTTGTAAATTTCATGTATAAAGGCCATACCACATCATCGCACTATCAAGTATCTTTACATATAAAAAGATTTTTTATAGTTTTATTGGTACCATCAATTAATTTTCAAAAAACCTTATTAATGTAACGCAATGGGAGTAATATTAGATAAAATATTGGAGAGCAAAGCTTTATGGAAATTCATTTAGTCAACTTTAACATATGAGATTTGGCATTAAAGAGAAACGCTACTCGTTTAAGACGTGCTCTTTATTAAGTAATTTCTTTACTAGATATTCACCTAAGATATTGCTAGCAATCTGTAACATATAGAAGTCGATAGAGTAGGTTGAGTTAATAAGGAATACTACTTTATTTCATTGTATTTGAAGTGATGGTATTTTAATTGTGCTAATTATGTTTTTAGTAACTTTTTATAAACTACTTAGAATTTAAAAAATTGAATTTGAAATTAATTTTCTATAAAAGTGTCCAATTGTTTATTGCAAGGAATATGGAACACTGCATAAATTTTGCAATAAATATTTGTTTCTGTCATTATCTGTTCCAATCACTTGTAACTTTCATGTATAAAGGCCAATGACGCACCATTAAGTATCTTTACATATAAAAAGATTTTATATAAATTTATCAGTACCACCAATTAATTTTCTAAAAACCTTATTAATACAACATAAAGGGAGTAATATTAGTTAAAAATATTGGATAATAAAGATTTACAGGAATTCATTTAGTAAACTTTAACATATCAGATTTGGCAGGGAGAGAATCAGTACTCGTTTAAGACGTGCTCTTTATTAAGTAATTTCTTTACTACGTATTCACCTAAGACATTGATAGCAATCTAGAATATAAAGAAGTCGATAGAGTAGGTTCAGTTAATAAGGAATACCAGTTTATTTCATCGTATTTGAAATGATGGTATTTTAATTGTGATAATTATGTTTTTAGTCAATAAGCTGAGCCATTTTAGTAACTTCTCATAAATTATTTTGAATTAAAAAAAATGAATTTGAAATTAATTTTCCATAAAAGTGTCCAGTTCTTTATTTCAAGAATATGGAACTCTGCATAAATTTTGCAATAAATATTTTTTTCAAGTAACAGATTTATTTAAGAATGTAATGTAGCCTCCACACTATGGCAAAGTCCTCACCACTTTCTGATGGTGACCTTGAACGATGGTTCACGGGTTGCATCCACACGCTGGGAGAATAAATGAGCCGAGTACTTGGATTCATCCATAGGGTTTACTGCTCACTTTAGTTGCGCATCTGGCTGCCTTTGATCTTTGGATAAAAACCGCCTCTGAAGCCATCTTCCGCCAAGATTATTTTATCGCCTGCCACCATTGACCACGATAAGCCATTCCCCCTCCAGACGGTGGCAATGGCTTGCAGTGGATCATAGTGTGGAGGGACCTGAACAAATGTGCCTAGACTGTGACGTAGTTTACAGTGCCCTGTATGGAATGTAACAAAAAGAACTTAGTTCTAGGCTTACTGTTCACTGGTATGTTCATGTACTGTAGAATGTTTATATTTCTGTTTATATTTCTGTTTTGAATGTAAGTGTTGATGTTTTGTGGAAACAAATTTTATTAAATCAACCCTGGACATATTTATTTGTCACAAAAACTTATTTGTTTTTTTCTAAAATGTATTCTGATATAATAATGCAATTGATTAATTAGATTACAATAGTATGCACAAAGGATATAAAATATAGGCTTAGTTTTACTATGTAACAATTTTCCATAGTTTCCTTCTATGTGACGTTTGTCTGACAATTCGGCTAAAAAAATAATTTAAAATATATTATATAAAATTAAAGTTATAAATTTTATTCAACAGAAACATTGCGGGTATTATAGAATACTTAACATAAATGGACAGCAATGTAAGAAATCAGTATTCCACATTACCAGCCATGCTAAAGTGAAACAATGTCACTGAACAAAAATAAAATTTTAAAGAAAAAACAAAAATAAAATTTTAAAGAAAATGTCACTGAACAAAAATAAAATTTTAAAGAAAAACGTAAAATCTGTTCAGTATGAATGTTTCAACCTATATTATAATCCTTACATTAATATTTCGTATTCAAACATATCTCAAATATTTAAACACACACCTGAAAAATATTTTAGGTAATAGAAGTAAGAGAATAATCCATACTCAAACACCATGTGCAACAAACAAGGCGAGGCTGCTTGCAGGGTTATGGAGGTTCCCTCTGATGTGTTTCTTGTATGTACCTTTAGATAACAGCATCAAAAAGGCAAATAATTGGATTATTTCATATTACTCACCTATTCCATATTACACTGACGAATGTACATTTTTCATAAGTTGTATAATATGCCATCACCATTACTTCTTTGCATACAATGTTTCTTAAGGCACTTGAAACTATAAGATGCTGTTTGGTGCAAGTGGAGAACTTGGAAATCTTTAAATTTTTGGTGCATTCTGTTTTGTATCGTAGGTAATTGAGGGTAATATAAATGTTACTGTTCATAGGAATAATTCTATTTTAGAAAAAATTTTCCAAGTTTCAAATTAGTTTTTAAGTTTTTAATTTATTTAATATTAAAGTAATTGCGATCTTTTGTTTCGGGCAACAATTTGTCTTACCTGTCACCTTTTTGAGAACACTTACAAACAGTTTGTAGAACTTTTATTTTTTTTAAGGGGGCACGGTATTTTCAATTGAGTGAAAGTATATGTTAGGAGTGGCCAAGCTCTTTGTTAGTCCAAGCCATTTTTCAAACTTTGAAATTTTTCGCGAGCTGCAATTAAAAGGTATGCATAAAGGATATTAAAAATATTTTACAGAAATTATATTCATTGAATGTTATTTAGAAGTTCTTCTCCTTTAATTTTTCAAGGAAATTTTTGAATTATCAATGATTTTTTGCTTTGGTGCGAATGTAATTTACAATGTGTTACACTGTTTTCATAACATCAGGATATTTTAAATATTTTCTAACGATATGTTCTCAGTGAATTATGCAGTGAATCGGTATGAATAGTGGAATTTGAGAATCATCTCTTATAAGTCCAATAAGACCAATTTTTTTACCCATCATTGCCGGAGCTACATGAATTGTAATATTTTTTTTTTAATATGATACCACAAAAATGAAAAGGAACTCGGGTACATTTATTGAGAGCCACAAATGATCCTTAAAAGAGCCACATGTGGCTCGAGAGCAGCAGATTGGCCACCCCTGGTATATGCTAATATAAACAATTTCTGGCTGAAATTCAACTTACATATTAGACTGAAATGATTTGTATGTTTACTAGTTAAGAGGAAGAAGTGTGGATTTTTAATAAAAAATTCATCTAAAGAATTCACTCATCCCATTTCATTATTATTTAAGCATTGAATATTTATAATTAATTTTCGCATAGTCAATAGCATTAAATCCAACTAATTTCTCATGCTGTTTAAATGTACTTTTTATGTTGCTTAAAAACATTCGTTTATATAAATTCAGAAGAAATGATTCAAGTGTTAATCGGTTAAACTGAAGAAGTCTATATTGTAAATCTACATTTAAGGAATGAAATCATTCAGTTTTATGAGTACCATTTAAGCGATGAACGATTTATTTTTCGCATTTTCAATAGAATTAAATCCATATAATTTCTCATGCAGCCGAAATTTATTTTTTTATGTTGCTTAAAAGGATTTTTTAATGCTGCATAGCAGCTATCAAAAATGTAGTAATTAAACAACTTTTTTTAAAAACTGTTATCTCGTCAATTTTATTTTTTAATCAATTTACATCATTTCTCTTTTGGCAACACTTCAAAAATCTAAAAAGGACTGTAACTTGAAAGTTTAGAGATATGCATTAGTATTTTTTTTTCTTTCCCGTGATGTAGATAAATATTTTATTTTTAAATCTGAACTCAGTTTCTAGATTTAAATTTTTACTGGCATCAATAAAAACTGCTAAATGCAAAGAACATTATCGGATTATTAAAGACATTAAATTATGTTAACTGAAGAAATGTCTGAAATATAGAAAATTGAAAACACACGATACAGAACAAAAATATTCACATCAAATGAAATTGCGTAGGTCATTGGCCTGTTTAATAAAAAAAACTAATTTCACATAAACAAAACATATTAAATACTACTTATTTGACTTAATGTAACGTTTAATAAGATATGGCAACCAATATCATAAAACTGAGTTTTTAATCAGGAGTAGTTTGTAAAAAAATAATTTTCCTATTTTTAAAATGAAATTGCAGCGATGAAAAACTGTATGTAATAAAAATTAACAACGTAAAGGTTTTTAAAACGCTAAATACATAAATTGTATCAGCTTGAAAGAAATTTCTCACAAATATTTACCACTGGTTTCAGAACGTTTTGCTGTGGATTATTCAACAAAAGTCTCTAAAACCATCTGAGGCTGTGTAATTTCGATGGAACTAAACAGATATAGAAATATTTTGCTTTACACATGAGTTCAAAAGATGGAAAGGAAACATGATTAAATTGATTTAAATGAATATTCATTAAAACAATAATAAATCATTTAAAGAGGGAAACTCTTTAAGGACTATGTAAGATCATAAAAGAAAGTTTGACGAATTAGGTTGCAAACACTAATAAGTATATTTTTAGTAAGTATATCTATGCATACTTACGATTTTATTATGCAGATTCATAATAAGACCAATAGTTTTACATGGTTCTGAAGCAGTGGAATGAAGAGATGTTGAGAATATAAGCGAGAAAGATAATGAGAGAAGTTTTTGGAGTTCTATAGTGAAAATGGAGAGTCATCATAAGACCAATATTTTATATGATTCTGAAACAGCATGGACTCTGAGAAAGTGGAATGGAGAGATGTTGAGAATATAAGCGAGAAAGATTATGAGAGGAGTTTTTGGAGTGCTATAGTGAAAATGGCGAGTCATCATAAGACCAATAGTTTTATATGATTCTGAACAGCATGGACTCTGAGAAAGTGGAATGAAGAGATGTTGAGAATATAGGAGAGAAAGATAATGAGAGGAGTTTCTGGAGTGCTATAGTGAAAATGGGGAAAAGAGAACAAGAACATTGTTCTTGTTCTCTGTAGAAAAATCTATAAAATCTACAAAAAAATATAAACATGAAATCTACAAAAAGTTAAATATTGTCACTGAGATAAAGAGATGGAGAGTCCAATGATTAGGCCATGAGGGGAGGATGGATCTTAGAAGAACAAGAAGACTCTTAAAAGAAAACCACAATGGATCTCGACCCAGAGGAAGACCAAGGAATAGATGGATGGATTAGGTCGAAGATGAGTTGGGGTTTTACTAACTGGAAACTAAAAGCATCTAGTCGGGTAAGGCCGATTGGTTAGGATGCTGGCCTTTGGTACCTGAGTTCGTGTGTTCGAATCCCACTGTGGCATGGATGTTCGTAGCCGTTCGGAATCGGCTTTAAGCTGTAGGTCCCAGTCTCATTAGCCCTCGTGTTGCAAAAAATAGACCGTAGCACTCCAAACCAAACAAAACAAAACCGGGTAGAAAGGGAAAATGTCTCCACACTATGGCCAATTGTTCACCACTTCCTGATGGTGACCTTTTACGGTGGTTTACGGGTGACATCCACACACTGGGCCGCTAAATGAGCCGAGCGCGTGGATTCGTCCATGGGGTCTACTGCGCACTTAGTTGCGCAACTGACTGCCTATGATCTTTGGAGAAAAACCGCTTCCGAACCCATCCTCCGCCATTTTACCCCCTGCCATCGTCGACCTCGATAAGCTATACGCCCTCCAGACGGTGGTAATGGCTTGCAGTGGGCCATAGTGTGAAGGAGCCTTAAAAGAATGACAAAGCTCTTCAAGGGTTGTAGCTCCAAAGATGATGATATCTATGTATAAGGTAAAATAAGAAGTATTTTTTTATTAGGAGGTAATATGCTTACATACATTATATACATATTACTACAGATATTTCGAAACAAATAAAAACGTTTTTAGGGAATTTATTTTAGAATGGTTTAAATTTGTATTTATAAGAAGAATGAAATTTTTCCTGTGATAATAATTCATAATACTAGATTACCAATTTAGTAACGTTATTTGTAAATAGTCATCAGTTTATAATGACCTTCGTTGGAGTTTTTGAAAATGTAACTTTTCACGTGAGTATGTACTCAAATACTGGTATAAACTTGCATGCTACTTATTTTTATTTATCGCCAGAAAGATATTTATATAATTGGATTAGATTTATTTATTTACTTTTTTAGTTTATCACAATTTTGTAAATCAATCACTTGTATTTAAAGTCCGACAGAAACTCTTCAATTGTACTGTCAAATGGTTTTTGAAATATAGGAATGCCTTTGACACATCTATCAAAATCCAAAAATTATTGTTGTAAGTGTAATTTAAGTTGAAAAATAAGTCCAATGATTAAACAACACTCAAGTAGCGCCATGTGCGGTCATTATTCAAAACTTATATTCGATGAGACTGGCAGAGCCATCTTTTTTCATTTAATTGCGGATTTGGATTTGACAATCAGGCAGTAGTTTGCTGACCTAATTTAAAGCATGAAAAGGGGTTTTCATCTGATTATTGTCTTATATGTATGAGTTAGAATTTTAAGAACAAAAGCAATTTAAATTTCTTATAAAAATTTATTTTATTTTTCAGTCTCACTTATTTTTCTATTTTCCATTTCAACGAACAAAATTTATCATGAATTTTATAACTTTATGTATCAGTGCCAATAATTATTTAATAAGAACTGTATTAATATCTAAACCCCAAGCTTCCACTGAACAAAATGAGAAACAAAATTATATATTCATATAATAGAAATAAAAGAAATTTATTTAATAGTGTTAAGAGTTAGTGTTATTAGATCCCACATTATTAAATAAATTTTGTTTGAACAACTAATAAATCGAGTATTTTCAATAGCGCAAGCGCTGAGTTAAAATTGAATTCCCATATTTTTTATTCAATTTATTTTACCTATGGAAAGCACAATTCAAAGATCAATACTATTCGAGTTAATTAGAAACTTATAAAAGGCGACATAGATGAAAAACTAAAAGAACCTTACAGGAAATTATCATTCTCTTATTTATAAAATAGGTAAATATTTGCTGCTCGAATCACAACTCTATTCATTTCATAAAATCAGATAAAAGGAATGATATTATGATTCTAACCTATTCTTGCCTGCGTGTTGTAATCGTAATTATTTTATTTGCTTACTTGATAAATATTCGTTTTTCAAATCAATAGTGCTGTGCACCCTTTCCGATAGCAGGACAAAAGATAAAGATGTATATCATATACTAAATCTCTATTATTGACTAACTTAGGAAAATATATTAATATTTGCTTCTCAAATTAATGTGATTATCCCTTCTCCGTCATAGATAGTCTGTATAATGAATGGAAAATAATCTATGTCCTGATATTAGTTACCGTCATCATTATTGAATTTACGAGAAACATAAATATTTGCTTCGCCGAGAAATTATATAACTACATCTGAACTTTGAACAAAAAGATTATTATCACGCTGTTCTGATGGCAAGGTAGTATTTATATTTCATGAAATGAATTAATGTTTATAATCTTTTAAAGTTATATTTCGTGTCGTATTAACCTGGCATTACAGGTACAATAAAAATAAAAGGAAATAATTGCACAGGTTATCCTATACCTAAGGATGTTTATTTCTATTTTCTACCTTAAAGTCTGTAACAATGAATTACATAAATAAACACCATTGCTGATATTCCGGCTAAATACGAAGAGGCTGAACGGAGAGATGACTTGAAGTGATTCCAGCATCCTCTTGCTTCTTCCCTTGCTGGACAGGTCGGGTTTGCCACTCCCATCCCCATGAAAGGGAGGGAAAATAACCCACGTGTTTGTCCTCTCAGCAGTTTGTAGCCGATTATGACAGAGAAATGATTATGAAAAAATGAATCAGTGTAAGTGGAGGCTGCTTACACCATTTTTTAGCTGTTCTTGGCTGCTGTCTTCTCTCACCCAATAACACGAGCATTTCAGTATATTTCCACGAACTAACTTTACGTGTATTGGCCAAATTTGCTATATATTACAAACAGATTTGATACGTTTAAGTTTTTTTAAAGTTCAGTTGTTAAATAAATTGTTGTCAACGGTCAGTCTTCTCTCATTTATATATGTTTCTTTTACTTAAGTTCCTCAAAAGTCCTGGTTCAAAGCTTCGGATGCGCTGTGTTGTGTGATTGCTTTTCTTGTCTTCCTTTAGCCTCTCTCACAGATTGTCATAATAAAGTCAGAACACTACGAATAAAAGAGACGTAACTATATTCCAACACATGTTTATCTTAAAATGTTTCATTTAATTTCTGCATTCTAAGCAAATACATGTCATGTGTTCCCTACATAAGTTTTTACCACACATTTCACAAAGATAATTTTTCTTTTCCTTTTTATTTGGCGTATATCTATATATTTCATACTGTATTCGGCTTCTATTTCTACAGGCCGCTCCACACTATGGTCCACTGCAAGCCATTACAGCCGTTTGGAGGGGGTATGGCTTACCCTGGTCGATGAAAAAATAGCCTTGGCGGACGATGGCTTCGGAGACGGTTTTTCTCTAAAGATCAAAGGCAGCCAGATGCACAACTAAAGTGTGCAGTAGACCCTATGGACGGACCCGCGAGCTAGGCTCATTTAGTAGCCCAGCGTGTGGATGCAACACGTGAACCATCGTCAAAGGTCGCCATCAGGAAATGGGGAACAATTGGCCATAGTGTTTAGGCTACATAAAACAATCGTTTCTTAAGAAACTGAATGAAAGTGTTGGTACATTTTACTAAACTAGAAATTAGTTAATAAAATTTTTTTTATATGTCTGATGCATTTAAATTTTTCGGTTTGAAGAATAAAACAGCTTTTTTACTACACTTTAACATAAAATTTAGTTTCTAAATACGTTATCATGCGAGTGAGTAAATTTCATATTTTCCTTTAGTGTAAAATTTCTGAGTTATTTTTAAAAATATTTTTCTTTTTTATTCCATCAATTTTTGAAGTCATTCTACAGCATGGTAGGTAAAACAAATTCCATATAAATCGGTAAAAGAGATAAGAAAAAACGTTTAGTTAAAAAGTACTTTTGGACTGTTAGCAGCAAAAATAAAAATTTCTTCAGATACACCGCAGATGTTATAATTCAATTTTTATACCCTCTATAGTTGACGCTTCTCTACTGCTCTGAAATAATAATATTGAATGTTTTAACCTATACTAATCATTTGTACGGTAATGATTTTCCTTTATTTACTTATCGTTACCAAAGTCTTTGACTGTCTTCTAAGCTTTAATTATTACGAATCATATAGAATCAGCTTTCCTGGAAATATAAATCAAACATTACTTGTGTCCAATGATAAATGATAACTGTATATTCTAAGTTGTTTCACGCAGAAATAAACAATACTATGTTTGTGGAGCGAAAATAGTTAAACATTTGCACTCGAGGGTTCCGGAGCGGAGCCATTTAAAATTTGTCTTCAAACTCGAGGTCTCAGCTAAGAAGACAATGCAAATAATTTTCAGTTTTTAACATAAGAACAAGAAAGAATCTAAAAAACTAATTATTTTGCGTTGTCTCCGTAGCGGAGCCCTCGAGTTTGAAGACAAATTTTAAATGGCTCCGCTCCAGAGACCTCGAGTGCAAAGGGTTAACTCAGTATACTTAACTGCCAAAAATACAAGGCTGTAACGACATGATTTAGCGGTGTGTCGACATCAAAGAAGTTTGCTTTGAAAGGTGGACTTCGCTTGTGTGGATACAAAAGGATTGTTTTTCCCGGCAGCACGATGTCTATACTGTTGTGCTCTATAGTAGAGGGACAATATACCAGACAACTTGGCACCTTCACTAACAGCCAGAAATAGGATCATTGGAACGACAAAGGATTTGCCGCGACTTGGATGTAGCCGCTAAGAATTCCAGGGATCCCTGGGTTTGCGGCCGATGATTGTTTAACCCGAACCAATCCAGTTGTTCGAAGGTGAGGTCATCGCTAGGTGATCCAATAATGAAATTGTGGGTGAGGCCCCTCTCTTAGAGGTCCCTCCCCTAGAAAGAGACGAGAGAAGATTTGTTTTTTAGAGAAGTTAGTTAACTAGCAACCAGCTAATTCAGAGGTCGCCTTGACCAGTCTCTCTACCGGAGAGATTTTTGCTATAATCCCACCTAGGGATCTTTTCTTTAAAGAGTAGCCCGCATCGGCTAACTCGGAGGTTGCCTCGACCAGTCTCTCCATCGGAGAGTTTTATTTAGAGAAATCCCGTCTTGGGATATATTTCTTGCTGAGATTGAAACGATACCCTGTGAATTGGGTTTCCTTTTCTAATATAATCCTTTTCAGGATTGTTTGCATTTTTCTTTCGGAACTCTAACTGTGCTTTGATATTCTACCAGTACTTCAGTGAACTTTAGCGAGAGCTACCGAATTGTTTCTTCCGTCGGATCACCAATATTTCGGCAGAGAATGATTCTGTTAAGGCACGTCTCTACTCAGGCTTACGTGTATATAATCACATACCTGTGATCGGAAATTGTTTTTTTTTTGTGTATTTGTGAAATGATGGATATAGCAGAGGTGTAAATAAATTCATTAATCAAGATACACCTGATTCTTCCTTGTGTCACCTAAAACAGGGACCGGCTACGTTACAAGGCAAACAATACAAGCGCCATTGACACTTCTCCCAAAATCAATGAAATTTTATGATTGCCGTTAGGGGGGAGATAATTTTAATTCATTTACTTATTACCAGCGTCTTTCACTGCCATTTCCAAGCTTTAGCTATTATAAATCAAAATAGAATTATCCCAAATTATTTTCCTTAAAATTTCAATATTGTAAGTGGTTTAATGGAAAAATAAACATATCTCGTTTGTGGAACAAAAATAGTTATCTCTGTATATTTTGCAAAAAAAAAAGCAAACCTTACACGCACCATTGAAGCTACTCCCAAAATCAATGAAATTTTATGATTGCCGTTAGGGTAAAAAAAAAATTTAATTCATTCCCTTATTATTATCAGCGTCTTCGACTGGCTCCCCCAAGCTTTAACTATCAAAAATCCTTACAGAATCAGCCGAATTTTCCTAAAAAATATATATCAAACATTACCTGTCGTATCCTAAGAAAAATGATAATTATATATTTTAAGTTACTTAATGGGAAAATAAACATTCCGCGTTTGTGGAACGAAAACAGTCAGCTCAGTATTGTTTGCCAAAAATGCAAGGTAAACATTACACGCTCCATTAACACTTTCCAAAATCAATGAAAATTTGATGAGGGGGAAAATGATTTTAATTCATTTACTTATTATTACCAGCTTCTTCAACTGGCATCCCCAATCTTTAATTATTGCAAATCATAATGGAATCAGCCGAAATTATTTTCCTAAGAATATAAATCAAACATTACCTGTCTTCTCCTATGATAAACTATAATTCTGTATTCAAAATTGTTTAATGGAAAAATAACCACATACACCGTGTTTGTAGAATAGAAATAATTAGTTCAGTATATTTTGAAAAAAAAAAAAAAAGCAAAAGCAAACCTTATACGCACCATTGCAGCTACTCCCAAAGTCAATGAAACTTTATGATTGCCATTAGGGTAAAAAATATTTTAATTCTTATTTAATTCTTCATTTACTTATTATTATCAGCGCTTTCGACTGGCTCCCTCAAGCTTTAACTATCACAAATCCTAACAGAATCAGCCGAATTTTCTTAAAAAATATATATCAAAAATCACCTGCCGTATCCTAAGATAAATAGTAATAATATACTTTAAGTTACTTAATGGGAAAATAAACATTCCACGTTTGTGGAACGAAAACACTTTGCCAAAAATACAAGGTAAACATTACACGCTCCATTAACACTTTCCAAAATCAATGAAAATTTGATGAGGGGGGAAATGATTTTAATTCATTTACTTATTATTACCAGCTTCTTCAACTGACCATCCCCAAGCTTTAATTATTGTAAATCATAATGAAATCAGCTGAAATGATTTTAATAAGAACACAATTCAAACATTACCTGCCGTCTCCTATGATAAACAATAATTCTGTATTCAAAATTGTTTAATGGAAAAATAAACACGCCGCGTTTGTGGAATAGAAATAGTTAGATCAATATATTTTTAAAAAATCCAAAGCAAACCTTACACGCACCATTAATAGTCTCAATCAAATCAATAAAATTTTATGATTGCCGTTAGGGTAAAAAAAATATTTTAATTCATTCACTTATTATTATCAGCGTCTTCGACTAGCTGCCCCAAGCTTTAACATTCACAAATCCTAACAGAATCAGCCGAATTTTCCTAAAAAATATGTATCAAACATTACCTGTCGTATCCTAAGAAAAATGATAATTATATATTTTAAGTTAATGGGAAAATAAACATTCCACATTTGTGGAACGAAAACAGTCAACTCAGTATACTTTGTCAAAAATACAAGATAAACATTACACGCTCCATTAACACTTTCCAAAATCAAGGAAAATTTGATGAGGGGGAAAATGATTTTAATTCATTTACTTACTTATTATTACCAGCTTCTTCAACTGGCATCCCCTTTAATTATTACAAATCATAATAGAATCAACCGAAATTATTTTCCTAAGAATATAAATCAAACATTACCTGTCGTCTCCTATGATAAACAATAATTGTGCATTCAAAGTTGTTTAATGTAGAAATAAACATACCGCGTTTGTGAAACGAAAATAGCGCAGTATGTTTTGCCAAAAAAATACAAAACAAATCCTACAAGCGGTATTGACACTTCTCCCAAAGCCAATGAAATTCATGATTGCCGTTAGGGTGAAAATTACTTTAAAGATGTAATAGTTTAATCTTATCTAGTTAACATTAAATAAGCAATCACTGATGTAATTGACACATATTTTATGTTATCAGTAAAGTATCAGCTTAATTACTTCGCAAAGACACTTAATCAAAATGATGGGTAACATACAACAAATTTTGTTTATTTAAATGAGTATATCCAACAAATTAAATACATGCCTGACTAATTTACACCGAATATGATTTAATTAAATTCCTTGGCACAATGCTGTTACAATGCATTTATTGATATCGCCATCAGAATTATTAACAGAGTTAGATTTCAATTATTCTCTTAATTGAAACTGGAAATACAGTGACTACCTCTGAGAACATTTATTGATTTTGCAGATGGAAAAAGATAAACTAACGATGATTTATCATTTATTTATTTATTTATTTGTGATTTTAAATGGTGGAATAAAACCAAAACACTTCAATTTATTGAAGGATCATAGTTATTGGATCATAAATAGTTAGATTAAAATCTAAATGATTCCGGGAAATATAGTTACAAGAAAACCTTTTCTCAGAAAACAATTTAATGAAATATGGAAAACGTGAAAAAGAAATGTGAGACAACCAGTGCTGTTGCGAAGGAAAAATGAGAAATGATATTAAATAGAAATTCCTACCATAATTGCCATTCTCTAACATTTAATACATGATTTTATGAAAAAGGAGAAGGCAGAAATGTTATATAAAATGTTAAGGGTTTCCAGTTAGTCTCTGGTATCTATTTTGTATTTCGCAAATAAAACACGGGATTATATTTTTAGTTGATTTCTCGTAGAAATTGATCCACTTTTATGTTTTAAAAAGTAATTTAGACAGTTATATTACTTTTCCTAGTTAATAAGTTTGGAATCTATAGAATTTCAAAGAACCTATGACATGTATTCCATTTATTTCGTAATTATTTTTAAATTACGAGAAATGTTTATGATCCTTTTCTAATAAGAAAATTCAACTCTAACGTTTTCGGGAAGTTTTATACTTTCTATAAAAGTCTCAACACATGCTTATAGGGTGTTTTAGAACTGTTTCAAATTTTATAAAAAACGTGAAGAAATTCGTCGTAAATTAACACATTGTGTGCTGGTAAATTTCGCAGCGGAATTGTACCGAGAGCGAACGTTTTGAGCGTAATTTTAGTTATTCAGTTGAATCTCCATAGATCGAAAATTATTTAATTTTTTAACCAACTTTTCGTATTTTATATTGAAATATGTAAACAAATATATAAATAGAAATATATAAATAACAACCATAAGATTTTTGTAAACAAAAAATATATTCTTAGTGGATAAATTTATAATAGTATGGTAAATATGAAAAATCAAATAGAAATAGGAGTATATGGTTTTAATTATTTCGAATTATGTTACATATAAACATTTTTACATTATAAAAAAATGAAAAGAGCCATCATAAAACTAATAATGTAAAAACTAGTTTTTATTTCTCTAAATTTTTCCAGAATCTATGCAATAGACAAGAGCATTAGGTTTCATTTTCCTGTATATACTGTTATTTTTGCACCCACAAACAAACCATGTTGTTACACTAATCCGTACTAGTACGTGACCCGCGCTCAAGTATCAATCGTCAGAAAAAGTACTAGCACGTGTCCCGCATACAATGTGTTAATTAATTGGAAGGAAAATGTAGTATAATTAATGCTTGCGAATTTGAAAAAATACATGCTAAATAACTACCCGCGAGATAATTTAATTTACAGAATTAGTATTATATGACTATTAATGTTAGTAATTTAGAAAATGCCGAAAAGGTAGTAATATACAGCTTAAATTAAATTGATCTCGAAATTTCCTTCTATAAAATGAAGGAGTTATGCAGAAAGATCTTTGATATGCAAAATTCAAAAAGTCGTTCAAATATGACTAACACTAAATGTAAAATGAAATTATAATGCATAAAAAATTGATTAAAGGAAATTATACTTATGAAGGCACTTATGGGCAGTATAGTCGAAAGATAACTGCATACCATTCTCTTGGCTGTAAAGTATTATTTAAAACTTCGTTTATCTATTCTTTATATTTCTTTGCCTCTTTGATAACTTTCCAAAATGTTTCTTTGAAAGATCTTTTAATTAACATTTTAATAACTTAGATAGAAATCTTATTACTTCAAACTGAATCTATATCAGTATTTTAGCAATATAAATTTTTTTAAATTTTATTTAGTTAAATTATTGCAATTTAGAACAACTATTTTTCCTTAATTTCTTTCAGAAAGATCCCCATTGATGTTTTAGCAACTGAATTTCAAAGTTATGTATTATTTTATTTATTTATTTTTGTAAGCTTCAAAAGAACGTTGATTTCAAGCTTCATCACAATTATTTCTTACGAAATTTTCCGCTAGAATTCTGATATACATTAAAGCAGCATCAAATTTCTTTATTTTGTAATAATTAACACTTACAGTAATATATTCTAAGATTTAAAAAAGTTTAATCTCATTAGATAAGAATAGCACAGTTTACATAACAAATCATTCGTAAATGATGAATATGTGTATTTGGAATGGTTATGTTTTCATCATCATTTATATAATATACTTTTAGATACTTTTGCCTCCATATTTAAAATGGAAAACTTTTGTACCATAAATACGACTGATGCATTAGGATATTTTAACAGATCTATAAAATCTAATTTTGTTCCCCACGTTTACCAGGAAATATTCCTGTCACAGAAGTTAACTGTTATTAAATCAGCTTAGCGTCCGACATTTAGCTTACCCATCGTTGTTTGAGAATGAATTGACGTAGCGAGAATATCACTGAAGTGTTCAGAAGTTTTAACAGCTGTATGAAAATTACTTTTCACTGAATGTACCGAGAGAATTCTGACAAAGAGGAAGGCCGCATCAAATTATCTTATTTTGGAACAATTAAGGTATGTAATATATTCTAAGATTTAAAAAAGTTTATTCTCATTAAATATGAATAGTACAGATTATGTAACAAAGAAGCAGTATGCTTACAATATTACTTGGAAATGTTGAATATGTGTATATGGTACAATTTTGTTTTCGTGATAATTTACATAGGTATATTTAAAAATAATTTTGTCTTCATCTATGAAAAAATGGCAAAACTTATTCATCATAAATACTACTAATGCATTAGGATGTTTTAACAGATCTATAAAAACTACTTTTATTCCCAGAGTTTACCAGGAAATATCCCTGTCACAGAAGTTGATTGTTATTAAATCAGCTTTGTGTCTGACATTTAGCTTTCCCATCGTAATTTGGGAGTGAATTGACATAGCGAGAATATCATAGAAGTGTTCAGAAGTTTTAACGCCTGTATGAAAATTACTTCTCACTGAATTTACCGAGACAATTCTGACATAGAGGAAAGCCTCGTTAAGTTACCATATTTTTTACGATTAAGGCCTATATTAATATATTCCAATACTTAAAAGAATATTCTCATTAGACAAGAATAGTATAGCTTATATAACATATAATCAGCATCCTTACAGTAGTACTTGTATAAGCTGAATACGCGTTTATGATACAGTTTTGTTTAGCTATAACTTACATAGTATATTAAAAATACGTTTCCTCCATCCATTGAAAATGGAAAAATTTTGTAGCATAAACGCCACTGATGCATTAGGATAGTGTAACAGATCTATAAAATCTACTTTTGTTCCCCGTGTTTACCAGAAAGTATTCCTGTCACAGAAGTTGACTGTTGTTAAACCAGCTTACCGTCCGACTTTTAGCTTACCCATTGCAGTTTGAGAGTAAATTGAGGTAGCGAGAATATCACTGAAGTGTTCAGAAGTTTTAACAGCTGCATGAAAATTACTTTTCACTGAATTTACCGAGAGAAATCTGACAAAGAGGCAAGTCGCATCAAATTATCTTATTTTAGAACAATTAAGGCATGTAGTATATTCTAAGATTTAAAAAAGTTTATTCTCATTAAATATGAATAGTACAGATTATGTAACAAAGAATCATTATGCTTACAATATTACTTGGAAATGTTGAATATGTGTATATGATACAATTTTCTTTTCGTGATAATTTACATGGGTATATTTAAAAATAATTTTGTCTTCAACTATGAAAAAATGGCAAACCTTTTTCATCATAAATACTACTAATGCATTAGGATGTTTTAACAGATCTATAAAAACTACTTTTATTCCCAGAGTTTACCAGGAAATATTCCTGGTAAACTCTGTAGTAGTTTACCAGGTTACCATCGTAGTTTGGGAGCAAATTGACATAGCAAGAATATCATTGAAGTGATCAGAAGTTTATAAAGCTGTATGAAAATTACTTTTCACTGAATTTACTGGTACAATTCTGACATAGAAGAAAGTCTAATTAAGTTACCATATTTTTAACAATTAAGACCTCTATTACTATATTCCAATACTTACAAATATATTCTCATTACATAAGAATAGTATAGTTTATATAGCAAATAATCAGCATGCTTACAGTAGGTATTTGTAAATGCTGAATATACGTTTATGATACAGTTTTGTTCTAGCTATAACTTACATGGTACATTAAAAATATTTTTGCCTTCATCCATTCAAAATGGAAAACTTTTGTAGCATAAATGCCACTGATGTATTAGAATATTTTAACAGATCTATAAAATCTACTTTTGTTCCCCTTGTTTACTAGGAAGTACTCCTGTCACAGAAGTTGACTGTTATTAAATCAGCCTAGCGTCCGATATTTAGCTTACCCATCGCAGTTTGAGAGTAAATTGACGTAGCGAGAATATCACTGAAGTGTTCAGAAGTTTTAACAGCTGTATGAAAATTACTTTTCACTGAATTTACCGAGACAATTCTGACATAGTGTAAAGCCACATTAGATTACTCACAATTAGATTACACAACAATTAGCTTATAATAATGTATTCTATCTTTTAATAAAGTTTATTGTCTTAGATTTGAATAGGATAGTTTATATGACAAAATAATCGTCACCATGCATCATCGCACTATTTGATATAATTATGAGATTTTAAGATGAGTTAATACAAGATGTATTTGGTTTTACATACTGAAAAGTATCAAAAGTCTTTTCGTTATTCACGAAGAAACTTAACATAGGATTCACAGCCATACACAAAATTATTAATGAAGAATTACATATGAAAAAATATTTATTAATAAGTTTTGAATAAGTATGTAAATTAAACTTTTCATTGGAATATAAGAGAAATTTAACATCGACATATTGTTCAAGAACTATTTTAATCTTTCCAAATACTGAAAAATTTGAGTTAAAATTCTGCTAACTGCTGCAAACTGCTAAAAACGTAGCTTTAATGTGCAAAAGTAGCTTTAATGGGCAATCAATTATTTTCTAATTATTTATTAAAATACTTATATTTTAGTTACCAGTTCTTGTTTTAAAATAAATTTTAAAAAGGCTGTTTTGATGTAGCAATAATGATAATGTTCAATACGAATAGAGTAGTGTTCTAGCGTTAAATATTGTCACTAGAATACGCTATTCAGAAATGTTCCCTTTTATTTTATTTTAAATTAAAAAGATTTTATTTTTAAAATTAAAGCAACACTAAAAATTCATGCACAACGGCCATTTTATTAAATCAAAGAATAGAAGAATTTTCACATTATTATTGTCCAGTATTATTACTCTTATTAAAGTTTCTGCGAATTTAATCATTATTAATAAAAAGTTAGTTTATTAGTTTCTTGCCGACAGTCACAAATTGAGTTTTAACCCTTTAAGTCTGTGATTGATTTTTTTTATTACTAACAAAATATTATATGGCTACTGATCTAGTATTTTGATCAACAATCAGCCTCTCGAAATGGTTAAGCACTCATACTATTTTTATTTTGTACTGGATACTGAGATTGTTAGAAATAAACCTAGCAATTATCTCATGCTGTAATAGTAATAAATGCCTCAATATTTTAAAGTATATTTTAGGACGTAACTTGAAAACCAATACTGCCAACAGTTGCAAAATTGAGTTTTAACCCTTTAAGTCTGAGGTTGATTTTTTTACTACTAACAAAATATTATATGGCTATCGACCTAGTATTTCGATCAACAATTATCCTCTGGAAATGGTTAAGAGATCATACTATTGGGGTTTTGTACTGGATTCTGAAATAATTAGAAATAAATCTATCAATTTTCTCATACTGTAACACTAGTAAAAGCCTCAATATCTTAAAGTATATTTCAGGACGTGGCTAGAGAACTAATACTGCAGACAGTTACAAATTGAGTTTTAACCCTTTAGGTCTGTTATTTTTTTTTACTACTAACAAAATATTATATGGCTATCGACCTACTATTTGGATCAACAATCAGCCTTTCAAAATACTTAAGCACTCATACTATTTGGGTTTTGTACTGGATACTGAGATAATTTGGAATAAACCTATGAATGCCTGTCTAATGCTGTAACAACAGTAAAAGCCTCAATATCTTAAAGTATATTTCAGGACTTGACTAGGGAAACAATACTTATACTCTTAGCAATACATAGTGCAATTTTCATGCCTATTATAAAGTATGGTTATCCAGTTTATTGTTGAACATACTCCTATCTTATCCCATAAGCATATTCCGTAACATCACTTTTTTCAGTGCGAGTTGTCTTTTCACCATTGTCGAAGTGGGATCATCTTCAAAGACCCATGAGCGTCAAGAAACGTACGTTTCATCACCCGTTACAATTTTAGAAATAATGCGGTGGCCACCATCATTTAGCAATTTAAGAGTTTACTGATTCTGACATGCCCCCTTTTTTGGTGCTCAGTTAGATTATGGGGAACCCAACGGCTAACTACTTTTTTAATATGTAATTCTTCATTAATAATTTTGTGTATGGCTGCGGATCAACGTTAAGTTCCTTCTGTATAATTTGATAGGTACAGCGATTATCACCCATTAATATTTTTCGTATGGCAGACATATTATCCGGGATTACTGCAAACGGCGGCCTTCCTGTATGTCCTTCATCCTGAATAAAATTGCGACCTTTTCTAAATACTTTTAACCATCTGAATACAGTATCACGAGTTAGAGATTCATCATCAAATATCAATTGCAAAGTCTGAAAGCATTCTTCTTGATTTAATCCTGCTTTAAAATCGTAGAAAATCATAGCACGAATATATTCTAGCGTCAACTCTATTTTCTCTTCTGTATAAAATTTATTCTACGCTAAACAAGTTGGAAGTAAGTCAGTAAAAAATTATCTGCTGTGTTAAAATACTTTGTATTTTAAAATTAAACCGTTATTTTTATATTGTAAATTCTGGTCTGCTCTTATTAAAAAATTTTCAGAGTACCCCTCGTGTATATAAAACATGTTTATGTATTTTATCACTATATTTGGTAGCAGGGAGTAGACCAGTTTTTTGCCACGGTTGCTAAAGGTCCTAGTAACGGCTCTGAAGAAAAAGCCTCTTTGAGCGACCATGCACCATGGGTAATCATGCCAATAAAAGTGTACCGAATACCAGGTCACTGTGCATTACAAAAGTTTGAATCTTTTACTTTGAATGGGATTATAATTTTCTCTACTTTTGAGTGGAAAGACAGTAAAGGACTGTAACGTAATTGGGTGGATTAAAAATTTTCTATAAAACCTTTTGAACAATACTGGTAACTTCATTAATAGGAACAATGAATATGATGTCACAGTTTATTATTTTCAATTTCACTATCGAAAAGTGAAACTTATTTAATCAACATTATTCGTTTTCATTCATATTCAATAAGGAAGAAATTAGTTTGGCGACCATCCGAAAATACAGTTTGATGTCTGATTTCATGTTACAGTGAATGGAGTAATATGAATAGTTACGAATTAGGGTTTTAGTTGGATATATAATACTGCCTAAGTCATCAGACTGAAGACTAAAGAAATATTGATTTTTATAAGCTTTTGATACATATCAGATATCTCAAGTTTAGATCATTAGTTCTGATTGTTACTAAGTATTTTATTTCGCGTTATATCCGGAATTCATAATCACAAAATACATAAACTATAGGATAAAATAAATCTCAGGGTAAAAATAACAATATTTGTTTTTTCTTTGAACTAGGAAGAACATTAGACTAGTTCACAGACAGTGTGATTCTACCGAATCTTTGAACAATTGAGTGGGTTTGATGCAATTGAGTGGGTTAAAAACTTTCTATAAAATCTTTTGTACAATGCTGGTACCTTCATTAATAGAGAAAATGAATATGATGTCACAGTTTATTATTTCCAATTTTACTATTAAAAAGTGAAACTTATTTAATCAACAGTATTAGTTTTTATTCATGCGATGCAATAAGGAGGAAACTTAGTTTGGCGACCATCCCAAAATGCAGTTTGATGTCTGATTTCATGTTACAGTGAAGGGATTAATATGAATAGTTAGGAGTTAGGGTTTTAGTTGGATATATAATACTGTCTAACTCATCAGAGTTAAGGCTAAAGAAATATTGATTTTTATCAGCATTTTTTTACAAACAGATATCTCAAGTTTAGATCATTAGTTCTGATTGTTGCTAAGTATTTTGTTTCGCGTTATATCCAGAATTCATATTCACAAAAAGCATAAACTATAGGATAAAATAAATTTCAGCGTAAAAATATCAATATTCGTTTTTTCTCTGAACCAGAGAGAACATTCGACTAGTACACACACAATGCAATTCGACCGAAATTTTGAACAATTGAGTGGGTTGTTGCAATTGAGTGGGTTAAAAATTTTCTATAAAATCTTTTGCACAATGATGGTAACTTCATTAATGGGGACAATGAATATGATGTCACAGTTTATTATTTTCAATTTTATTATTGAAAAGTGAAACTTATTTAATCAACATTATTCGTTTTTATTCATGCTACTCAATAAGGAAGCGACTTAGTTTGGCGATCATCCCAAACTACAGTTTGAAGTCAGATTTCATGTTACATCGAAGGGAGTAATATGAATAGTTAAGACTTAGGGTTATTCGGATATATAATACTGCGTAAGTCATCAGACTGAAGACTAAAGAAATATTGATTTTTATCAGCTTTTGATACATATCAGATATCTTAAGTTTAGATCATTAGTTCTGATTATTACTATGTATTTTGTTTCTTGTTATATCCGGAATTCATATTCACAAAATGCATAAATTATAGGATAAAATAATATCTCAACGTAGAAATACCAATATTCGTTTTTTCTCTGAACCGGGGTTAACATTAGACTAGTACACAGATAATGTAATTCGACCGGATTTTTGAACAATTGAGTGGGTTAAGAACTTTCTATACAATCTTTCGTACAATGCTGGTAACTTCATTAATGAGGACAATGAATATGATGTCGCAGTTTATTATTTCCAATTTTACTATTGAAAACTGAAACTTATTTAATCAACAGTATTAGTTTTTATTCATGCGATGCAATAAGGAAGAAACTTAGTTTGGCGATCATCCCAAAATACAGTTGGAGTCAGATTTCATGTTACATCGAAGGGAAAAATATGAATAGTTAAGAGTTAGGGTTTTAGTCGGATATATAATACTGCCTAACTCATCAGACTGAAGACTAAAGAAATATTGATTTTTATCAGCTTTTTTACATATCAAATATCTCAAGTTTAGATCATTAGTTTTGATTATTACTAAGTATTTTGTTTCGCATTATATCCGGAATTCATATTCAAAAAATATATAAATTATAGGATAAAATAATATCTCAGCGTAAAAATACCAATATTTGTTTTTTCTCTGAACCAGGGAGAACATTAGACTGGTACACAGACATTGTAATTTGACCGAATTTTTGAAGAATTGAGTGGGTTAATTGGTTTTTGAGCGGGTTTGATGCAATTGAGTGGGTTAAAAACTTTCTATAAAATCTTTTGTACTATGCTGGTAACTTCATTAATAAGGACAATGAATATGATGTCACAGTTTATTATTTTCAATTTTACTATTGAAAAGTGAAACTGATTTAATCATCATTATTCGTTTTTATTCATGCGATGCAATAAGGTAGAAACTTGTTTGGCGATCATACCAAAATACAGTTTGAAATCAGATTTCATGTTACAGCGAAGAGAGTAATATCAATAGTTAGGAGATAGGGTTTTAGTCGGATATATAATACTGCTTAACTCATCAGACTGAAGACTAAAGAAATATTGATTTTTACCAGCTTTTTCACATATTAGATATCTCAAATTTAGATCATTAGTTCTGATTCTTACTAAGTATTTTGTTTCGCGTTATATCCGGAATTCATATTTCACAAAAAGCATATTCTATAGGATAAAATTAATCTTAGCTTAAAAACACCAATATTAGTTTTTTTCTATGAACTAGGGAAAATATTAGACTACTACACAGACAGTGTAATTCGACCGAATTTTTCAACAATGTTAATGATGAAAACCTTCGCATAACAAAAGATTATTAGCTCTATTTCTTGTACCTTAGTGGTTATTGTTTCACAGTTTATTGCTTTTTTAACATACAAGCTTAAACACTTTTTTATTAAAAATCTTAAGTGACATAATTCTCGAGCTATAATCTCTAGGTAAAGTTATAAGAATTTTTTTTTACTGCATTAGTTAAAATCTTATTACGCAATACTAGTTCAACATTTTTAGACAAAAATTCTATTATTTTTTGTATTCTTAAGAAAACAAAAAAAAATAATTATTCATGAATATACTAATTTAGTTATTTTTTTATTTATGTTTATTTATAAACTTTAAATTATATTGTCTATTTAAAATTTTCATCAAACACTCTTTATTAATGTTGACATTTTATTAGATATTATAAAATGTCTCGCACAGACTATTCTTTCATTCGCTACAAAATTTAAAATTATTTTAGCTACTCTGGAAATTGTATCTGCGATAAGATTTTTAAAATATTTTCATTAAAATGTCTCTTTAATTTTTTATTTTGCTTTACCAAAACCAAAAAAACGCAAGTGTTAGATTTACTTCAGAAATTAGAATCAATCTGCTTTTTTATATATAAGGAAAGATGTCTGCTAGCAAGATATAATTGTTGTATATGGTAATTACATCTTTTTTTAATATCTTTAACGGATAAAAAGAAACAACTTACAACAAAAAATTTTATGTAATATTATTTTAAAAGCTGTAGCCGTATTTAAAATTATAATTAACAATTTTATAAGAAAAATGACTTATTCTCCTTTCAAGAGTGTGTTTGATATTTAAAGCCTTTTATTCTTATAATTATTATTTAATATTTAATATCTTTAACGGATAAAAAGAAACAACTTACAACAAAAAATTTTATGTAATATTATTTTAAAAGCTGTAGCCGTATTTAAAATTATAATTAACAATTTTATAAGAAAAATGACTTATTCTCCTTTCAAGAGTGTGTTTGATATTTAAAGCCTTTTATTCTTATAATTATTATTTAATATTTAATATCTTTAATGGATAAAAAGAAATCTTATTACAACAAAACATTTTAGGTAATGCTATTTTAGAAAATGTAGC